>OZ002740.1:58705533-59305533 GCA_963924295.1 Dioctria rufipes
TAGGGACCCTCCTCTTGTAAGACCAATTCTTACGATACCCTACATGAATGCCCGTAGGTAATTTCGTATGGTAACCTATCTGTGCACGCTACGTTAACGCGTTCTCAGGCAGTGTCCAAATATATAGTGAAAAACGAAATTTTTTTATAACAATTCCGCGCAAGTGCACAATTTCAGCTCTCTTAGTGCAAGCGTTCTCGAGTTATCGTGCGCACAGACGGACGGACAGACGGACATGCAAAAATCAAAATAACTTTAAATATTATGCGTGGCTGTTCAATCTATTTTGCTCTAGCATCATTATTTCTATGCGTTACAAACGGAATGACAAACTTAGTATAGCCTATGACTTCATCTAGCCGATCTATATTTCAAATTTAACATTTGCCCATTAACTATGTTGTAATATTAAAAGAAGGTTAGATATTTAAATAACAAATAACATTAAGGACATCCATTTTACATTAATAATAAGCGATAAAATTTATTACCTGCTCAACAATAACCGACGTTTTGAAAATAATATTATGAAATTTGCAAAATAGTAGTAGTTGTGAAAGGCCTTTGTTTTTAGCAAAATATTTATGTAAATTTTGATTAGTTAACATGCGTCAAGTTATTTATGTTCTTCCATATATTGTTACGCACAATTAACATAATGTTATGCAAATAATACAAACATGATACTAATTTAAATAAAAACGATAAATAGATAAAACTTAATAATAGTGTAAAATTGAATTTTTGTCATGTATATTTACTATGACATTTATTAACTTGTCAATGTTCAATGCATAATTATACATGCACATATAATTTTCTGTGTATTAAATTACGCCTGTCTTTGCTACGCGCCTCTGTAATCCATCAATAAATTTATTTAATAAATTGTTAACGATATATTATAAGAAGAAGATAATATTTCAACTATATCAAAATGATGATCCCATCGTAGTTTTTAGGGTCAGTTGTTCGGATAAAGTGTTTCAAGATCGGACTATTTACTAATTTTTAGACTACCTTCCTGTTAAAATTCATATGTAGTATAGTGGGAAATGTAAACGAAGTAATAAAGATTTGTAAATATACCAGGAAATAGTAAATTTCATTAGCTTAAATTATTTGTTTAGCATTATGTGTATTAAAGTCTGCGATGTAAATTTAATAACGTGTAGAAATACTATTACTTTACATGTAGTGAGGAACCTAAAACATTTTGTTATTTATATTTACTAAATCGCATCAAATTTTACACTTCGCGAAGTATTTGCATTATAAAGGAGGACACCCAAAATATTTCGAAAAGTGTAATTATTAACTCATAGATAATTTAGTGGAGTATTTGATTTACATCTAACTAATAAGGAAACGCAAGATATTTCGAAATTTACATACACTCGTTCAAAATAAAATAAAGCAATTGTCTTCACGTTCATTTAAATCAGAGATGTCAACAATGCTTCTAGTCAAGACCCATCTTTAAGTGTGATATCAAATTTGTTGCTGATTATTTTAATAAGACTTTTTCATCTAATGACGTTCAATTGAATTACTCTTTCTTTTTTTTTAATTATTTTGTTATAGTATGCCCTGATACAGTTGCCTCTATTCTATTATAACAGTGCTGTGGTAATATTTCTGTTCCGTTGACATTGCTTCTATTTTTAAGGCTGGTAAAATGGAGAATATCACTAATTATCGAGAAATTTCTAAGCTATCGTGTATCCGCAAACTCTTTGAGACCATTGTCTGCGAGTTTTTGTACTTGCATTATAAGAATGTTATTATTCTTAACCAACACAGCTTTATGAAGGGAAGATTAACAACAACAAATTTGCACCAATTACCATCACCTTGAAGTCTATCAACTCAGGATGTGAAAATCACTGACCTTAGTAAGGATACTGACCACTTTTCCCACAAGACTCTGATTTACAAGCTACATGCTATCGGCTTTCCTAGCTGGTTGCTTAGGTGGTTATCCTCCCATCTAAAAGATCGCAACGTAGTGGGGACATTTTCGTCTGCACAGTCTGGCGAAATAGCTACTAATTCTGGTGTACCGTGGGGACTCACTTGGGACCCATTCTGTTCATTCGGTTCATAAATGATGTCTCTCAGGTAGTTGTGAACTTTAAGCTATTGATATACGCAGATGATGGAAAGATGAACAAGTCCATAAAGTCGAAATTGGATTTTATCCATAGAATTGCAGGAAGATTAGATTTGTAGTATGGTGCGCGAAGAACTCCCTGTTTATAAGTATAAACATTGACAATTGTAGGTTCTTCTTTCTCTCTCGCAAAAAGGACCGTCGAGATTTTGACAAAACATGGTGTAATTATTTTGAAGTCTACTAAAATACTTGACCTGGGTGTATTGCTTGACTCCAAGATTACCTTTAATGATTATATTGACCATCACGATTCAGGGTTTTATAAAACGCTAGGCTCAGGAAATGGATACAACGAAAGTTTTATTCACAATCCTCATTCTACACATTCTGGACTATGCCAGCCCAATCTGATCCTCATCTTAGAAGCATCACTTTGATAGCATTGAAGGTGTGCAAAGGAGATTACTACTTTTCGGTTTGTTGAGAGATTAAATTTGATACATTTGCCTACCCTTCTTATTCGAAGGAATCGAATATAATTTTTATTGTTCATCTTTTGAATGGTGATATTGACACTTCTTTACTTCTAAAGCATAGGTATTAAATCTTGACCAAAATACTTAAGATTTACTGATTTTATTCATGTTAGCTCACATTGTACCAATTATGGACAGTTCGAGACGATTACTAGAATGAGTTAAAGAATGTTCTTGGTAGCTCTAGACTTTTATGAAAATGTTTTTATCGCTATTCCTAAATTTAAGACACTTTTTTCCCTAAAAACAAATGTAATTTTCTATGATATAAAAGGAAAATTAGTTTGATTTCCCCAAATCAATGAAACATTTAATAAATTTAGGTATTTGGCACCAGAAAACCTATAAAGTACCTAAAATGCATGAAATGTGCTCTCTTGGATATAAGGAAGGGAACATTCAATAAATTAGGTATTATGCTACATTTTTTATGGAAATATATTTTAGTTTATATAATTCACACATTGCGTTTGAAAACAAGTCATATATTGTTTTTGTAAATTTTGTTATGAGCGTGCCTAGCATACCAACATAACTTCCGTACTACTTAGTAATATGGGCCACAAGAAATGAGCTGCAGCTCATTCTTATGCTTTTTAAAGAGGGTGGTGTTCTATCACCTGTCATAAAATGGGGTGCTATCACCTATTCCCTACATTTTAGGGAAAAGAATAAAAGAAAGATTTGAAAATTCCATACATTTTAAGAAAAAAATAAAAATTCCCTACATTGGAGGGAGAAAAACCTACCTACGTTTTCCAAGGTGGAGCTGTTTCCCTAATCTTATCGACAAATACCTAACTTTTGTGGCACAAATTGTTGCCACTTACTTTAGGAAATCAGTTTTTACTGTGTACTAACTACATACATCTTTCAATTTGCTTAGTAGGAGTTTAGACAAACTTGAAATATATTGTTAACTCGGCAGTATGAGTTGCAAAAGCTTAGGTACAAAAAAAAAAAAAACTTTAAACAATCATTGTGAATTGGTGCAGATGAACACACCCAAATGGAAAAATACGCAGCACCAATATGACAATAAAGCAACGCAACTGAATCTCTAATATTTGTGATTAAAATAGTGCCTTAAGTTTATAGGTCTTCACTTCCTTCTTCTTTTTTTATACGCATGCAATGTGTTTATGTTAGTTTCATTCGCCAATGGTTCAAATCTAAATCTGTAAAACTAATACAGATTATACATAAACAAGGCCCATTTAAAATTACGCGTAGTACTTTTGAATATAATATAAATTATGTGTATATCTTATCCATGCTTATATAATGCTTACCAAAATCACTTAGCTGATCTGATGGATCTGTATTTCGTTTGTATACAACGTGATGTACTTCATCTTTATTGGGGCTCAAGTTATGAGGAAGAGGTTTTATTATTATATCATGGCCAATACTGCCTTCCTGAAAATAAAGAAAAACCAAATTTAACAAATAATCATTTAAAAGTTAGTTATTAATTAATTATAATTCTTTATTGAATTAGTGCTGAAGTAAAACTTATGAGGTTAATGAGGAACGATCGATCTTTGAATACCCAAAACCGAACAAATACATATACGGGTATAACACAATTAACGTTTTTATAAGTTTTAAGTGGATATCTCTTTACCTGAAAACTAAAAAAAAGTTATCAAAATTTTCTGTAAATCTGGCTGACATGTTGACAAGGAGATATACAATACATGACCACAAATTATTTCATTTTAGAATTCACATATACAATATAAATATGTACGTATTAGAACTGCCAAATATTCGATAGAAAGTTAAGCATATTATAATATTTAATAATCCAGGTCCTAACATGGATCCTTGTGGGACACCACCATAAAATTGGTGAAGGCCGTATATATATTTTCTAGTTATATTTTTATTTGTAGTCCTAGATTTTTTTTATTTTCTTTTGTTTTCGAACCATTCGAACCACCATTGAAAGGTCTGAGCTTAAACGGGAAAGAAGTTTGTGCATTGCCCGCCAATAAATACAAACATCATGGTATAGTCCCTCATTCCTAGGAAAAGGATCTAAAGTAACTAATGTCCTAGCTCATATTATACAGCATGAAAGCTAACAAGGCAGACTTATGTATATGGAGTTGACGGTGACTTGCATAGTAGGTTACAATATAATCTAATTTCTTTAATATATTTATATTAGGTAGGGTAAATGCACCAATTCGCGTCCACTACCCAATTCGCGTCCATTTCAGTTTATAACATGCCATAAAACGACGTATTTTTCTTAAAATTCCGATAATTCGTGTATATGTCTGCTACCCCTAAAGTGAGCAATGGGATGGTCGAATTAAATCTGAATCGTCAGAGCTCAGTTCATTAGGAGTCGGCGTGTAAATAAGGCGAAAATGCTAGAAAAAATTTTTTTTTTACGTAATGCTATGAGTTTAAAATGTAAAGGACTGAGTTTTTTATGCCATTTTTATTTCGTATTTAAGTACTTATAGTTCAAATAAATATAAGATTGTTTGAAATATAAGCTAATTTTCGGACTAACCATATTAATTTTAGTGGCCGCGAAATGGATGAATGATTACTATCATCAGCCAGTTCGCGTGTACTGGTAGCCGCAAATTCCTTGCTCCAAATTGCGGCCTATAAGCAGCTCTTCATTAATTAGTCTGATTTAATGCATTGCATATAAGGAAATATGGAAGGATATACTGCTACAACACTAAATGAAGTATTGTAAGTATTGTCAGACATGCGACAAGGAAATTTTTCTATTAGAACAGCTAGCATCAAATAAAATATTCTAAAAACATAATTACAGGATAAATTGTCTGAAAGATATCCTGAAGGCGTAAAAAAGTGTGGACCATGAAGTATTTTAACGAAAATCGAAGAAAAAACTAATTAAGTGGTATAAGTCGTTAGCCAAATGTTGGTTTGTATTGAGTCCTGATAGCCTTTTAAGCACAGTTCAAAAAAACCGGCCAAGTGGGAGTCGGACTCGTATACGAAGGGCTCCGTACCATAGTACAAGATTTAACACAATGTACTCTTTGTTTTATTATTACTCACTCTTTGAAAATTTCATCTGCCTACCTATTACGGTTCAAATGATACAGGGATTTTTAAGGTCGAGCAAAAAACGCCGAAAAAATCACGATTATTGTATGGGGGCCACCTTTAATTTTTAATTTAATTTCATTTTTATTATTTGTTATTATAGTGCCAATAGATATACACACTCTGTAAAAATTCCAACTGTCTACGTATTACGGTTCATGATATACAGCCCGCTGACAGACAGACGGACAGCGGAGGCTTAGTATGGGTTCGGAACTCAAAAAATGAGCAAGGCGATCATTCAAAAATGGGCGACCCGGGCGAAACTGGTATGACCCTTTCCTGAAATGAAATCCAGAGCTAGCACATCGGCTATAGCCAGAGATACGTTTTTTGAAGAGGTTATTCGAAAGTGGTTAGATGAGCTGCAAAATTATATAAAGTAAATGAATGCAGGAGACATATTTGAAGAAAGAGTTGTTTTTCCTACCTACGACCACCTAGGGATGTAGTCAATAGCCATGCCAGAAGAGTGGTTTTTAGTTCGGTCTGAGTCAGGCTGCATGAGAATATATCGCGAATGGGATTACGGAACAAATTCAAAAACATGTGCACTTTTTTGTTGACCACAAGTCCCACTTAACATTGGAGCTATGCGGGTTTTTAAGACAAACGGGATAATTTTATATGCACTTTCTCCTAGAACAATACATAAAACGAGCAGATGTTAATGTTTTCAACTAATGCTTCATCAAAAGTAACGAGAGTGGTAAAGTGATAATCTTTTTTTTTTAAAGAGATGAGTTAGCTTTGGATCTTAGACGCATGGAATTCGACGCGATCATTTTGCACAACTGAGGATATTATCCAGATCGTTATTCAATGATCTAATCATTCAATCTGGTTTAACACATGTGATATTCCCTCGAAGTCCGCAAGAGTGTCAAAGCAATAAGCGAAATTAAAGTACTGTCATCGGATGGGATTGAAAATAAGGGAAAGCAGATCATGGAAAATTAAGATGAAAGACGGAGAGATAATAGAGCCCTGGGGCACACCGGCATTTATAGGGTGAGTTTCAGGTGTAACACCATCTTGCCGACCAGATGAAAAACTTCCAATCCACAATAAAAGTAGAGAGGAGAGACCAAGAGCTTCAAGTTTGGCTAAAAAGTATGTTGAACTAAGGAAAAAATTTGCCTTATTATTCTAATTTATAAAATGTTCAATTCCATTTTGTTATAATTGTTTCTTGATTTGTTATTTTTAATTTAATGAAATTTAAAAGATGCTGTTATCTAAAACAACACAATTTGAATTGAATTACATAGTTTTAATCTGAAGAATGTTATGTTATTGTGAATTATATCACTACTTACTATTTTTTAATGGGTTATCAAATCTGGAATAACTTAAACATAATAAAGTCGCATCTTTCAAAACGAAATTTTTTTAACACCCCCATATAAAAGCAGATTTTATAATTTGCTTGGTGTACGCAAACTGGCTTAGACTGGACGCAAACTGACGATTTCCGCATACACTGATATTTTCAATTATTATGCAGACTAGATAAATGTTTTTGTACTACAAAAGTTTAAATATCGACATTAAGTAAATTCCACTAAAAACTTTTTTTTTAAGGATGGCATTTCCTTAAATGGGCGCGAATTGGTTGTGTTTACCCTATATTCCATTGAAAGAAATTAATGGGTCCGTTAAGCTAAAACTTAAATTTAAAAATTTCGGCTTAAATTAATTCGACACAGAATATTTAAAATGCATGCGAAAATTGACAGCTGCATAGAAGGAATGAAAACTATAAAATACTTCTGATACAGTCAATTATATACACACACCTGCAATTAATGTCTAACTTTACTTAAACTGAAAATTTTTAATTGATCATAAATTGCTATAGCTAAAATTAGGCTATACCAATCTCGTATATACCAGAAGTACTGCAATCCATATTATAATTTGTGCGAAAATGAAACGTTTTCGTAATAATCGTTAGCACCGTATTTAGGGCACGAAGAAAATTATGAGCAGTTCCACTTGTTTTCAATGATATTTGAACACTTTAGTGAAAACAATAAATTTATTAATTGTGTGTAAGTTGAATATATTCAAGAAATTTAATTTCTGTTTAAACGCGAGAGTGGTATTCAATTAAATTTAATGAAAACAGGTTTCCGATCGTATATAACTAGTCGACCTAAGGTAGTAGAAAGAAATTTCGAATGCACCAATATAATTGGGCAATTTATTTAAGCGTCTAACAAAAGGAGTTTGATTACTTCATTTATTGTATAGGTAAGATGGTAACAGGGTAAGAGGGTAATAGGTTATTGAACAGAAATGTATTTAATAGCTTATGTAAGTACATTTGAGTCTGATGATGCGCAAACAGTTAAGCAATGTTAATATTATAGTAAAAGTATAGTATTTAGTTAGTTTGAATAAATAATTAAGGAACGGGTGTTACGTATACAAATTGTATACACGAGCGTAACATTTGTGATTAGAGTATAAGAGAGAACGAATGAAATTTAGAAATTGAAGTTTCAAATGAGATTTCGGCGCCTCGAATACCCATTAGAATTTATACTTTTCCATTGATAAATGGTAGCGGAGAAAATTGAAGAAAGATATTTACATTAAATGCATTAAATTATTCAAATTTATTAGAAATATTAAAGAATGATTTTATATTATACGCATTGAGTGCACAATATCGAATAAATATAAGAAAAGCCCAGACTCTGTCTGTAACGCGGACGAATCTCAGCATTAGATTAGATTAGATTTGTGAAGGAGTATGTAGGCGTTAGCCTTCCAATCACTGCGACCTGAAAGACCTATTGTGAGTCCCTGTTGCATTTACTCCCTTTCTAGGTGCAGACTGTTATTAAAGTCTAGAACCATTCTGGGATTGAGGTTCCAGAGCAAGTGCTTCAGGGTTTCGTGAGCATCCTGACAGAAATGGCAGGATTACGTATCAGCCAAGCTCAGCTTGTTTAGATGATACCTAAAGGGACAATGGCCTGAGAAGAGCTCAGTAATCATTTTGAGTTCTGCTCTTCTAAGGAGTAGGTGTTCTTTTATTTTTCCGCCAGAGGTGTCGATAAACTTTTATGCCTGACGAAATCTTTGTAGTCTTTCCCAATACAGGGATTTTTGTTTATTCTCCCAGTCATTTAGGGCAGCTTTGAGCTAGCACTTTGAAAATCTCAGCATACCTATAATAAGTTTATAAACTGAAGTATAATCGCTAAAAAATATAGATCTAAGGAGTTGTTTTTTTTTTTTTACCCGAATAGCCGCAACTCGTATCAGTTGTTGCCAACGCGCGTGGACATTATCGAAAGTATAGCATTAAATCAAGTAAATTTTGGCAACATTTCACGACACTATCACTCACAACCAGAGTTGCCAGACAATATTTGATTAAATACTTCACTTTTATAACATAAAATTCATAAATAGAATGAATAAGAAGTTGGTGGATTTTGATATTTTATTTAACTATACAGCCCGTTGATGCTACGAATTTTTATGCACGGAGAATGGCCGCTGTTTTTGATCAAAACAATGTAATTTTTTAATACTTTCTTAAGATTGCCATAACTCTTCAAGTAGTTGCTCTAATTTTATGATGTACACAAAACAATAAGTTCGTAAGCAGAAAATAACGTTTTCCGGTAAAATACAGGTAAAGCAAATTATTGCGTCGAATTGTCGTAGATATAAGTAGACCTTTAAAAATCGGAAACCGTTATTTTCTGCTTATTAACTTCAAAAAGCTTATGTTAAAAATTTATTTAATTTGTTTCAAATTTGAGGCAGCCCCGCTCCGCAAACCAGAGAAATCAAAAAAAATCATTGAATTTTCATTTTTAAATCATTTTCATTAATCAATTTGCGAATTGTGCACCGAGCTGTCCTATTTATGACAGCGACCCAGCCTTAACGATCAAAATTTTAAAGTAAACTAAAATACTTCATTAATATGGATTGAAATATTTCAAATACTTCAATACTTTACCACGTTAAAAATACTTCAAAATGATGTAATTACTTCATATCTGGCATCACGGCTCACAACAAACATGCATATCGAAAGACAGGATGAATACAACATTTATCTCTTACCCCACGGTTACACCTGCAAGTACAGCTTGCATGCAAGCCTCCCTTCCAACACGATTTTTAACTTGACAGCGGAAGGCAGTTCGGTTGATGTCTTATCAGCTTGCATGCAAGTTCATTTAAAAAATGGCATTGAGACGTAAACTCTTGCGTATATTGGAAAATTATGGCAATAAAGGAAGCATCACAATGATAAAAACCCAAGAAAAAAGGAAAATAAAGGTGTTGGTAAATGATGTATTGCAAATAATCCCAGAAAATTTCATTTTCCCGGTATAAATTTATGAATTTCTCTCAAGCATTTCGTTTCCGCCATTTTGAAAACTGTATAAATGTCAAATTACTATCTCCCAGCTGCCATGGTTTTTCAGCATGCAAGTTCGCTGAAAGCTGTACTGCCAGCATGGCAGTAGAGGTTACACGTGCAAGAAGTATGGCAGTGCAAGTTGCATGCAAGCTGTACTTGCAGGTGTAACCTCGGGGTTAGATGTTGGAAAAGGAAACCATTAATTAATTCTTGGACTAAACTGTGACGAAATAATAGAAAACAATGGTTAATGGGGTAACCTTATTGCATCGATCTACGGACACAACATCCAATAAATGTTGGAGTTAGTGAAATGAGTTGTAACAAATGCTGATAAACTGGAAATGAACAGGATAATCATTCTTCTAATGCCAGGAGATCCGATCATCTACTGTAGCGCGCAGATTCTGTCGCATCTGACCATCCCAGCGATGTATTGAACTTTCCAGCAGAATTTCTTAATGCGCAAATGCCATCGGCTATTTAAGGAAAGCGTTATTATAATGCAATTGAGGGGCTCAAAAGCAGAGGGGTCTCAACTACACTTTTCACATTTTTGAGGTGTAATACTTCAAAGTTGGTTGGATATCCTAAAATCTGTGTAAAGTCTTAATTTTATGTAATTATACTAAATATATCAATAATTTTTTGTTGTTGTTAAAATAATGTTCGGTGATTTTTGGTTTAGTTAAAAGGTAATAAAATTTATCCCTTGCAATCATTTATACCCCTTTCCCTGTCACAAGTATACTTGCATCCCTATGCCTTTGCAGTTTTTATTCAAATATAAAAACGCATATTTATGTAGGTACTAAACAACAAATTATTTATTTAAAAAAGTCCAAAAGGAAAATATAGTTTTAAGTTGTTTTTAAATTTAGACAAGGAAAGTTAATTCAATATTGAGTATGTAAAAATCTTAAACTCTTTTTTTTTTTGTTATTATCTAGAGCGTTAATCATTGTAGTCAGACTCTTAAGATATTATCAGTTTCACTGCCACAGCCCCCTTCCATTTCTTCTTCTGGTTCGTTACTATGTCTGGATGGGTTCCTTTAAATCAAGCTGTTTTTTCTTCTTGCAGCACATATGGAAGAGATTTGAAGAATTGATGGTGAATTGAATGTATAATTGGAAAGAACTCCATTAGATTCTTGCACTTGACTAATTTAATTTTTATAACCTTGTCGTACAGTAGAGTCAGTTCAACTGCTCTGCCAGGTGTTTTTCTTTATGTCAATCCGTTCAAACGGTATATCTGTTTTGACAGTTTCATTATTGAATGGTGAATAAGCTGTAGACTTTTCAAAATGCAACCACTGCATTTTTCGTATACATAATAGGTCTGTTCACGTACTTCTCGGGTGTTTTCGTTCTTGGGCTTTTTTGTGTGAAAATGTGCAGGAGGGGAAGCTATCAAATTTGGAAAGTACATGAACAACTTTTGTGTGTTCTTGGGCAGAAAGCGAAAGTGACAACTACAAACTGTCAAGCTAACAACTTTAATTTGAAAATAAAATGCCAAACATAACAAATCTATTCATTTTACTTACTATTTTGTAGACCTGGGCAAACAGTGCACATCATTTACAAATTTTGCCGCCTTTTCAATTTTTCTTTTGACAATTTAAACTTCTGACAATTCTCGATTTCAAATTTTAATGTGTTTGACAGTTTTTACATATTTACCCCGAGTTTTTTCTTGGGTGGATTTGGGCTAAAACTTTATTGAAGGGGAAGTGTGACGTCTACATATTTTCCCCAATTTTCTGAGTAGGTATGTGAACAGAGATTGGGCGCTTTTGGGTGAAAATGTTGTAATGCATTCACACAAATTCGAGTACGTGAACAGACCTAATATGTTATCTTTCATATGCACTGTCATCGGTTGAATTGATTTAAGCCCCTTGCTTCATTTTAACTACTGTAAATTTTCTGCCAGTTATCAGAAATAAAAACGTTTGAACATTTCTTTTTGGCCTTTTCTATATGGCAAAATCTTGATCGCACTCCATGGAAGAATGACAAGATACTACAAAATCTTAGATCACCGGATTTAATAGGGTTGTTTTTGACAACAGAACTTAATGATGTTTTCGTTTTTGTTCTGTCCGCCAGTATTTTCGCTAAAGACATCAATGTGGGTAATTGCGGGTGGAAGGACCGCAGCCTTTTGACGCTTAATTTTCCAGCCACATGAACATGGGTCCTGATCTGGACACTTGATTGTGAATTCCGAAATTGGATGTCCACAATTGTTTCAGATAATAGACTTTACTATAAGTTGAAAAAGTTGTTGGTAGTGTCTTTTGCAAATCACAGAAAAATGCTATACGATCTGATGACTTGTTCTCTAGTTCTTTAGCGATTTTACTTGTTTTATAACTCTTTAGCGTTTTTCTGAGCAGCTCTCTCAGCATCGGCTTTCCTCAAATGTACCTCCTTTAATGTAGCGACCTCTTTTTTCATATTTTCAGAAGTATGAATTTTCACTAGTGCCATTTCTTGTGCATTATTAACTTTAAATAAAGATCATACATTTTACTCACACTTAGCAGAGTATTCAGATATTGTCTATTAGGGTTATTCTTCCTTGAGTCATGACTCTTATATTTGGGATTTGGGGAATGTATTTACATCACTTGGATGGTGCATCTGCATGCCGACCTGTTTTGACAGTTTCAATGACACCATCATAAGCAACTGTGTTTAAGCTTTGTGGTGATGGTAAAGGGGTACAAATTAACTTGTACCTTTTTGTCCCTGAAAAAAAATGCCTACTTGGAAGTTGTTAAAATAACGGATAGGAATTTAGTGATATCTCTTTGTCACAAACATTTTGTGTATATCTAGTTTGCATTTATGCAATTATCTCAATTTTTGATAAAATGTTACTTGTATCCCTATGCTTTTGAGCTCACTTGCGAAATTTGAACACAAGGAAAGGATTATGCAATGTGGTACAGGTATGATTGTCAGAGGACTTCACCGAAATTTTATCAGGGCAGAGATTATATTCGAGGTGAAATAGTTCTTATTCCACGAATCGAATCCTTCTGAATATACGTGGCTATTCTTCCAAGGACGACGACAATATCAGCTGATCCCAGGTTATGCTATGCCAATCAACAACAAGGACAAACATTCGACCATGTAGGCATCGATTAAAACCCTGCTGTTCTCTCAAATGGACAACTTTACGTGGCCTTATCGTGATCAAGAGTATCGCATTAGGTGAATGTAAACATTCATCAAAATCAACAACAAGGAGAGCTGCTGAATGATGGACGAATCTTTATAAGAAATATGTATTTCCATGGAATTTTTGAATGGTAATATATGTAAAAAATGTGACTTCGTTTTAAGAACGTGCAATTTTAGCTAGTTATGTATGTTTAACAAATTGGAAAGTGAAATTATTCATTTCAAATAAATTGTTATGAGTTTTATGTGCATTCTCCACTTTGTGTGTGAAATTCATATAGTAAATTTTACAAATCTCATTTTGACAATTCAAAAGAAAGAAAATCATTGAAACTATTACAATAAAATAAATGAAAAACAAAATAAAGCGAACAAATTGTAAAAGTGAAAAAAATAAAGTGATTTTCTGCTAATTTTTCGTAATATTTATTTAAAAGTAAAATTTAATTTTTGAAATCTAAAACATTTTATGATTTGAAAATGTTTATTTGTGTTGTAGTTTTTGCACAACTGTCTCAACTTCTTATATATCATAAGTTTTTCTACTTTTTCTATAAAAGGTATAATATCAAATAAATAAATAATATTAAATTTTACAAAATATAAACAATTTTTTGATTTAAAAATTGTTACAGATTGATCTTCTAAAAATAATTACCAAAACTTTCGAACAAACAGTCAAAATGGTACAGTTCGAGATTAGAGAACAGATCTTGCATTCTGTAGAGCGTGAGCTTTGTGAAATTCTTATAGACATTGTCATTTCCTGTTATAACAAAATAATTTTTGTTTTTCAAATAACAACTAAAATGCACACAAAATAAAATTAAAATCTTTTCTTATATCTTTCTGGTTCTTCAATGTTAACCCGAGTAAAAACCAAAATTTTTCAAAACCCGAAAACTTCAAAAATGAAAAAAAGACACATCCGGCGTTGCACGAAATGCACAAAAGAGAAACATTAAGATGACATGGTAACACGAAGCTGGAAATACAAAGTTCTAGTAACCCCAACTTAAATGAAATTGTAGCATCACACCTGGCTACCTAAGCAGCTTGTCTAGCCAATTCAGTAAATACATTATATTTTCTATAGTGGAAAATTACGAGATGCCATAATAAGATGCCACATATGTATTATTATATATCTATCCTTATGTATAAGGTCTGTTAAATAGCAGTGGTGGATCCAGGGTGGTCCTGAGGGTCCAAAATTTAAAAAAATAATAATAAAAAATAAAAATTTATATCAATGAATATTATTGTATGCATGTGTTGTATGTGTATAGGTTTTTTCAGAATTTGAGCTTGGGATTCCAACTTTGGTTGATCCAAAACCCTCGATAAACACTTCCCAAGTCACGAAATAGATTCCCTCACTACCACATTAGAGCCCTACCCTAGTCCTAAATCCTAACATTCTAAAATATTTGCAGCTTGCTTATGTAAAATCACTGACATGTATAATATGGACTAACTACATCCATAGAAATACACTGCAGAAAGTGGGCTCACTTCTTATATAGCGTTCTCATTCGGTCTAAGCACCAAGTACCAACTGAGAGAGAACTGTAAACAACAAATAAATAAGTGGGCTCGTCGAAATAAATATTTTTAAACTTATTATTTGGGTTTATTTAGTGATAAGAAGTGTTTTACAAAAGGAAATATATTCATAGATATTCAACAGGAGTTCGAAAGGTTTTATAAAAATCACTTTTCAATTTCTCGTCAATCGTTTTTTCAATGTTGGCAGCGACGTAAGAACTATTTGTGATACATAAAATTGTACCCGCATGAAATAGCATATCGCGCAGTCCATATTATATATGCCAGTGTGTAAAACTGAGAAAAGCTTGGTTTGAATGACCCCTGCAGTTTGCACCCTAAACTACTACTCTATTAAAAAATGACTCTTTTTAAAAAAATTATATTAAAAAAAAATGACACAGCTTAATGATGAAAACTTCCTAGTACCTCACTGCAGTACTGTGGTGGCACTAAGTGACTTAGGGAAAAGTGGTGCCCCGTCGATGTTTTTTGTTTTGTTAAATTTTGAAGTTGCAGTATGACGGCCCTCCCTAATTTCAATGCTAGATCTGCCTCTGTTACATCGCTAATCAAGTAAGTTTTTGGAATTACAAGTCCATTCATATATCCACCTGAAACCACTTGTTGAGACGAGAGCTTCTCCACATATATATTTCAGTCAAAAATCAACTTTCAACACGTCAGCTTTGAAAAATAAAAATGAGCCCATCCGTATTTCAATCAAAAATCACCTATTAAGCCGTGAGCCTATCCACGTTACGTTGAGAATACAAAAGCATATTTATATTTGAAACCACTTATTGACACATGAGCCAATCCATGTACTACACCTGAAAGATGGGCCTATCCTTATTTTAACCAAACATTGAGACAGGAGACTATCTACGCCTCCCTGAATAGAAGCTCTTCTTTGCTTCACCCAGTAACCATCTGTTGGGATGCAAAGCTACCTATATTTGACTTATATTACTTTTACAATCGAAAATCTTTTAAAAAGAGAAATTTCTATGTAAAAGTATTTTTTCCACTCAATTGTCGAGCTGCGGATTTGGCAGTAAACTCGGTCAACTTCAAAAGTTTATTTCATAGCAAAACTTACTATGAATTGCTAGTCCCGCATAGGGATAATCTTGCTGGGCATTTAAGTAAATACGTAGTATTTCGCCTCGTAATTAATTCACACTTAAAAATTGTTTTAAATGCATATATCAGGTCAGCTTGGCTGTTTGCTTTGGCGTATACGGCAGGCAGGAACCGAGCCGTACTGATGAGTAATACGGTTCTTGCTATTACGAAACGCCTGCTTTTTACATAGAAATTTCTTTTTTTTAAAAGATTTTTCAATTGTAAAAGTATTTTTTCCACTCAATTCTCGAGCTGCGGATTTGGCAGGTAACTCGGTCAATTTCATATTGACTAAACTCGCTATGAATTTATTTCATAGAAAAACTTTCAATATTATTTATTCCTACTATAAATACGATTGACAATCTGTGGTGGCTTGACGTCGCCAACTGTGCGGCGGTAACGACCACGGGCACCCACACCCACACGCAGTAATAGAATTTTTCACTAAGTTTAGCGAAAGCCACTTTGCGAATTAGAAAAAGTATATATAGTATATGCTGCGATTTTGAGATTTATAAAAAGAATAGTAAAAAAATTCATTCTAATGTCAGGCAATTATATGTTAAGTTCAGGAAAAGTTTTTCCATTGTTTAGCTTTGTCATTATTCAGACTGTAAATATTATAATATCTTGCAAAGAATCAGTTGGAGATAAGCCGAAGAGATTTTCATATAATAAAAGGACGATTTATCCAGCCTGCAGCATTTCATTCATGCGCTAATTATTTATGAAAAAGATTTAATTCCCCCATTTCAGAGAAGTCACGCCTAGTTCGTCCTAGTAGTATCCAGCTTGAGTATCTCATATCCAGACGTGCTTCTGATGTAGCGAGAGTTTACACATCCATGTGCTTGGCTGAGATTCTGCAATTGACGTTTCACGCGCTATCCAAAGGTCAGACCTGCAGGCGAGGGTGTTGATTCTAATCTTTTGTCGTACTTAAGTGTCAAAATATACCCCTAAATGAAATGAACTTTTCTGCTGATTTGTTCGCGTTTTTATTCAGCTCAGCAAGCCTTGCATTACGTAGAATGAACTGAAAATGACACTTCACATTATAAATTTAAAATATTTTAAAATATTATTTCGAATTTAAGTACTTGTATTGCTCTAATTAGGTGTAGAATACCCATTTACTACAGTAAATAATTTTTGTCACAACCTCAAAAGCAGTTGACTAATTTGTCGTACTTTTAGGCGTGTATTCTGACATTAATTCACGCAAATTCATTTTAGTTTATTTTATGGTTGATGTTTTCATAAATCAAAATGAATATCGTGAATATAAAAGTACGACAAATTTGAGGTGAAATGTCAAAAAATGTAACTAAAATATATGCCTAAGCACGACTAAGACATCATCACCCCCCCTCAGTTCCGGCAAGATATAAGCTCGTCATGGGACCTTAATTAACGGTCCATTGAGTTAGTTTCGACATACCGAAACAACTTCGACTGTCATAGGGCCAGTTGTGTCACGAACTTAAGAGGAGTCAGTACCAAGATTTGAAAGTTTCATACATTTTTCAATGCGAATTTCTAGCAAATTATTTGTAGCAGAATAATGATTTATATCTTAAATTATTAAAGGAACGAAGAGGTCTAGTAAATAACGTCGAGCAAAATAAAAAAAATCATTGGAATGGAGATATTAGCTCGGAAACTTATAAAAAATGGTAAAAATTGATTTTTTTTTTTTCAAATCAAACTCCTCTTAGTAGGTATTCTCATTTTTTTATATTGTGACTATTTCAAAGAGATAAAGCCTAGATCTAGCAAATAACGTCGAGTTTTTTCATTTTTTGTAGCGCATTTTTAAATATTTTAACTCTAATAGTACTTGTTCTTTCTCTCGATATTTCACCGACGAGAAATTGCAATATTTCGTTGAAAGTTATAGAAATATAAAGCAAAATAGCATATTTAACAACTATGTGCAAAATAAAATTTAGGAGAGTTAATTCTCTTTAAAAATTTTCAATTTCTTTGAACTGCAAATTTTCATTTTCGCCTTAAATTGTCACATGTTGGGTTTCTGTCTTTTACGCTAGATGTCTCTAATGTGACTTGTGGTCTAGGTCTAGGCTAATTTTATATGTACTTTCATACTTTTAGGACACAAACCTACGTATAGTAAGTTTTATTGCCTACAGGTTCGCTGGCATCTAAATTGAAAATTTTGCTGAGTACTGACTCCTCTTAATCACTTCCACATCAACAGATCTCGCAGACAAAAAGGGGGCGTAACATTCGCGATGTGAAGTATCAGCAGTCTCACATTTTCTACATTATATTGTTTCTTTGTCATTCAGATCCATCAGCTATTTTCGGTGTTCAGCGTCGTTACTGAGTGACCCAGCAATATAATATAGTATATATTGGCATCGCAGAGCTACTTAAGGCTCTTGCTAAGCACATCTACTTCATTTTTGAGCCAGCGTATCAATTAATTGGTGTAACCACATCAATACCTAAAAATCGACGCCAATTTTAATGTTACACTGCTAACGACTTCGGCATATTTTTATCTCATAACCAAATCTGACAGTGTCCATACAGACGAATCTAAAATTCGATCTATTTGGTTGAGAGAACAGTTCCATGAACTCTTCCAACATGAAATGAACATAAACCGAATCTTCGGTTCAGTTGTATAATGAATGTATAGGCTGGCATTATTCAAATCTTTCGCTTGCTTGTTCATTTATTTAAGAGATAGTGTGGGGACCCAGCTCTATAGGACTACATATACATATAATCAATATCCGACCCACATACATAAATGAAAGCCAAATCGTGATTACATAAAAACCTTAGAAGAAGGAACTTAATTTTCCGACTAAATAACTCCAACTCCATGTTCGTAAAGGTAACACAGTCTCGCAAATGAAATGCAATTTTATGGGAAATCTCCAAGTATCTAGTTCAAATCAATTTTGTGGGTGTTACCCATTTTAGCCAGTATGTCGATTTCCAAAAGTCAAACAACTGATTTTAGTGCTGATACTGAATTCGATTTATGTTAACTTCCAAAATATATTTCCGCCAAGGATATGATTTATACACCTACTGACGTTAAGTACCTGACGACTGACATTAATCAGTTTGCGCAGCAAAAGTTATTCCGGTGACTAAATTATCTGAGCTCGTGGTGTGTTTATTTATTTTTTTTTGCAGAAAACTATGTGCTCCAAAATCTCGATAATTTTATCGTTTAATGTCTGATTAAATTGGCGATTTATTATGTCGCGTATATATGAAGGGTGGACTGCTGAACCGAGAATAACTTGGTTGCTGGAATACATTGCGTAAATGTAACGGCATCTAACAACCGGAATCTGGAGAATGATATAATGATTATACCTACTATAATTAAAATGGAATAAAACTGCATGCATCAGACGATATGGATATAGGAGCAATGGTGTAAGAAAAGTAAGTTTTACTTTGGGTTACATTTGTCTTTTTGTCGTACAATCAAATAACACCTGGAGCTAGTACCGGTCGGCATAGACAAATCGAATAGTGTCGAACATACAAATAGAGCTTGTACAGTTAGTGGCGGATTTGCTTTTCTCTTGTTGGAGCGACTTTCTCTCAATCTGAAAAGCGCCTCAGTGAGCCTATACCGACGACGATACGCTGATTATTTCATTTTTCATCTCATGTTGAGAACCTACAATCTATATATAGTACATAATATATTACTTACATAGGTACATAGGTGTGACGGTGCACGATTTATACTTTTCCTTTCGTTGGCGCATTTATTTCTGTATAGACTGCTTACTCAATCGACAAAGCTTTGCAGAAGTTCTCGCAGAAAATTATTTTGTGCTTTAGTGGTGGATGGATAGGTAATGCTGTGCGATATTTTTTTTCATCAGAAATAATTATACAATTTTTATAGGCGGATTATGTAAGCAATTGAAGATCGTCAAATTTAAATTAATCTTAGAAAGGTGTGACTTTTGGATTACTGTGTCGTCACATTTATTATATCACCCTTTAGCGTAGGAGATTCAACATGTTTTGAATTGAATTGAAATTCTCTGTGGGCTTAAGTTTGCTTTTCGGATGGAAATGAATATTTACGAAGAAATTCATTTTTCTTATTGTTTTTGGTTTTTTTTTGTTATGAACAATTTTAGAGGAATATTTTCTTTATTCCCATAAATCTTTGGAAAAGTTTGTTACAGGTTTCATTGTCTTATCTTCTAATTATACTGTCTGGTATTTCATTTCTCTCAAATTCGAAATTTTCGTTTTTCTTTTCAAATTTTTGGTAGACTCTGATGCTTGATGTGGAGACAGAATTGTTAGACATTCTATTTCTTAGATAACGGATATTGTATACTTAACCCACTTTTACTTACAGAGCTGGGCAAGTACCAAAGAAAAAGTACTTATACAAGTACAAGTACCGAAGGCCTGAGTACTTCAGCGTAAGTACAAGTACCGCATGTATGAAAACGTAACTAAGTACTAAGTTTATAAAACGTACTGATTACTTTTTGAAGTACTTTTTAAAGTACTTTTTTATCTTTGTACGTTGGCAGTAAAATAATGAAGCTTATCGAGTTCAGTTAATAGATATTAATAAATCAATTCTTTTCGAAAGCTATAGTATGTATAGTAACCAGTGGCTACTATTTATAGTTTTTCATAGTTTTCGGTGCTGCAAGTAGAATAAAACTTTCTCCTCTTTTTGTTACACTCACAAAAACTATTAGAGGTCCGCCCAAGCACCCATTATCGCCTCCAATAATGGATAAAAGTTCTAAGTAATAAATTACCAGTAAATTTCTGAGAAAACTATTGAGGCCTTCCCTACATCAGGTTGATTTTATATCGGAGCGAGGCATTGCTTGCTTACCCTTGGTTATGTCCACTGACGTATATAATATGGACTTCTTACGTTTCTATTTCACGTGGACATAATTGCTTGTGCCAAAAAGAGTTCTTACGTCGGTGCCAACATTGAAAAAATCATTGGCGGGAAGTCATTGAGGCGTGAGTTCGGCACATTTTTTGACAGTTCTGTGCGTGCTTCAAAACTCAACAGAAAAGGAGTTGCGCTAGAGATTGTGTTTGCTTTCTACGTAGAGTTAAATATTTGTAGGTACTTAATAGACTCAGAAATATCTAAGTAAAAATCTTCGTACATAAGTACAAAACTAAGTCTTAAGTACAAGTAAATAGAAGCAAGTACTTATGTTCAAGTACTTAGTAGGGGCATTTCAAAAGTATTGAGTAATAAGTCTTAAGTATAGAAAATGTACTTTAAGTAGTACTTAAGTCTTGTTTTACTTAAGTAATGCCCAGCTCTGCTTACTTATATATATTATAGAAACTTTTACAAAATATACCCACATCAAAGTTTAAATCACTAATTACTGTGACAATTAAATTTTTTATAGCTGCATAATTAATTTATATATGTAGCTTGTTAGATATTTTTAGGGTTGGTCATAATCTTGTTTGTAGACGCTTTACTCCAAAATTTTTTGTTCAATCCTGTGCATGTGAAACTGCGGCACATCCTTTAAATTTAGGTAACAGCTATTCTTCAATTAAGCCAAGTTAAACTTTCTTCAACTCTGAATGGTTCTTTTTTTATTATCCTTATACCTACGTCCCTTTCTAACAAAACTGTGCTGCAAATTTTTCAAAGGGTAATTCCTCGTCTTTTGGCTATATGAACAAAAATATGATCTAACTTTATTACCATTTCAGTGAAATCAGTTGGAAGGAGTTAGTTATTGTTAGGTCTTTAGATTGGATGGTTATTGGATCTTGATGGTTAAAATTTCGTTCTTGCTTATATTCCATGAATGTTTGGATTTATTATATGTATATATACATCTGTTTTTTTTTTATATTATTAAGCCAAGCTCAGGGGATACCCTATGATGCAAAGCACAGCATGGCAGGAAGGAGATAGGGTAAGGATTAGGGGATATGAGGAGAGTGGCGGAGGTGCCGATGTATGTCGCTCTTAAACTTCCGCAGATTGTATGCCGGAGGGAAAACAGAAGATGGTAAGCTGTTCCACATTCGTACTGTTCGGGATAAAAAAGCATCACGGAATTTTACTGTACCGCCGAAAGTAATTTGAAGGGTTAAAGGATGTGCGCGGTTTGCAGCGCGAGTATTGCGTGCAGGAATCATTCTACAAGGGATTAGACTAGATATTTCATCAGAACATTGACCATGCATATAGCGATAAAGGAGCGAAAGGCATCCAACATTGCGGAGGTGCTCGAGTGAGTCGATATTACAAGTTATTGCCAAATCGCCAATGAGCTTGAAGGCTCTCTTTTGGACAATATCCAATGAAGCTAAGGCTGTGAAACCAGCCCCGGCCCATATATGGGAGTTGTATTCCATTCTAGGTCTAATATAGGACCTGTAGAGTAGCGCTAGATTTGATGGGCTGAATGTATATACATCTCTTTGAGAATTGGGAAACGTTTTTGGTTTGACGAAAGACTCGATTCGAATCTGCGTAAATCAATCTGTAACTCTGTGCTCTTCTAATTGGAGTAACCTAACAGCTATTCGATTCTCCGAAATAGATCAGATTTCATTCATGGCAAAGCTCTTATATTCTAAATATATATTATATATAGTTCTTGACAATTTGCGTATTATGGCGCGGTGACAGCTATCAGCGATCAGTAATCATAACCGACATCAATATTAAGTAGAAGTAATCAATGAGTAGATTTTTCTATAATTTATTTCTACTCTCTTAATGCACATAGAATATAAATTAGACAGCACTCATACTCAAAAAGTGGTCTGATTAAAGAGAGATGTTTGGTAATGTAAGGAATATAAAATTCTTTGGACAATATTTTATTAACCAAAGTCATATTAGCTCTGTTAAAGATGAAGTCAATATGGTCGTCAAAGTAAAAGCTGATTTGAAATAATACGAAAAATATAGGTTTCATCAGTGTAACATAGAATTCTCGAATGATTCAAAAATAAATATACATCTCTGATAAAAATAATGAATAGTGGTGGTCCAATATGAATGACTTGTGGCACATCAGAAATAAATATTCTAATTAAAATTGCACGAAAAAGAACACATTGGGTGCGTTCACCGACAGAAAGAATGCGTGCAAAAAGTCACTTTTTGTCACTACCAAACGCTTTCGTGCATTCACTGAGCACGAAAAATGACAGATAAACGCTACCGAAACACTTCCATTTACTTTCTTCTGCGTTCACTGAGTCGAGAGTGACTTGTAGCGCGCTACCTTTTACTATCGTATTTTGGATAGTAAAATGTAGCGAAGTGATGTGTTACCATGGAGACAATAACATGGCAACTTTGTTAGGTTAGGATTAGGAATTGGAAAATTATAAGAATATATTATATGCAATTGTAAATCTTCTAGGATCATTGCATTGTATTTATTAGTTTTAAATTTTTGTTCACACATAACATAAATATTTATTTATTTATTTGGGCATATCATAAAAGTTACATAGATTTACATTATAGCAAAACAAGTAATAGAGGAATAGGAGTAGTGAGAAATTAGAATATTTATAGTATAATAAAGAATGATTGACATATAGTAAAACAAGTAATAGAAGAATTGCAGTAATGGGAACTTAATATAAAAATATAAAAGTTAACAATTAATTATACGGTAAAATAAATGTTGCATTTCATACATCAATAGCTGAAATTACATAGCGGAAGGCAAATCAAGTAGCTTCATTCAAAAATCCTGATCCTATTTTACTATTTTATGTTAAAAAACTCGAATTCTGAAAATTCAAATTTTTTACTACACTACGCTACGCTTTCTTTTGTTCACAGTGCCAAAGTCACCACCGTAGTAATTAACTGTCAAAATAATTCTTTTGACATATGTTTCATACGCTACGTCAACGCTACGCTAACACTACGCTAGAAGACGCTATCGTGTCGGTGAACGCACCCATTGAGTATTGCTAGCAAAGTAGGAATACAACCAATTCACAGAGCGAAGTAAAAGTAGAGGACTTCTTTGAAGACTTTAGAAATATAAAGAGATCATAAGTCGATAATTTTTCTTGTGCGTAGGAATAATCACAGACATCATTACTTAACTAGAGTTTTGCTAGGATCGATAGAAAACATCAGGTTAAGAAATGTAGTCGATAAAATGTATAGATAAACAACCATCGGCGTTTCCCTTTTGCTAGAAGATCAGAGGTTGGTAAATTCTAAATTCCTCTCTTTTGTGGCTGTGTTACTTTCCGCTTCGAATATTTTTAACACAGTAAATTACTTCTGCTATGGATGGATGAGTATAAACCATTGCATGTAGTTCATGACGATTTTGGATGCATATGTAAGGATATGGTTAATTACTAGTTGGGTTTTAGCATTACTATGTGATATCCTGATAGTAAATGTAAGTTAATTCCACAGTCTGATAGCCTTGATAAAGAATTCATATTCTAACACTTGGTTTGCAAATCGTGGAATAAAAAGAGAATTTGTGCGTGTAGAAAAACCAAATTTAAGATCAAGGTGCTTGGATTTTTTTTTTATTGCCAATATACCCGAAGTCGAACCGTAGAATTTAAAGCGACTTCAATGTTATGCAATGACGCTGAATCTAAGTTAGCAACATAAACCTAATACCCATATGATGTTATGGGACGTATAAGTGCTCGGAACAACCTGAGATTGATTAAAAGTGGTGTGTAGATAGAAAAATCAGAGAGCAAGTAAAGAGTGCTATATATTTACTAACAGTGATCTTAATACGATTACTCCATGTAAGACCCTTATTAAAAATAATTCTAAAATATTCTTAACATTTTTGCGGTGTTCAAACTGCTGAAAATTCTGCATTGAATTTATCAATCTCATCAATAATAAGTTGCAATTGCATGAATATTTAGTTGTTAGTAGTTAAAATATTACGTTGTAGATCATCGGCATAGAGAAGAAACTGAAAATATTTTATTACAATCAGAAAATCTTTGATAAAAATTGGGAAAAGTAATAGACCTAAGATTGAACCTTGTGGGACGCCACAAATTTTCGGCAAGAATCTGGAAGAAAAATCATTACACATCACATCACATTTGCATTCGACTGGAATTAAAACATTTCCATAACATTGTTTTCGCAAAATTTCGTTATAGAAAAGCCGTTAAAAGAAAAGTTGCTGTTCAGGTCTTAAAAGTGAATTAAATTCAATTCAAAATCAATAAAATTTAGTCTGTTTTTTGTTTTGCTTTAAAAGTTCAGTTTAAAGGATATTCGCAGTATTCTAGTTCAAATTATGGCCACAAAATAGAATGCAATGTAATCTAACGATGGCTATTTGATTTTAATTTGATACTACAGGCACAAGTGTGTGAAGTACATATAAGACAACGCCAGTTAATTCTTGTAAAATGCAAATTTTTCCATTTTAGAAATAAAAGCTTAAATCTCTTAACTCGCATGGTTTAAAGAGTTCCTATTAATGTCACTTAAAAGTTTAATTATAAACTTTAAAATTGACATAATATTTTTTTGCTTCAACGATCATGAATGGAATTGAATAGTTTTAAATCGCCATACTTTCGAACCCATCCTGAAGAGTTAGTTTTAATAATAACATTGATTTTAATTATAGGTCTTGTAATGATAATTTTAAGTTGATGAATTTAATTAACTGTTAATTGTTGCATTTATTGATATTTTTTATCTGATCTTGAAGTAATCCGTTTACAAATTGTAATTAATTAAGATGTCAAATTTTAAAAATTCTACCAACCATGGTTTTTATATGTACCCAGAGACTTCGTATTTATATGTACGAGGAATTGAAAAATTTATAAATATATTTAATTTTTGTTTTATTTTATGATTTTAATTAGATTTATTTTATATCTTTTTAATACAACATTTAATAGAAGTACCAAGAGAATTAATTTAAGTGACCTTCTCTTAATCTGGCGTAAAGATGGGAAGACTCCAAGTTGTAAAATTTATTCAATTTTCTAAAGCTTCCGTAAATACAATAATAATCGTTAGCAAAAGTAAGATTATTTACAATGAACTTGCACATATTCTACTGATATAGAAAAAGCATGAGCAAATATTATGAATGAAATAAAAACAAAAAAAACTTGTTTGATATTTCCTATAAAATGTACATATATAAATATACCTAGTTATTAGCATGAAATTCAAGTTAATTTGAATGTTTAAAATGATGTCCCATCAGCTGTCATCATAGTCCGATTAACTTTGTGTGAGATAAAAACAAGATTTTATTTCAACAACTCTTAAATTCCATTTGGACTTTGATTCCAATTAATCACGACTTTTACATATATAATTAAATTTCAAGTGTCTTTATAAAAGGTTAATTTGAATAATTGCATTGCGCGACTTTTAAAATCATCCTATTTGGAGGTTTGGATTCAATAAATTAACATAAAACGCAGACATGACCTATATCGAATCTCAAAATAAAGTCGCGGCCAGGGTCTTCAAGTGTGCGTGATACTATGAAAAACAAAAAAGACAAGATTGGGCAATAACAAAACACAAATAAAACAGTTCAATTTCATTGTAAAGTACTAACTAACGTTAACTACATTTTTTACATATTAAAGAGGGAACTCTGCTAAATCATAGTAGGATTTAGAAGACCGATGTACATACATCTATAGAGTTAGTCACCAATAAATAAGTAGGTACCTATCCTTCAAGGTATGTATTTCAAAAAATTTGAACTTGTACTCCAGATCAGCTTGGAATACAAAGTAGTACCAAATGCGCATGGATTTTTTGACTCATGATTTGACTAAGTAACTTGTGTCAGCGTCACAATATACTACAAAGGTTTTTCGAACCTATGCTGAATAAACAAAAGCCGAAAAATGAAAGTTGCACACACTTTCCTTGTAGCAAAATACTTTGGCATAGAAGGTCAGTGTTAAGTTAATCGACCGCCTGTGTACAAAAAGATCAACTTGCACATCGTGGGTAGGTAATTCAGCTATCATCCAACGTAAGACAAGGCGCACTTTTTTTGTTTTTCTTATAGCGCATGTGAAATGAGAATTGAAGATAGACAAGTTCACACAGACAATTTTGCTTATGGAAAGGTGGTTGTTGTTGTTGTTGTTATCTTGTCTTTTGTAATACAATTCGAGAGGAAAAGTAAGTGTAAAAGTGAAAATAAACTGAATAATGATGCATGCCATAAGAAAAGCAAAAAAGAAAAAAAAATCAGCGAAAATGTACTCTTGGTGCAATTCGTTGTGAGTTTTTCATGTATAGTTCGAGAAGATTATTTAACATCATCCTCCATTCATTTAATATTTTCATTCGACATGTGTATATACACTTTTTTCAAACATAAATAATATTTCGTGCATATTGAATTACGTGATAATTTCAAGAAGAATCACGTTTTCAATGATAGGATCCTCTCACAATTATTATTACATGCATATATAAGTTTGCTGGGATGTTGCATATCTCAGTTTACTTTCAGATTTTCATAATATTATGTAACTAACCGTGTATTGAAGATGAAACTATTCTCAAAATAAAAACTAATTTTAGATACATTGCAAGTGTATTAGCCTATCAGAAGACTTTTACTTCCTGATTATAACATTTAAATACAGGATGTTTCCTCCATGGTGGTCCCTAGAGCCAGAGGTGATAGTACTCACTTAGTCAAACAAAAAATTGTATGACAGAGAGCAGGTATGCCCCCCCCCCCCCATATCAACAGTTTAGGAGTTATAGGGTGATTAAGACATTATGCTAGGTTTTCACAAAACAGCCTGTATCTTAAAAAAGTACGTCTAAAGCTGATTGTATGCAGATCTACATGGCCCTTTCAACGACTACTCAACCAGTTCCGCACTCCTTTCCCCTAAGAAGTTATTGTGGTATAATAGATCTAACCTATTCAGGTCATACCGAAATTAGCCGTTATTAAATTTATAATACGTTAAATTGAAGTGGAGGATCCACAGCTAATAATTTTTATAAAAAAGTTATGTTAATGATCTTTTTACAAAAAAAAAAAAAAAAAAAAGAGGTCCAAGTAAAAGCAAAGGTAACAAAATCCGAAATTTTTAGCTTACACCGCAATAACTCCTCAGGAGGCTAGTTGAACAGTCGTTGGAAAGGCCATGAAGTTCTGCATACAACCAGCTACAGACGGTGACCGTACACCCAGTACCTTTTAAGATACAGACTGTTTTATGAAAGCCTAGCATAATTTCTTAGTCATCCTATAACTGCCCCCCGCGTGCCATTTTTGTCTACGTGAGTACTATCACCTCCCGCTCTATGGACTATCATGCAGGAGACACCCTATATAGAATAATACTTAGGTCGGTTTAGTAAGGGAGAATTTCCAGAATATTTTCATTTTAAGTATTGTAAAACTCTTGGAAAATTATGTTATTTACATAGATTACAACTATGTACTAAAAGTACTAAAGTGCAATTAAAAATATGATGAGACATAGCTAAAACTGTGGAATTAAAACATTAGTTGAGACCAGGAATCTAAACCGCAATATACTTTAGTACCATACATTTATATAGGTGGCATTACAACAGATATGATAACACAAATATTTTTCGGACATTCCATATTCGCTCATTACTGTGCAAGATTACTAATATCAACAATTCGTCGGCAATTAATTAATTAAGTGTGTTTTTATATATTGCATATGGGGTATCACAGGGCTCAATTCTTGGCGGCCTGTTTTTTATAATTTGCCTGAAGTAATATCACATAATTGAGAATTCAGCTGATTTTTCTGAATTATAACGGGCGCAACGTAACGCAATGGAATGCAGAGAAATGTCCAAGCGTTTTTTTTTTGTATACTTCTCAAATAGAGCTGCACACAGTGGACGGAGAAAGTCGTAGTCGTACGCAACAATTTTGATAAAATCTAAAATTTACGCAACAGAACGGATGAATATAACCTAAAATTTTCGTTAATGCATTGTTTATCTCACCCCTGTGATAGATAACTGCGCAGACTGCAGATTATGTGTGCAATAAAAGAGAAGAAAAAAAAGTAAAATTATTTATAATAAAGACAAGGGCTTTATAAAAGCTCAAAAATAATTCGTACACCGGTAATTTCATTCTTATTTTTTAAAAAACCTACTGTGGGTCATTCTTTTTCATATTCTTAAAGATCATGTTGTAATATCCCGAAGGGTTTCTATTAAAAACAGCAAATTTAAAAGAGTTTTATAATTTTATCCATATTTTTTCGACTCAAATTTTTAATTAATTATGTGTCCTCAGTTTTGCTCTCTGTTTTCTCTCTGTTCCATTGCGCTGCGTTGCGTCCATTGTACTTAAGATGTGATCGGAATAGAAAATGAAATCTGGATTCAACTTTGCTGTGGACCTCAAGGTTTCCATGTACCTACACAAAAGTTATTTTGAAGCAAAACATATGAGGAAAGAGTATAGCAATGTTTCATTAATTTACTGCCACTGCCATATTGCATATGACAGTTTCTTTGAGGTTGTATTTATCAACCAAGAGCATTAAGACTCCTAATAGCCAACTGTTTCCTGTTAGAAGATTTCTTTTGTCTAGTACCAAAACGGCAAAACTCCTTTTGTTTTTATAACTTTCTCGAGAAACGGCTAGTAAAGTTTATTATTTTTCGCACTATTTCTTTTTTCTCAACCTCAAAAGTAAATTTGACAATTTCGTCACTATCCCTTTGCTGGTTCAGAAATACGCTTTTAGTTTTTTGAACATGAAAATTCATACATGTGCAATCGGTGCTTTTTCATTAATAAAAAGCGAAGTCGGAAAGCAATTGTGATACGTATTAATACATAAAAAAGTCATATAGAAAAAGGAGAGAAAGGAGCTTGTTGAGATCATATCGTAACGAAAATAGGGGAAATAATGACAAATTGGAGATAATGACAAAATTGTAATTATACACAGAAAGTGAAAGTTTTAATTTCGCTCACTAGAGCGGATTGCCATAGCCTTTTTGGACCTATAGTTATATTGATGGCTATCAGCAAAGTTCAATTCGAGTCAAAACACAAAAATTACCAAGGTATGGTCGATTCAAGAGTAACTTGTATTATTGGCACGTCATTAGGAGACAGATTTTTACCATTGAATTTGTTTTGAGTTATTCGTATAGTTGCAAAAGTAAAACCCAGTAAAATATTTAATAAAAATATTAGTTTCTTTTTGTGTAAATCACTAAGGGAAAAATAAATAAGTGTTAGTGGGAAAGCAAAGAAATATGCAATTAGAAACTTGGTAAGAAAAATTGAAATTGAAACGAACAAATAGGTTTGTTCGATGAAAACACCGTGTATATTTTCCCCTCCAATATTTACCCAGGGTTTTTGCGTTCAGCGAACATGTTTTTAAAACACCGAGTAACCTAGTGTAATGACATTTCTCTGATAGTTCTCCTGGAGTATAAGTAATTGCAAAAAGTTTTTTTTTTTTTTTAAATGGGTGAAGACTACTGACATGTATATAAATGGACTGACTGATCTCCTGTTTCATGTGGCACTAGTTTTGATTTCAGAAAATTTGCTCTTACTGGCGCTATATTTAAATTATGTGGTGAATTTACTTATAAGCATGTCAGTGGGATTTACCATAAAAGTATTTGAGACTATTTGTATTGTTAAATTTTAATTATAAGGCGAAGGTTGTGTTTTTTACAAGGTTGTTTTGGTTAAAAAAAAAAACTGAATCGTTACAGTTCAGTGGGAAGGTATACTCTCACGGAAAGAGAAAGTGGTGCCATTTACTTTCATGCATTTTTGATTCAACGAGCAGTCCATTTATATACATACATGTCAGTGGTGAAGACAAATAAAATGCGGTCTAGCTATTTATCTATTTCTTTTCTTCTAATTTTTGCTCAAGAAGTAATTTATATGCCCAAATCAACAACAAATTGCAAGTGACAGTTCTCAAGTGACAAATGTCAAACCATTACTCCAAAAAATTTTTAGTGTAAGCTCGGGGTAGCTCTAGGGTTTTCAAAAAACAAGATAGTCTAGCCCGGTGTAGCCCTAGGTTTACCCGGGGATTTTATCAAACAGATCTCTTATGTCGTAACGTGACGTAAGCATTCAACTGAGAAATGAATTGACAATAATTGTTAATATTTGTACATTTAACATTTCACTACCTTATTTGATTCGGTTTTACTAAAATTTCCATTATGTATGTAGGTACTACAATCTCTTAATAATTGAATAGAAGAAATACAATGATCCGCATTTGTCTCCTCCGACTTAAAAAAAAAATCTCAATAGAAGATTAAAATCGAAATTATATTTTGGAATTAATTTAACGTTCACTAAGGAGCGTAATTTTTTATACCATATTTCCCAATCGATCCATTGAGATCTTCTTTCGCATTTCAAGATACAACTTTCAACATACCAATTTTGATGAGAAAAACTAAGAAGGGCATCAATGCACTTATTTCAAAACACTATCAGAAGATGTTCAGTAGTAGTTTGTGGTTATGCAACTTGCTATAAAATAGACCTATCCGCGCATCAAATTGCATAACTCCGATCGACGACGATGATTCTAAAGCACCACATAAACACCTTTCCGTATCAGTGACTAATTGCCAGAATGAACGATTGACAGGAATGATGGATCACATCAACCATATACCGATTCAAGTCAGCAGTTTTTCTATCTTTATGTTATGGTTTGCATGTTTTACGCATGCACTATAGTAGCAGCACCGGTTCGCGCCGCGCCGGTTTGAAATGTACATAGTTTTACTACAGCAAAGCTTGCGCTAAAATTCGAAACCTGCTAACGCTAGGCTAGAAGAGAGCGCCGAATATTTATATCTGCTTATTTATATCTAGCTTGGCTTATGGATGTTTTTCTACTTGGCATTAACGATTTATGCTAATTGATTAGACCGAGTCAGCGTATATGACATTTCACCTGCACCGGTTGGTTTCACGTCTAACAAGTGCTTCTTCAATTAAGTCCAAACCAGTGGAGATGGAATATGCGCTTTTTTGAGGTTGCGTAATTCTCCTATGTTAGTCCGTTTATATAGTGCCATACTTATAGTATCATCAAAGATGCTTTCACAGAAGCAGTGAGTACCTGAAATCACATTGGATCACGTTAGTGGTAGGGAAACATAGCAAGATAATGATAGCCTTGATATTTAAAGAAATTACCTGAGATGAGGAGCAACATAATAAAATAGCATTTGATTTGACCATTGCTGATAACATGTCTTCGCATATCGTGCTAACTATTTGCCAACAGTGGAAGATTTACTGAGGTGGAGTAATAAAAAGCAAAAAAAAAAGCAAATACAAACACGAAACTCCCGCAGGCACTGTTTAATCAACTTTCACAAATTGTAGAATATAATGTATGTATGTATGTGTGTGTGTGGAGATTTTCTTCACAGCTCTTGGTATAATTTAGTATCGACAATTAAAGTAATATTTATACACCTACAAGTTATTGTTACGTTCAATGCAAGGTAAATAAATTGTTTAAAGAGCTAACATTAGTTAAGCCATGGTGTTTATGGTTATAAAGATGATTCCGGGAGGTCGTTTTATCTCTCCTTAACTCGTTATTAGTTTTGAGGTGCAATTGAATGCTTATTGCAATTTTTTCAAGTTTTTCAAACTTTGATTGGTATGGCATGTTTAGCATTTAGTAGTTGTATAGGCAGTCCGTGGTCGAGTTTTTTTTTTTTTATATATAAATATGGACTTGTCGTTGCATGACCTTGTTGTATTTTGAGTGATTGTAATTGTTTTTCTCTTTTATTGACTTATTTGAAAAAAATGTAGCGATTTAAATGTTTTGAAAAAGTATCTTAACTAGTATTGATTAAAGCACGTAGGTTTTTATTTACATAAACTATGTAAAGAAAAAGATCACCTCATTAGTTAAAAATACGTAAAAAATCTAGAATTGGTCTAGAACCAATTTTTATGATATACTAGATGAATGCCCGTATGTAATTTCGTGTAGTCGTCTCTCTGTGTAAGTTTTATTTTTGATGTCATTTTTGGCATATTTTTTAGAACAACTTATCGGTCAGAGAAAATGATTATGATCAATTTCATATTCTGAAGAACTTTTCAGTACAATAAAAACGTCTAAAACTTATCGTTTTCACAGTATGCGTAAAAAAAAAACTAAGTTTTTATATGGCAACATTAAGAGATTGCTCGATTTACTCCATTTTTGAAATTATATTTACTATTTCTATGAAAACGCCGTGTACGTAATTTCATATCTCTACCGTGACAAGAACTCTTCAAATATATAGTGAATAACTAATTTTTTGTATGGCAACCCTACGAAGGAGTTGTCCCATTTTGGAATTTAAATTTTCTTTTTTTTTAAAGTCTGTGTGCAGAATTGCAGTTTCCTAAGTACACCCGTTCTAGACTTATTATTAGGATTGACAGACGGACGGCCAGACAGACAGACGGACATGCAAAACAAAATAACTTTTAATAATATATATTAAGCGTGAGTATCCAAGGCTATGAATAGATCATGTTTAGAAAATCAAAAAATTGTATGGGTGGGGCGAGGGAAATCCTAACTGTTTCCGAGATAACAGGATTAAAAGATATTTGGGTATGTTTTTATTGATCACCCTGTAACTTCTGAACGTTACACTCTATGACCTATCACACTCTGTACTCAAAATGTAACCTTGTCTCGTTTTTTGCACTTTTTCTTGAACATTTGGAGGTAATTTGAAGGGAAGAGTTTTGGGTTTCCAAAATTCAATATATATGATGATGATGTTTTTGATAAAAATAGTAGTTAAATAGATAAAAAAATGAGCTGAAATTCTGAAATTTTAGCTTTGTTGAGCAATAACCACAAAACGAAGAGGAGCAGGGAAATGATCTAATGGTCATAATCGTCGGTAGAGTCCTACCAAGTGCTCTACAGAGTGTCTACATGTTCTTTCACCCAGTATTATAATTTTGATAGAGCTTCGCTAGAGATCAGAAATAATAATATGAAACTAGCTTAAGATGTGAGTTCATTTGCTTTGAACTTTAACGTTCGGAGGTGTTACACAAAAAAAATATTATTAAAAAATATGGCTGCACAGTAAGCTGGAGTGGCTGCTCAACAAGCTGGAGTGACTACTGCAGTATAGCTTCTTATTTATTATAAAATGAAGATAATTCAAGTAAAAAAAAAGAAAAATTAAGAATTGATGTCACAATTGGATCCAGAAAAGAAAAAAAAAGATGGATACAAATTAGAGAAAATCTTCACCTTGAGATTCTTACAATACAATAATTATTTTCTGGAAATATTACACAGATCTGCATTTTCTTCAAATAAATAAATTAATTTAATTCTTTCTTGATCTGACTACACATATTGGCTGCAATCTTTAGGAAATGCAATATTCTATAAACAAAAAAAAAATTGGATTAGAGTTCTATCAAAATATCAAATAAGATTAATCTGTAGAGACAATAGAGATATTAAAATCTCGTGTCTGTTACTTGTGTTTACACGAGAGTATTTACACTATTAAAAATTCTCTGGTAGAGCTTATGTAGATCTTTACGTAGAGCTCTACAAATTTTGGTAGAGCCTTACCACGATTTTTGTTCAGTGGAAACATGCATCTATGTGGTTGGGAATATGTGAAGGTGGGAATTTGTACCACTGCCCATAAGGGTTGTCTAAAATACATCATGTTTGGTATCAAATTAAAGAAGGAGGAAAGCGTAATCGAGTGCTGTAGTATTTTTTGATCCTTTAAACTTCATAACTGACATTTTGCGGCCGAAAAACGGTTCTTTCTCTATGAAATTGGCTGTTTTCCATTTTCATTTTTTTTAAAAAGCACTTACTTCCGCTATTTACACTTATCTCGGAAACTTTTATCGGATTCAAAAACTGATTATATATCTAATTAGCGGACATAATGTAGATGGGATTTCATTCTACATATAAACTTCAACTTGCATATTTAAAATTTTTATGGCATCTTTTCTGTACCGGAAAATTACCAAATTGACCTTTTTATGTGATTTAAAATCTTTAGCGGATAACTTGAGACACCGAAATTCATATATATATGTATCTCTGTAAGTATTGCATAGAATTGCATAATTCGTTTTGTTTTTAATGTATATAGCCAAATATGCCGTGAATCCATAATTTAATTTGAAATTTCCATCTTCAATAAACACAACCAAAACAGATAATACTGTCAGTTGAGAAATATTCTTCTTACTGTTCCACATGCAAAACACCGAAAAATCTAGATAGGTGGAGTAGAGTATTCGATAATTCTCAAAAGAAATTACTTAAAGAATTCCTACTACTGTAGAGTTATACCTCTCATCTTCCAAGTTCCCCAATTCTCCCTGTTACAGAATTCAGCCACTGAAACATGAAGACTATAATGCTTATGTACATAGAAATTTTTACCGTCCCAGAGAATCGAATCAATTCAACTTTTTTGGGCTGCTGTTGGCCACCAACATTTTCTAGACTTTGGTTGGTGTTTCTCAATGTAAAGATTCTGGATTAAAAGATTTGGATTGGATTTAAAAGAAATTTTAAAGTTGAATTGAATATGAAAGGGAAAAGTCACATAAACATTTATGAGTACGAAATTCATAAAATTTAATCAATGTTTTAGGAAGCTGCAATACTCAAAATTTTATTTTATATTTATATTTATTTGTATATTATATTTTTGAAAGCTCCTTCTGTATGTGTTTAATTGTTATAAAAAGAAAAACAAAACAGATCTTATGCCGTTATCTGTTTTTAATGACATACATATATTTAAGAATGTGATATTTTTATAGTTTTTGAAGTTTTGATTGAGATTCAAAATGAGTCCTTCCGGATCCTTCCAAGTTAAATATACTAAATCGTTTGCAAATTACCCCTCTTTCAGAAACAACAGTTTTTCCACCCCCCTTTTTTTCAGAAAACCATGATGAGGTCAATAGGGTACATGTATCTGGAGTCAGGTTTTTAATGAATTAATGCAGAAGAAAGGTGATATCAAGTGAAGGTAGAGTTTTAATGTTTTATTCCTTCAAGGCCGTGCTACCTGATATTTCAGAGAATTCAGAGAATCATTTATGCCTATTTTGTAAGAAACGGTAAATTTACATTTAGACTTTTCTTGTCAGGAATATTGAATTCTATCTTTAGTTTACTAATTTGGCCAAAAATGAGTTTTTCAAAAAGAGATCGTTTCGAGCTATTGATCGAAGTGTTTGTTAAAAATAAATTAAGAGTTGTAAAAAAGTTTAACATGTGGGTTAATTCTAAATTTATAAATTTAGATCTAATAACCGACTTCATTGTTAAAGACAAATATAATGAAAAAAACTGTGAGCAATTTATTTTATTGGAACAACATTGGACAACATTATTCCGATAACTTCATAGGCGAGGGACAAATGGACCTTGAGCTAAAATATGAAATTTAAATCAAAGCTTAATGCTTTGATCAAAAACAATGTCATTATGTATTGGAGTGATTAAGTAGTGCGGAATCACGAAAAGGTGCGATCATATTTTAAGGTACACAACGAAATTGTGCAATTCATGCAACCAACAACTTCAAAGCGAACAGCAGCAGAAGGGCGGCCTTACAAAACTTTAATGATAAATCTAAGAAAAGTAAGTACAAATAAGTGATAGGCTCATAAAGCTGCAAAAATAAAATATTTATACGACTTAGCTGCAGTAACCCAATATTTTGGCTTATTCCCACGATAAGCCATCTACGGTACTAAGCTTCATAAAGAAAAATAATCCTGTGAAAAAGAAAACTTCTCGAAGAAGCACTTTCTATGATATTCGATAACTCTCTACACGGTTAGAAATCTTGGTGTAAAAGATAAAAATAATGTATATACTTTTTAATATTAAGTCTTTCTATTCCAAATTTCAGATAGAAAACGATAAAGTCGAATATATACATCATTTGTATACAATGTCAGTCTAACGTTAATACGAAATTTCCTATAAAAACCGTTTCTATACGCATATAAGATAAAATGTATCCGAAAATGTTATAGAATTTATATTCGAAACTATAAACTCTATCAAATACGCATATAACTTACTTTATTTATATTTTGATGGTATATACTTTATATGATTTTGTTATAAATATCATATTCAGGTAGGATTTCGACGTGTTTTTTATACGTCTTTGAAATAAATTTCATACTACCTAGGGTATATATCTGGTAAAAATTCTCAGAATTTACGAGTGTGTACAATTTCTTTGAAAGAAATAACGGTTCTTTCTTTGGAAATGTATTCTTTATGCTATTTCGTTGTGAAATCATCAGTCATATCAAAGTCTTGGCAATACGGCATCAGAAAAAATTTGCAAACACTTGGGAAACATTTAATTCCAATGCATTAATAAAAATGGGTAAAATTATGGATCTTACAACTGCTTTCCTTAACGAACACTATCAGTACTTGAAAAACATATGTATAAGACCAAAGGAAATTAAAACAGTTTCTAGGATTTAACAATTTGGTCATTATCGTCCTGGACTATTTATTACTTCTCCAGACGAACCAAGTTTAATAAGATTTTTTCAAATTAAGTGCATTCTACTTTATGAAAATAAGTTTTTTTTTATGTTACAAATTCAATACCGTAAGTTTTAGCGAATTTCACAACGCGTATGAAGTAGTAGAGAACTCAGATGAAAATAATTTAGTTTTGTTTATACAGAAATAAATATATATTCAAAATAATTTAAATGACAAATTTCACTAAAGTATGATGTTTTATTAATTTATACATAAAATTAATATAAATTCACTATATACAATATATAGTATAAACTTTATATACAAAATGTATAATTTATTTCAATCCCAGTTATTATGAAATTTATATGATACATAATATAAATGAAGATAATATGGAATTACATATAAAAGTAATATACAAAATGGATTAGTTCCGCCTATAATTCATGATATCAATTTTATACTCTATTGATATAGAAATCTATAACAAGCTAAAGTATAAAGTTTATATTAACTTTTGTAAGGATTTATATATATATTATTCATGTATAATATTTACACCAAAATTTCTAACCGTGTATCGAAACGACAATACCTGAATATATCACAATTCTCAAAGCTCGCAACTATGATATATTCCCTTCTTATCGATATATTCTTAAAGCGAAAGCTGGTTGCAGACCGGAAGGTCAAGTATTTACGGAAACTTGTGCTGAAGTACCTGTACAGCATCTTTTAAATCATACAGGTAAAAGAATCTTGACTTATCAAAATGAAATATTTGATCAAGTTGATCAAACCAACAGAGAGGTAAAACTGACTTTAGTTTTTTCATGGGGTATGGTTGGTTGTTCGGGTTTTTCAAACTATAGCCAAAAGTGGATAAATGAGGTCAAGGTGACGATTCCAGCTTATTTATAATAACCTTAAAACCTTTACGAATTAATGATAAAGGTGACCCAAATCGTATTATTTGTAATAATAACACAGCCTATTCGCTTCTGTAGACCTGGTGTCGCATTAACTAACTCGGAGAGTTGTGGAGCTGTGGAGATGGGAGTTCTTTTGACACTTAACTCTCCACTCGAAGTTCTGTAACTCGGGGAATTTCTATTGAGAATTGGCAAACTCTCTATTCCACTCGAAAAAACTCTTGGCTGTGTTAGTTGTGGAGAGGTAAGAAAAATATTTCTCAACTGACAATATTGTCTGTTATTGTTCTGTTTGTGAAGGTACCTATAGGTACCTAGGATTTTCAAATTAAATTGTGGACTCACCGCATATTCTGGCTATATTTACAAAAACAAATTATGGAAATTCTTGCAATATTTACAGAGAAATATGGATTTTCGTGTATCAAGGTATCTGCTAAAAATTTTAAATCACGCGAAAATAGTCAGTTTGGTTGTCTTCCAGTACAGAAGAGATGTTTAAGATTTTTAGATATGCACGTTAAAGCTTTTATGTGGGATTAAATCGCATCTACATCTTAACCCCCAATTAGATATGTAATTTGTTTTTGAGTCCGGTAAATGGTTTTGGAGATAGCTGCAAATGAAATGAATCAGAACTTCTTCTTTTTGTTACAAAATGGACATATTTTCAACTCATCATTATGAAGAACTGGTAAGTCGTGGAAATTCATTTTCCATGAGAAAAATATTGACAACAGAGGATTAATGGATGTGAAACAAAAAACGAAGGAAATATTTGCAAAATATAGGAATTGGGGTGTATATTACCCAAGTGCAAAAAATCCGTTTTTCGATGGTAAAAAGTCAGTTATGAAGTTAAAATGATAAAAAAAACTACACCACTATATTACCCGCTTCTCTCTCTTTAATTTGATACTAAACATGACGTATTTTGGACGACCCCCAATGAGGTGGTACGAGACACCCCATCCCAAAAGTTCCTCCCCCAAAAATTGTTCATCTATAATCTTGTACTCTAGACCCCAAATCAGAAGTAAAAAAACCCAATGATCTACGACTCTCGCACACAGAGTTTGTTGTCCTTCAATATTGCGACACTTCTCACGTTTTCCCTAACTCCCCAAGTATGTCAGAGAATCGCGAATTGAGAGCTAGGGAGTTTTGATCGGGGAAAACGAGAATTCTCATCTCCCAAACTCTTCGAGTTACAGAATCCCGGTCCTGTATGCAAGAAGTTTCAAAAGAAAACCATCCCATCTATAAAAGCAAAGGAAAAGAGATTTGACAATCAGATTGGAAATTAGAAGCTCACAATAAATATTATAAAAATAATAGAATTGACCATGCCAGGAAATACAATCGAATTGCGAATCTTCAGGATGTATTTCATTTAGCCATGGATTTCTCAGATCCTATTTTTTCTTTTCTTTAGGAAACAAGGTGAGATGGCAAACGCTCTACCGGAGGAAGTTTTTCAATTATATTACGCAATCAGAATGCTTCACTTTTACATTGAAGAAAGATGACGACGACCACAACAACTCCAATGATATCCCATATTTCTAGAGTTTAGTTTTATAGAATTAGAAACAATGATGATTGAGCTGGTATAATTCTGTATTTAAAAATATTGATTTCTAAAATTGAAAAAATGCTTTAAAATAAATTGTGGAATCTATAAAAAATGTTAATCTTTCAAATTGAACAACAACCGTAGTTTTTTTGTTTTTTGAATGAAATAAAACTAATATGTCTATAAATTAAAAAAAAAAAAAATAAGAAAAAAAGCTAGAATTGGTCTAAGAACAATTCTTATGATACCCGAGATGAATGCCCTTATGAAATTTCGCATTGTCACCCTTCTGTGCAAGTTTGATTTTTGAAGTGGTTTTTCGCATATATTTCTAGAACGGTTCGTTGGACAGAAGAAATGATTATTACCAATTTTATAGGATTTCGTATTCTGAAGAAGTTTTTAGAACAATAAAAATATCTTGGACTGATCGTTTTCGCAGTATTTGTAAAAAACCTAAATTTTTATATGGCAACACCAAGAAGGAAACGTTATTTGCTAGTACAATGAAAACATCACGTACCAAATTTCACCTCTCTACGTCGACGCGCGTTCTCAGGCAGTATTCAAATATATATTTGACAAGGAAATTTTTGTATGGCAACCCCACGAAGGAGTTGCTCGATTTGTCTCATTTTCGAACTTAATTTTACTTTTTTTTTTAAAGTCTGTATACAAAATTTTAGCTCTCTAAGTACACACGTTCTCGAGTTATCGTGCTCACGGACGGACGGACAGACGGACATGCAAAAATCAAAATAACTTTTAATTTTGTGCGTGGGTGTTCAATCGATTTTGCTCTACCATCATTATTTCGAGGTGTTACAAACGGAATGACAAACTTAGTAGGTATATACCCTTTAGATTTAGGGTATAAAAAATATGCGAATTGAACAACAAAATATCTGTCGAAAATTTTCTCTTACTGTCAATACCAAAAGTGTGTAAAATTTCATTTCAATCCATGCATAAGGAAATAAAGTTCACTTTTTGGCTCCAATGAACTACTGTGCGTAGGAAAGTCGTTCCTATAGCAAATACTGTTTCTATATTGACGAATAACCTCTTTCGGGCAGGAATAATGCTTTGAATATTTAGCTCAATTATTAACCCAAGAGATTGTTATACCTAGATTAACGCCACAAAGAGACTTTAATTTATAATGGCATAAGTTTATATTTTAAACTTGAGAAAATTTTAGATTTTATTAACGAATTAAATATAATTTATTACGTGAGTGAAATACTAAAAATATTATGCCGGGTATCAACTGTTGCTGTAACATGAAATCACAAATATAAAATCAGCTCTTGATTTCGGTATCCACCCAAAACATGATTATTCATATTTAACCTAATGAAAATGTTAAATAGAAATCTAATTGTTTTTGATAATAACAATGTTTTCATTTCACCTTTGCTAAGTTTGGTAAAAAAAAAATGCAAAGTCATAAGACATAGATGAAAACAAGAGTTTCTTCTTTCAATCAGCAGGTGTCACGAAATGTTAAGATTCATGTCACATTGCCAAAACTTTTCTTTAGATTGTCTGAACTGTACACACCTTTTAAACTCATGTCTCTTCATTAGGTATAATATAATTGCACTTTCGATTTCCCGCTTTCTTCGAATTCGCAATTCGTCGTTGTTTTCGTTCTGTCAAATGACAAAAAACTTGGAGTCGTTATGACTCATTTGCATTCAGTTCAATCAGAGTTCAGATTTTTCTTTTTCTTTTTTAAAACGCACTAAGCACACGGAAGAACTGCCAATTTACCATAGTGGAAAGAGATTTTTATCGAGCGTTTTAATTTAGTGATGCGCAACAACCGGCGCAGATAGATTTGTTGATGGTAGCGCGATGATATGTAATTATTATTATTATTTTAATATTTATTGTTCGAATTAATGAAGGCGGTTGCGCATTGCACTAGGGTGCAACACACACGCAATATATTTAGGTATGTAGGTATGTAGTTTCAATATGCATAGAAATTCAGTTGCCATACTCTAGATATCATATTGGTCAAGGTGATCGCAAACATTTTTTTTTCTTGAAATTTGTTTCTTCACAGCGAATTTAATATTGGCTTAACAGAGCCTTGTGTAGCGCCCGCATTAGAACCGCGTTTTGTTTTATCCTATATACATATGTACATACGTTTACCACACTTTGAGATTTATTTTACTTATCGTATGTTCTCAACCTGGTTTTGTTCTTCGACACAACGTATTCTCGCAGTTATAATCACGTAATGTGATACAAGTAGTGCACTAATCATCAATAGTAGGTATAGGTACTCGACCGAGCTAAAGTCGCATCGATAATATGCTCGATTGGCCAGAGAACATGCATACATTATGAGCTAATTATGCGGGACGGGTTCAGCAGATTATTGTTATGCGTAATTGTAATGTGCTAATCATTATTTATGTTGTTGTTGACCTTGCTCTCAGATATACACAATTTTCTAGCGTAGCCTATTGCCTACATACATATGTTCGGAATTGATAATTATGGGCCATCGATTTAAATAACTATCAATTTTCGTGAATTATTAGATTATTGATATTTTGTTGTTTTCGTTGTTGGAGCACAAAACAAAAACAGATTATTGTTCCTCAATAAAAAATTTCGATTAGTTTTATTTATTAAAGCATAACTGGTATACCAGTTCAACAAAAATGTGGTTTCATAAGGAAATATGAAGACGAAAGGAAATCTTAAATTTTCCGGAATATATGTATGTATACATTTATGCACGTAGTATGTACATTTGTTGAGAATAATGTGGGTTAGATTGCATAAATCTATCTGAATTATTGTTAATTTGGTTTTGGTGGAAATGGTGAATATAACGAAGGCAACAATATTTCCTTAATTAATTTTGTTTAAATTGAATTTAATGATGGTGTATGCTTTGAGTTCCCACAAAATTTTTTTTTTACAATTTTGATGGAATCTCGGAAAAGTATAAAATAAATGTCGAGAGCAAAGATTTTTATCTTAGAAGTTTTTAAAACAGAAAACCTGTTCAGGAAGAAGATAATAATTTTCAGTTCTTTTTTTTTTTAATTATTTGCTCTAATTACTTTAATTTTATTTCCCAGAAAGAATTATGACTGACCACATTTACATATATTTTTTTTTTTGTATATGTATGATTTTAAGAAAATTATGTTGTTGTTGAATTGTAGATTTTGGTTGGTTATCTTTTATATAAGTTTGCTTACGTTCGGAAGTTGGCGCATTACGTCAACATTATTATGGATTCTCGTTACGAAAGATCTCCTTTTTGTTCCGATAGCGAATAGTTTTGTGATTTATTGTGATGACTTAAGTAATTTATGCGCCTAGATTTGTAACTTGAAGTCGGAATGGAACGGATATACATAAGTGTGATGGAAAGCAATGGATTTTGCAGATCATAGTAAGGTATGTTGACATGGTATAGAGAATATACATCCTCAACGTGTGTGGTCGATTCAGTTCTTCTAGTATCAGGCGGTTGAGATTATCTCTAGTATACCTTCCGTAGAAATACGTATTGAAAGGGAATCATCAACATTTGCTTGGAGACTGCTCTTCAATCAGAGCTTATTTCAATCTGGAACGCGGAGTTCTAACGAGTCCATTTTTGAATCCGTGTAGTGTATTGTGCCTGACATTAAGAGAAATACCGATCACCTCCTTGGTGCTATTCTAGGTGCTAACTTTGAAGGTGTATAGGGGAAGATGCTGTACCTTGGGCATTTGTATACCTTAGTCATTTCATTTTCAACACAGACTGTAGGTACTATACCTACATAAACGTATTTTTATCCGATTTTACTAATCAATAGATGACAAATAAGTTATTGAGCTTTAAAGAAAAGTAGTGAAAAAAAAGTAATAAAGTGATAAAGAATTGAAAGTCTTGGAGTTCTATTCTTCCTATATCTTTGGATTTGAGCTCAGGTAAAACTTGTTTATATATGTTATTATAAATCGTGCATCATGTGGTGTATTATGTGCCTTAAAATATATTTCATAGACGGTTTTGTTTCTTTTGCAAGGGGTATGTATACCTTAGACACTTTAAAAATTTATTTCACGGACATGTTTAAAAAAGCTATAGCTTTACATGAATAATAAATTAAATACTTATTTATACTCGTAGTTATAGCAATTTTTGTTTAGTAATCTGCTTTGCAAATATTGTAATTTTTGTTTGAATAAAGAGTGGTATTTAATTTAACTCTGTTGATACACCATCAGTTCGTTTTAGTAAATTAGAAATGTCCAAGATACAACACCCCATGGTACAGCTGCATGTTTTACCTTGGGAAGCAAGCACGACCTTCACGTTTACTTTCATATATTCTAAAATATAAATTTTTAAATGCATATTCAACTATTATCGGAAAGTTTATGGGATAGACAATCTATAATTATCGCTTGCTTAAGATTTACCTCATCGGTTTTGTAAAAAAAAACAAAAAAAAAAAAACAAAAATTTAAAAAGGTATTAAGGTACAGCACCTTCGCCTACATCTTCTAGGGAATCAAACTCTTTGCTTTAAAATTTTGTTTACACAGACCGTTACAAACTGGAAGAAAATTCTGGATAGGACATTTGCTGTGAGTATCTTGGTCTGAAAATAGACATGCATACCTACATCTTGACGTCCAACCTGGAATCGGAAATGCATTTCCACAATTTCGGAACAGATAATAAGGAAATGTTCATCTGCTCGGATAGCCAAGCTGGTTTTAAAGTCTTAATAAAACTCTTTACAACCTATAAATTCGTGTTATAGTGTAAGACTACTTTGAACCTCCTCTTCTACGATAGTATGAGGTGCTTGATTTTTGCATATGAGGCCGTATTATTAATGGAAATGAAAGGGCTGATGAACCTCGTCTTGGACCAATCTCCGAGTCTCCTCACTCCAGGATAGACATTGCACCACAAAACCTTCCTGAAAATGTTGTGACATTTGTCGACAACTTTTGATTGATAACCATACTATAAGAGGAAACCAAGCGTTCAGTGAGGTATCTCTAAATAAGTCATCTTTGAAAATCCTGATTTCGACTTTCATTGGGTACTTCCCTTTCAGGTGACAATTAAATAGGATTATATTCATAGATAGCCCTAAATGCCAAAAGATGCAAAGAAGACACCGAAACTGTTGCACACTTTCTTGTGACTGTGCCACACTATTCGCTAAACGATATACATAGGTCTCTTAGCTCGTTCAGCTGGAGTTTATGAACAAAAATTATCCCACAGTTCTTTAATTGTGCTGTATTTGAGGCCATCATAATCGGTAATAGTTGATTGTGTCCGTTAAAGTTGCAATTCGAGAAGCAACTATATATTAGGATGGCTGAACTTCCTCTCCTCGCTGTATAAGTTCGTCTACTTTTTCGTTGTTTTATGACATCGTGATACCGCTATAACAGGACAGTGGTACTTATAGAGGTTGAAGTAATTGACGGTGTCTTAATACTCCTTTACTAATTTCGAGGTCACACAGAATTTTATCAAGGCTTTGACAGATTTTTCCTATCAAAGAAGATATTCTTGTTTTCTACTCTATGCCCGAATAAGGATGTAAATAGACTTAAATCTAGCATGGCGAGGTCCTAGTCCGTGATATGATTTTCGGGTCGTTTAGCTATTTAAATTTTTACAGATAATGCCTAGTCAAGCCTAGTATCTTTACTAAGAGCCGGCTATACATATAGAAGGCTAGATATACTCTTAGCGGAAACACAGATTGGGATTTCCATACTGCCTGTGGAATTGATACCTTGAAGTTGATGAATAGCATAGTTTCAAAAAGATGCTGCACTACTCAATCTCCCGAAATCTTTAACTCAGGTGATAATTAGTCACATCATGTTTTTCAAATTCCATTATCCATGTTAATAATTTGTGGTATTTTTTGAAAATAGGTAAAATTGAGCGTCATTTGGTAGCTCTACTTAGTTTATTTTTTACATAACTATTTTCATTGTAAAATGAGTCGGAAAGGAGATATTGCAAAAAAAAACTTTTCTGGGCGCCATTTTTTCAATATGGCGGCGCTCGAGCGGCAAAGTGTAAATTCAGAAAGAGCACATCAAAATCTATAAAAATATCAATTTACAAAACTCCCGCAGAATTTTCAAGTTTCCCTCCTTTTTGAGCACCAAATGTCTGTAGATGCAGTGACTTCAAGTGTTGAATGCTGTACTCAAATTATAAACTCGGGTGTAATTTAAAAAATGATATCAATCGGGCAACACCTAGTGTTACCATAAGAAAATTAAATTTTTTCAGATATCCTAAGATATGGGTGATTTTCAGACGTTGATACATTGAATTTTTCTTCGGAATGTTTCTAAATAAAGCTTTCATTAAAAATAAACTCTGTGTAATATATAATTGTCGCATGAAGTTCGAAGGATGTGCAAGCATGTTCGTAATAGAGCCAGTGTAATGACAAGATATTCTAAGCAAGCATATTTTAATACTAAGCTAGACGCGAAATTACCACCAAAGAATCTATAGGAAAACAGTTTCAGCTTTGAGATACGTGGGCGTGAATCTATAAAAGTATGTGTGGACTCAAATGCACCGAATAATTAATTCGTAGGAAGTTCGGCAGCACCTAATACTTTTTCACTAGTTTCACTCACCGATATTTCTGCTGAAGACTTTTATCTTGATGGCTTTGCTTGTCGAAACATTGATGAAAGAGAAGTTTTACTGACTATATCCTCAATTAAATTTAATGCAATAGGACTAGATGAGCTACCATCCTGTTCTGTTAAATTGATTAGATGACTCAATGGAAAATAGATCTAGTTGTACCCATTTCAAAAAGTCTAATGGTTCCATTTCGAGTAACCACCGTTGAATTAGTATCATCTGTTTCTAAACCAAAGTTTTTAAAAAGGGGCTTCTTAATCTACTGCCACTCAGGATTTCGCTGTAAGCATAGCTGTGGAACTGCGATACATAAATAATATCAGACATTCACAAGGCTTTAGATAATGACCATCTATCTAGTACTACGTACGTGATTGCGTTTGACTCTATTGACCATGGCAGATTGCTGCAAAAGCTGTCTCCTTTTTATCATCAGTAGTTGAGCTCATGTATGGCGATGAAACAGTATCTTGGAATCATTTTCGATTCCAAGCTGAACTGGAAGGTTAATCTAACAGAACGCATGAAGAAGACTAGTGTGGTCTTCTATACGTTCAAGAGAATACTTGGTGGAAACTGGGGGTTTAAACCCAGGGTGGTACGTTGGATGTGCACAGGCATAGTTAGGCCCATACTCTGCTACTGCTCCATGGTATGGTGGACGGCACTGACGAGGAAATGTAACCTCGATGTGCTGTTAAAAACCCTGAAGGCCGCCTGTGTGGGAATAACTGGGTGTCTGCACACCACGCCCGCGGCGGCACTGGCGGCCATGCTTGACTTATTGCACAGGTGTAGCTGCAATTAGTGATGTCAGGCTGACGGCGGGGGGTTGCTGGATGGAGAGGTGTTTTGGGCACTCCAATATACTCCAGAAGATAGACTATAGTGATTACTGGAAGAAACAGTGTACCAAGTACACATTATGACTTTTGACAGTGGTGTTAATGAAATGATGCTCACCAGGAGTGACTGAGATGGGAAGAAGATTGTCGTAACATCGAATATTTCTTCCAAGACGAGTACGGGCACAGGGTTTTGAGTGTACTCCAGAGATCTCCACAGGTATAAGTCTTATAGGCTGACTGACATGTGCCGTGTTTTAAGGCAGAGCTCGCAGCGATTTATCAGGCGAAAACATTGATATCCATGTGCAGAGAGCCCTCACGGCACATCTGCATATAACTATACTGATAGTCAGGCAGCCAAGGAAATTGCTCAATAGCAGCAGAATAAATATCAGGAATCTAGTATGGGTCATTACAGGTCACTGAGCCATAATGGGACCATGCTAGAAAACTGGGTATAGCGACAAATGATTTCTGCAGGAGCTGTAAGGACTCGGAGGCAATCGATTCCGTCCAACACGTGCTTTGCGAATACCCCACTTTGATGCATAAAAGAAGTAGGCTATTAGGTAGCTACTTCTTTTCAAGTCTGAGGAGCTGCAAAGTAAAGAGTTCAGATATATCCTAAGTTTTCTGAGAGAAGCAGGATGGATCTAGGCAAATAGTCTTGGATATATCCTGAATTTTCTGAGAGAAGCAGAATGGATCTAGGCAAAGAGTCTTGGATATATCCTGAGTTTCCTAAGGGAAGCAGGATGGATCTGGGCGATTCGAAAGGTTAACACATGAGGTCTAGGAGCATAATGGACACACTAGATTTCTAAGTGATGCAGGCCAGTCGTCTAGTCTAGCACCCCTCTTACCTAATCTAACCTAACCTATGCCGATTAAATGATGCTCTATAACGCATTTATCACTGGACATTGCTTAATAAATTAGACTTCCATCCTGACAAATCTACCTGCCTGGCAGTTTACAGGAGATTCTCTCTGTTTACTAGCCATATTCCACAATAACACGAGACTTGTCTATGTTGATTCTGTGAAAAGTCTGGGCTTTGAATTCAATGCAAAATTTACCTATTGTGTTTACATTTGTGCCACCTTTGGTAAAATATATGGTTGTCTAAGGAGACTGTGGCTTAAGCTCAGAACTGCTAGCACTCAATGTTCGGTAAAAGCTTGTCAAATCCCTAATTCTTCCTTATTTTACTTATGGCTGTATAATATTTTCCTCACTAGTCTTAGTCTACCGGAAAAGGCTCTTAGTGGCCTATAATGATGTATTATGTTTTATATACAATCTATCTCGAGGTAATCATATTTCTCCATACCATATTCAGCCAGTAGCCAGGATACCTATTTGAAAAGCTGCGTTTCTTGCAATCAAATAGACACAAGAATCTTCTAATATTGCGGTATAGATCCCAATACGGGCAGAGTTTCTACTTTGTCCAATGAGTTCGTAAATGGAATTTATTACCACATGATGTGTAATACAGGAATCTTTAGAAGACTATTAAAATCAATTGACGTACCTTAAAAAATCAGATCGGTACGTTTTGGATGACTTTGCTCAGTAAATTTTTACGAGCTTAGTTTCCATTGGTGAATATTTATTATTTATTTTACTTTTTTTCATTTAGAATAATTTTATCTTTAATCATTGTAATGTTCGTATATGTTAGTTTTCTTAGTCCTACTTTATTCTTAATTTTTTAATATTTAAGTCTTTTACTTTAATTTATTTAGATTTTCCTTGTTGAATGTCTACGTCTAATATACAATTAAAGATCTTGTGATCTTAGTACTATAGCAAATAAAGAAAATTTCTTCAGATATATTTTAGTTCTGCGAAAGAATTCAGTTTCGCACCGCTTCCGGGATGCTGCTTTACTACTACTCCACCCAGTCTCCCACTTGAATTGTAATACTAATTGTAATATAAACTAAATTGTGTTAACAATTAAAGTAGAAAATCTAGTTTGTTTTGCATTATAATAAAACCGCCATAACAAGAAATTTCCTTAAAAGATAACATCGATTTAAAAGAAAAAACTATTTCAAAGGTGACAAGAGCATATGCAACAAATCAGCAAAATTGCACAATTTCTAGGTAATTGTATACAATTTGCGTAAATGTTATCAGAATTGAAATCACAGTTCTACCCTGAGAGCAACTATAGTAAATATATGGATACAGCACGACTGAAGTCTGATTTTTATCTTCTAAATTGGTTAAATTTTTGGTAATTACTCTGTCAAAGTGTATACCATGAAAGACATAATGCAGGAAAAACACCTTTATCGGGCACACTACAATAATGGTAAGATGATAGTATTCTTATGCTAAAAAGGTATAGATAAACTAACGTTGCCGCCTTGAAAGTATTCTCTATACGTTCCCACGTATATCGGTCAAGGTAAAATCAACAAAACGGGCAGTAGGTATATGTATACCTATCTGGTGTTGTGTATGCTGCAGCTGAAGAAATTACTTATTCATTCATAACTAACAAAGGCACATGGTACAGCATGTGTCTCATATATACGGTCTTAAGACATGTTCTCGTTTCAACAAGATCAAGAAAATCTCTGCAATGTGATTATAGTACATGAACAAAAATAACTTACCATTTCTAGATCACCAGTCTGCATTTGACGTCGCATAAGTATAGCAGCCATGTTATCTTCATCCTGAAAGACTTCGCCGATATGCTCTTCTGTGCTGGGATCCTGAAAGAGAACAAAAACAAAAAAAAATCATGAAAAATGCTTAGTAATTGTGTATAGTAAAACGTTTCGACAAGGTTAGATATGTAATTCATAAGACGCTGAAATTTATTTGGCGCACAATTTGATAAAGAGTTGTCGCATTCATTTTGCGTGACATTGATTGCATAAAAATCGACCGATGCATAGGTGACCAACAAAACAAATGACTTTGCAACAGGTTGATTGAGAATTCATAGCGTCAAGGCCTTAAGAAGGTGAAGTTATCTCGGATCGGAACCATTAAGTGAGATAGTTTAATTTATTTTACATACATCCATACATACATATGTTGCTATATAGTACATATACATACTATGCTGACTTATTATCAGAGCTGCGCACGCTTCTTTTGGAAACTTAGTGGTATGGTTTTGTTTAGCGCTGACAATTTAATAATCACTTATAACCTTAGAAAGATTAATGATGACTTTTACGCCCATACTGAATGCATTTGTAATTTGATTGGCTAATTATGAGGTGTTAAAAAATATTCCTAATTGAATTAAATGTTTGTGGGAGAATGAAAGAAATCAATTTTACAAATATTTTCTTATTTAAATTGAATATTATAATAGAGATAAAAGTTGGATTGAAAAAAAGCCATAGTTGGGTGGATCCGAAATTTAAAATTTTAATTTTTGATAAAATTCGGAATATTTAATTTAGTTATGCGTTGGTGAAATATCTATTTTAGTTCTGCTCATGTAAAAGAAAAAAAAATGTATAAAATTGAATCCATGTTTTGCTATACATATAAAAAGGGGTATTCACTCTTTAATGTATCAGTGTAACCGATGTAAATATACAACAAGAATTTACAACAAAGAGTGAACACACTCTTTAGCCTTTAGCTTACTTCGAAATGTAATTATGGGAACAGGGTGATAAAATGGCAGACCGTAGGAGCTCTCCCTGGCCCCGGAAAAATTGAGAAAATCCTCAAAATTTCTAGGATTCATAGTTATCCTAGAAAGAAAGAATTGTGAAGATCCGGTTGAAAATAGCTGAGATAAAAACTAAAGTACATATTTCAACTATTTATGAAAAGAACGGCTTAAATTAAGGTATTGCCGATTTTTCATAGAACTTTTTAACCGTTTGGATTGTTTCCCAAGTTGTTATTTCTACTATTACTACTTAATTATACACTATTTCAGTATAATGTCAGCGGATAAAATGAAGCCTGTTTTGTTGGGAAAGATTATTTCTAATTAGTTTTCAGCTCAGCCTAATAGTTTAGGAGAAATGTTAATAATACTAGAACAACCTCCTTTTACGGCAATCTTTGCCGCTTTTTGCCGTGACAAAATGTAAAAATTTACAAATTTACGGAATAACAGTGGTTCGGAGGAAGTTTTTTGTAAAGATGAAAAAGTTTCGTAATCGAACACTTATGCCTATGATTGAAAAAAAAAAAATTAGAAAATAACTCATATGTAGTAATGGTGTATATGGGACCCAGATGGGGAAAAAAAGTGAACTTCGGGAGTAAAAGCTCAGTGTGGAAATATCTCGAATTGAAAATAAAAACCTTCTAATATATAGAAAATTTTATTACATTTAATTTAGATGTAAAATTCTTTCTCTAGGGGCATCCATTATGATGCAGGATCCGACAAAGTAAAAAAGTGGTTTTCAGTTAAAACGTAATCAAGTTTTAGAGGGTGGAAAAAATATACTATGGAGTATACCGGATTGAAATTTAAAAAACGCCATTCGATAGAGCTCGGCGGGGGCTTTAAATAGACGCTCCACATGTCATATTTGGGGTTTGAGGAGGGAGGGGGTAACAATCCTGCACCCGAAAATACCCCCACTCGAAACTTTTTTTTTCGATAAATTTAATCGCCTTGTCGAACTAAAGACGAATATCAAGTTCGTTTTTTGAACGGTCCCCTCCTCATCCAGCAAGAAAGGTTCAAATTTTGAAAATAATTAAAGCTAATTTCTGAACTTCAAATGCTATTATTAAGTAATTTTGTTTTTCGGTGATGTTTTATTAAGTTTTCCAGAAAGTTTCATGCTGTTTGATGCGCCATTACTGCTGTTTTGGGCTCACAAATTTGCAATACCATGATGCGTGTAGATGTAAATTGAACACCCTGTTAAATCAACCGAGTACCATGTAGAAAAATTACGAGTGCACCAGTCGATAGTCCTCAAAAGGATCTTTCATTTGGCACACTGGAAATTTTCCTAGGGCACTCCCCTCCCCAACTGCATCCGCTGACATTTGACGTTCAATCTCAGCTCCTAAGTACAACTATACAACTGTCAATTTATGAATGTAAAAATACAAGACCCTTGTATTGCATTTTATATGCATAAGCCTTGTATGACTTCTACTGGGTTGTAATCAAATACATCTTTTACAACGATACACTCTTTGTTACAACATTGAGTGAATACCCCTATAGTTCTGGGTTATCGGCTAGCTATAGAGTATACTTACTAAATGTAAATCTATTGATTGTTTGCCTACTTAGGTCATGGCATATTATTTAGTCATCTGAGATATTACGGCAGTCTTGTACGGTAGGTGACAGCATGGCGCTGGTGAAAAGAGAATTATAGTTGGAGAAATGCTCCTCATATTCTCGTACATTAGCGAAGGGTGTATAAACTCGAAATTAATAAAATTTTTACTAGTGGTTCTATCGTTACTCTATTTTGCAATTCGTTGTTGAATAAATCTCAAGAAGCAAAAGATAACGTGAAGATGTTTACCCACAACAAGTAACAGTATCAATGTACGTTTCAGACCACTTCATCATCTCAGCTGATATTCACCAGTATCATGATGCTCTCTTAAGTTAAAGATTTACACAGCGTACATACATAAATTTGATAATCATCCACTTCCTGAGTGTGTTTTATGTGGGCAAAGATTGTGTAACAAAAGTATTTATATGGTTCCGGGCAAACTGAAAAGACATCAGATATATGTGTATAAATGGCATATCCAATTTCATGTAAAGTAAGCGGAGTCAATGGATAAAGTGACGGTATTTGCAGAAAAGGTGAAAATAGCGATTTATAAGATGGTTGAACTTTTGTCGGCTGATACTATTTTTTGCTACATAGAAAATATGTCCTCTGACATCTAGTAAAATATAGTCAAGAAACTATAAAATATTATGACAAAAATTTTCACTCCAAATGGATAAATCGATAAATATTACTTAGCCAAAATTTAAAAAACTATTGAGATATGTAAATAAGATTTTTGGACGAGGACTTTGTTGTTGAACAATATTGTGGAGTGACATTGGTTGATTGGATTGGATTTTTGTTTTTTATAATTTACTTATTTAATAAATACATCAGTTTTGTGTAACCTTTGAGAATCATTATAAAAATCGGCATATAAAAATCATTCCTCCTATCTTATTCTAAAAGTGAGAGTTTGATTTTCCCACATTTGCATTCTTTTCTATGATTAACGTTTGTAGAGTATGAAGTAGTAACACCTCATGTAATTTTCCCTAGTGGAAAATAAAAATGAATTTTCATGAATACATTAGCATACAGAAAATTTTCGACAGAAGATTTGTGTATAATATTACATGAGTATTGTGTAATTTTATACAACAAATACTTGTTGTCATGTGCGCAAAGTAATCAGCTTTAATTGGTGGGAGCTATATTATTGTATTTTATTGGTTGAAATGATTCGACCGTAATTAAATTTTTTTTATTCACTTTTTCGTTTTTCTTTAATTTTTTTCTAATTTGATACCTGCCACATTTTCTACGGAAAGTTAATTATGTAGTTACAAAAAAAAAAAACTCCGCTTTTTTTGAATGTGCATGTAATTTTTATTTTAAGAATTTCTATTTACAACTCAAAATTTTTGACAAATTCCTCATTTACATAAACTTGTAACGTGTTTCGTGGTATCCTAGAGTAACTCTAGATTTGTAGTGTAGGCAACAAAATATTCTTTGAGCGCATTTTTAAAGTAGAACTGCAAAAGCAGAGAGTTGCACTAAATTTTTCTTTTTTTATATTCTAGTTTTTCCGTCAGGATACGCAAAGCCATGCCCATATGAAATTTTCAAAATAGACTATTGCGGATATTTTAAGTTTTAATGTTTTAATCCTAAATCTTATTTTGAATCCTTTTTTTATAGAGTTGAAAAAGCTAATTGGATGATTTTATTAGTTGAGCTTTTGAAGGTATGTTGATTTTAATTATTCATTATATATAATTTGTTAATTACGGAATTTAGTTTTAAAAATTCCTTACATTATTGACTAAATGACAAAACTGTGATGATTTTATTTCTTCTTCAATTCCTGACACTCATTTCTATCTGAAGGCATTCATTAAAAATTTCCTTAAATTATGTTTAAAATTTATTTTGCAAGGTTGAATACCTTCTAGTTTTTACGAATATAATGTAATTGAATTTCAACCAAACTTTACGATTTATTATAGTCGTTTAGGAGTTATATATTACATTTAAAAAAAATCATTCTAATTTGGAGGTTAGGTAACACTAGCTATTAAATTTTCATATGGCAGGGAATTGTATTTATTGAAAATTGGTGTTGAAGGTTAATTAGATTAATTTTTTATAGTATAATCACTCAGATTCCCTCGAGTCTATTATGTTTAGTCTTTTTTCTCCTTTCTCCTATCTAACCGAATTACTACATTCCTCTCAATATTTTGGTTAAAGGACAAGAACAGATATCGGCTCCGAACAAACGCATCTTCGTGAAGTTAAATCCAGGATACTAACAGAGAAAATGTGGGCTTGTGGTAGTTCTTAGGTTATAAACATCTATGTAAAAAGTGCAGATCAGATCACCGATAATGTCTATGGTGGTCATATATCGGCCGCATGATTTGTATGTCTAATAAAACCGTACAATTTTTTAATCAAATTTAACTCGGTTCTTTGTAGTTCTCCGACTTTAATAATTAATTTATCAGAATCATCTCTCCCCAAGGATATTAATGCGAGATGGAAAGTTTTCTAATTCTACACAGGTAAAGAACTAAAGCCAATTATCGTATTTGGTTTAAAAAGGATTGTCTCGAATACTTTCTTTTTCCAAATCATTTGAAATACTGTCTCCTGTTCCCCTACTGGTAATTGGGAAAAATATATTTATGGTAAACGTGGTTGTGCTTTCCAATCGGGTAAAGTATACTCTTTTCCAGCTTTTCAAACTTAACCTAATTAGAGATATCAATCGTCTTACCACGAGCCCGCTTTTCGATTATCTAGTCTGTTGTCTTTAGTATGGCGAAAGAATTTTTTTGTAAGTCATTCGGCATTTAACCTAGAACATAGGAATATTTGATTTTTCATTCAAATAAAACTAAATCCCAGAGTATTAGAGGTTTTGTATCCATTTGTATATCGCTAGTAGAAATTGTTCACAGTTTTATCTTGTCTCTTGCCCCACAAGGGGCAGTTATTATGTAAACTAATACTAATTTGACTGAAAAGCATCAAGGTGTTTGCAATTTATGAAGAAACATCCCTGGTAAACATATCATGATGAGCTCATCAATGAGCTCCTCATGATCAATCAGATGAACGTACTGATGAAATTTATTCGCGTTTGAATCAAAACCGGGAGAAAAATCATTTACTATTTCACAGATACAGTGCATGAGATCTTGCATCTCTTTCACTTATTTAGAAATGTATACTTTGCTTCTTTTTGTGCATTTTACAATATTAGATGAGCATTTCGATGAGTACATAATAAGTGTCACGATGAGCTTATTAATGAGCATATCAGTATGTATCACGCTGAGCTTATTAATGAGCATAGCAATGAGTGTCACGATGAGCTTATTAATGAGCATATGAATGAGTGTCATGATGACTTCATAAATGAGCATCTGATTTTACGATTGATTTCATATATTTCTCCGAATTCGATGCTGAGGTGTAAGGTTATGGACATAACGTCTTGTTCAGCATATGGGCGACAGTCTTTCCGCGGAAAAACAAATCAAAAAATTATTTTAAAATAAATAATTTAAAAATTTAAATAAATAAATCACAAAAATTAATTCAAATTTTCCTAGTAGAAATGTCATCTGAAAAGGTGATATGACAAGAATAAATATTTAGTATATAAGGAGCAGTTTCATGCTATCTAATGAGCTCTCCGATGTGATTTAATGAATGCTCATCAGACGGCTCATCGGGAATTAATTTTCGATATGTTTCTTCATGAATTGCAAACACCTTGATGCTTTTCAGTCAAATTAGTATTGATTTATATAATACAAGGTATGCCTGTGACTAATTTCTACTAGGGATATAGAAAATTAAGTCCCGATGAGCCTCCTCATGAGAATTCATTAAATCTCATCGAAGGACTTACTGGATATTATGAAACTGGTTCATATATACTAAACCAGCAATAAAAAATATTTATTCTTATCATCACCGTGTCAGATGAAATTTCTACTAGGAATTAGGAATTTTAGAATTGATTTTTCTGATTTATTTATTTATATTTTTAAATTATTTATTTTAAATTAATTTTTTGATTTGTTTTTCCGCGGAAAGACTGTCGCCCATATGCTGCACAAAACGTCGTTATATCCATATCCTTATGCCTCAGCGTTGAATCCGGAAAAATATATGAAATCAATCGTAAAATCAGATTCTCATTTATGAACTAATCATGACACTCATTGATATGCTCATTGCTATGTTCATTAATAAGCTCATTGTGACACTCGGAGCTCATTGATGAGCTCATCATGATATATCTACCAGGGATAGAACACATTTGTTAATTTTTCTTACATACCAGAAAGATTCTCATACTGTCTTAGTTTTCAAATAGAAAGGGGTTATATATGCGGTCTGTATAGGAATTCTCATTATTCTGCATGACTCTGCCGCATGACACCGTCTCCAATAACATGATCATCATATTAGCTTCCATTTTCCTTCAATTAGCAAACACATTTCATTGCTTCCTTTTAAGTGATAAGATCTAAGGGTAGAACCGTACAAGTGGTACAGAAGGTACTTGAAATAATAGCGATACATACTTATCTTTCTAATCTGTTCAGGATAGAACAAGAAATTTTACCTCTATTCTATGCTATCAGACTACGGTCGTATATGTATTAATATATTTTATAACAGCTGATACATCATATTAATCTTAGCTGCTTTAAGACCACATGTCTCTCAACAGACTCTCTTACATTGACAAAAACCATTTAATGTGTGAGTGATCTTGTTCTTGCTGTGAGTCCTCCACTACTATTTCAGATGTACATACATAGTATTACACCACGGTGGATATTTGAATAGTTTCATCTTACAGTGAATAGTAAACACGGCTACAGTCGTATTTCTAGGATTGACCGTTAATTTGCACCATTCTTGAATTTTGTCAAGAATTAAAATTGTTCATAATTACTAGTGAGCATACCAGCATTAGCATCAACCTGTACAGAAGTTAAATGACACAACAATAAATCATCATTCCTTGTGAAGAGCTTCTAGAAATTATGGAAAGGGTACACTAAGGAAAACCTTTGTCAATTAGAAATGAAGGTTTAAATTCTGTGTGTAGATTAGGTTAAGGAAATTTGAATCTGGCATTTCAAATAACCATACAAAAATGGAATTATTGTTGTATCCTTGGAAGTGTAGGAAAGATTAAAGGAATGTAGAGGGGGTAAACCTCTTTCCAGTTTAGTGATTAAGACTAGGTTTGTATGAAGCAAAACACAGTTATGTATGCAGTTAAACGCATCAAATAGAATGGATATGTTGAACTAAATACTTCCGGAATGATTCTAAGAACCAATCAAAAGGACAATGACAAAGAACATGATGGAACTATTAAGAAATAGTAATTATTGTTGAACATTTGAATTAAATTACGTAGTCTGCCAATCAAAATTACTGTAGAATCAAGTAACTAATGCGATTATCTTAGTTTTAATGACACTGTTTTAATGGGTAAAATTTTATATATAGAAAACCAATAAAAATGCATATCGATAGCAGTTTTTGTTTTTATAATTAGTTAAAATTTTATAATTTATTAGAGTCAGTTAGAGTTATAAAGGTTCTGCCTGCTACTTTCAAATTTTTTAAACAACAACTTTGAGTTCTTTAACGGAAGAGAACTGCACTTTGATTTCTACGATAGTTATCAGATAAGATTGCCATTTGAAGGTCAAGGTCCGAAAATGAAGGCAATACAAATTGGATAGATCTATTTTTGGGTGAACAACAAAATTTGACACTTATTTAAGTGAATAAAATTTCAACTAAACTTAAAAGAATATCGTGATAGATTTTTATATATTTTTCATTTGTTCAAAGTAACTCTATTAAATTTCTTTAGTTGAGGGTCATTATTTCTTTGGAATAAAATATTTGTATACAAAACAAGCATTGTGGAGAGATTATTAATTTTTTAATCAAATTCGTGAATTTTTTTTTTGCATTTGAAATGGTCACGGCTAAGTACCAGAAGGTAATGGTATAGCTATAAAATTTTGCAATAACTTTTAATTCGATCGTGTTCAGTTTTTACTTGTTTTGGTCTCTTTGGTTTTTTTTTAAAAGGTTTTCTTAAGTCGTGATTGTCAAAATCATTACAAGAAATCGACAAATCTTAGAACTTGAACTGTGAATAATGTGAATAATTAACGAGAATACAAAATTAAAATATCGATAACAATCGATTAAGATTATTGCCAGAAGGTGCGAATAATGAACAGAAATTCTTGTATTATTTAGAAAATATATGTAGATGGAAACGTAAATTCTTATAGATGGATACTATGACGGTGGGTTCATACATATATGTGTATATCATCAAAGATATACTGTTGGATAGTATGATTTTATTTAGATCTGTAATGTGGTTACCGATTTACAGTCAATGTAAAGAATTACCTAGATACCGAATAGAAAAAATACCTTTCCTCCAGTAAATAAGAGGTGAACTCTTACTGGCCATTGGACTAGGTACCACATACATACGTCATATGGACTGTTACGTTTTATAAATTTCCTTTTCTTTATTTCCTCTGTCAAGCATAGGCACTGGTATTTAATTCAATACGAAGATTCAGCAAAATACAAAAAATACAGATAAATACCAAAAGTATTTAAAAAATTTCAGATTCTAAAGGGCATACCCAGGAGTTTTTGCCATATATACCAACAATCTTGAAATTTGCTCATAACTTTAGGATCTAATTTCGATTCCAAGTAGCTATTTTGCTGTACAAATTTGAAGTTAATTGTACGTAGTTTTAAGCCCCAAATACCTCTAATAGAAGAAGTCTCGCTCAGAAATGAGACCCCAGATTGTGAGTGAATGCCTTGGATAGCCCCTATGGTTATAATGCACGAGACCGAAGTAAATGAAGTCAAATTTGTTGTCTACATACAGCAAATGGGTTGCCACTATTCAGGAAATTATAGCTCACATTCCTTCTGATATGCTGTAAAATATCGGTTAAAGGAATTATTATACAAATAAACCTTGAAGTTATATTTGAAAAATTAATTAGGACTAGGACAAGTCAATTTTTTCTGGAACAGCACCGTTTCTGAGTTACTGAAAGCTAATATGGAGTTTAGGTATTACTATTTATAATTTCAAGATGAACTGACTCAGAAAGATATTTAACTTAGGGAACTAGAGACTTTTCTGTTTAATTATTTACCTCCAAAGCATAATCTCCAATTATTACAAAAACTACCACCGACTCGATCGCATCTGTTCCCAGTGGGGAATAATATCATGAACATGTAAACAGAATTGCTTCCACGCCATAACCAGAAAATATCTTTTCAAGGCCACTCTCTTAAGATACCCAGAGATATTTTTGCGGAAGTATAGATCTCTTCACTGATCTTCGAATTATAGATCAGATAGGATATGAAAAGATATGACTTGTATACATATGAAAGCCCATAAGAATTTTCATTCATCAGTAGTAGTAGTAGTTGAAGTGTATGGGTTCGTTGAATTAATAAATGGTTAACAATATTGTTTTTTTTTTTTAGCAACATGCCTTTGAAATTGGTAAATTTGATAGTTGAACGTGTAAATAACAAATGTTTAAGTGATTATTCTTCTTGCAAAAATGCGAACTGATTCGCTCCGATACATTACCTATACCAACAACCATATGCCACAAAATAGTAGACTTACAACGCATACACATTACTCATATTATAAGTAGGTATGTACAAATTAATGAACAGATTTGAAAGCTGTCCCCATTCTGTAGCTCAAAGGCTAGAGAGACAATTATAGTAGTAAAGAGCCTTCCAATTTTAGTTTCATGCGATTGGGTCACATACACCCCAGTTACTATATTTCGGATATATTATATCTGTTCTTCCTTTTACACAGACCGAAGATAAATACTCAATCCTGAATTACTTAGAAAATATATAAAGTAACAAGGACAATCGATTACTGTACAGAAACCTTTAGAACCTGGCTATCTTATGATAACTTGATATGCGTAATATTGTCGTCTGGAAAATGTCGAAGGAACTCTCTTGTCTAATTTGAATTGAAGAGATTTCCACAGAATAGCGGTTACTTTAAAAGAACGACTTTCGCTAATGCTTGTGAAACCTAGACTAAATTGTACTGGACGTTGGAGCTTTGTAATTCGCTCATCTGATGCCGCCATGATATTTTGTAAATGAAGAGCAAAGAGCCTCCTTCTTAACTGGAAACGAAAATTTGGGTACGTTTGCTTGCGAAATTTGACTGGTACTCCGATAGTACGCGTTTGTTGAACTACCTCACTGCACTTTTGCGTTATCGTAAGTTCACAAAGATTTCTGATTCTCTTACTGATCTTAAACGCTACAAAGCTTTAGAAATTAGTATAAAACAGCTGTTCATAAACTGTAGATCTATCAACAATTGCAAAATAATTAGAGAAAAATAGTTTTAAAGTTGACATCTAACAGCTATTTAATTTGGCAGCATGTCACTACTATCATATTTTTTGAAATAATAACTATTCAGGAAAATGATAGCATTAGAGTTTTACTCTCGGCCTTCTCATCTTTTTATCGTACATAATGATCTACGGTTGCTCCAATATAAAAAATATTCTATTCTAATTGGTTTAATGAGTAGGTCCTCATACTTGTACCTCATTTCAATTCCATTAGCAATCTGGGTGAGAATTAAATATAGCGTCCATTTGCCATTATCTTTTAAATTTCCTTGGGAAAGTTTAGGCATGCCTGAAAATATTGAGGATATTTGCCAAAATGTTACATTGTCACTTCGCTTGCATTACTAGAATAGCTCTTTGCACGATTTATTGTTGATTAGTTTTACCACAGTAGCTTTATTTATTTTTATTTTTCTTGTTTTTTCTTTTTAATATGTTTATTTTTACATCATATCTTTTTTATTTATCGATTTCCGTAATTTTTTGTATTCAGTATCGCATAAAGCTTAGTGTTTGAAGGCTTTTGTGAATTCTCTGGGAATTATTGTAATTACTGCAATAAAAACCACATTATTATATCAGAATTATTTAGCATTAATTTTAGTTACGTTGACTCGCCAACTACTACTACTACTACTACTAACTTAAAGTCCTCTCTAAAGTTAACAAGTGCGACTATTGTTGCCTCATTTTTATGCGATCATGATCCATAACCAATATTCATATTTATTGAATAGCTTTTGTATATTATCGAAATTCACTCTTCTATCCTATTTCTGGACAAAAGATTATAAACATTTTTTTCACATCACTTCATTTGTGTTTTTTTCACTTAACATATTCAATTCTCATTTAATAGTTGTCTTGCTGAATGAATTTTAAAAGTGTCGATCTAGTTATGTAAATCAACAGGTTTATTTCCAAATATAATTTAGTTGCTAACTGATGATGTTTCTGTTTCTTTGAAGTCAATTCGGAGAGAGTAATAACATTGTTATGCATTGGCTATTTTTAGTATGTACGATCATAAATTTGACATTAAAAATAACACCCGTATACAAGTTCAGAATCACCAAGTATGTGAGATAGGGTAATGCCCCGCTTGTTATATGTATTTTTAAATTGGAAAAATACTTATGGTACGAATATTTGCTTGGATTTGGTTATTGAATGTTCTTGTGCTGTGGAGACAAAAATTCAAAATAATAACACAAGAGGCAAAGTGCAAAAGGCAAAGGTATACCTTCACTGTTCTCTGCCTATATAGTGATGATTGTGATTCTATAATAGATCATTAAGCCTCATTTCCACTAATACAAATTGTGCCAACTTGTTCGGCAAAGTATTATGAACTTGTTGGGAGCCGACATGTTAGTTTAAAAACTTAACAAGTGTTTCCATTTAAATGCTCGCCAACTTGTTGGCTTAACTTCTTACATTCTTAACTTGAGAATCGGAACGCAATGGATGAGCAGGTGTCATTAGCGTTTTCAGCTTTTGTTATTTGTACCGGAAGTTATTTCCATGCAAGGAGAAAGAAACCCTAATAGCTCAAATTCATATTAACAAGGTTTCTAAATACCCCCAGCGGAAAATCTAGTCAGGTCTTCCACATGAAGGCTTATGGAAGCAGCACAACTCAGTGGGAGAAGATCAAAAAGCTGAACAAATTTTAATCCATTCCAGATTGATCCCGCAAGAAGCTTGTTGGAAGGTGCAACCAACATTCATTCATTCTTATTTCGTTTCCCAGTAGATTATGATTCTAAACAGATTCCATGTACATTTGAAGTAAGGCATTCCTAATTGCTTTTGTGGAAGCTTGGGGGAAACGGTAGAAAAAAATTTCTATTGCTTCCTCCTAATGTTATGTTAAAAAGAAGCCATGAATTTATGCGCCTTCTGAGTAGAACTTCCGCTTGCATACAGTGATGCTTCCAACTGCTGCTGGGTATTATCTGTTGCATTTCCACCACTACACTTACTCTTCTTTATTTTTGTCAATTCTCGGAAATATTGAAAACACAAAGATATAATTTTTTTTTTCAACGGAAATTAAATCCGAATTTAGCTCTGAAGCAATTTCATTGAACGCGTCATTTCGATTACTTGTATTTTTATGGTCACTACTCTTAACATCCCACAAGATCGAATATTTTTCATATTCCTTAATTAATTTTATCTTATCAGATTTTGTCCACTCTATTGTCTTCAACTTACTGAAAGAACGCTAGAATAGTGCTGCCAATAATAATTTGAAAATTCCGTTTAAGTTATAGTACTCTTTTCCGTCAATAAAATCCGTTCAAATAGTTTCTTAAAATAGAATGCATTATAACTACAGTAAAATATATATTATTATTAGTTTCAATTTTGGCAAAAATAGTTATAGTTTCTTTTCTACACCCCTCAATTGTATTGCGCGGGCAAAGCTGTACCCAAACACTCCAAGTAGAGAAAATTGAGGAGTGTTGGTTTATAATTCTAAAAGTGCCAATTATTTGAAATAGGAATAAAACAGAAAAATGTGTTTAGTTTCCACAACGAATACATACAGACGTAGATATCATCAATATTGTGGCGGGTTTTCTATACATATGCGAATTTATCATGACGATTATCGGCGGTGGAACGTACAGAATTTTCTCCCGATACTACTAAATTTGTAAAACTATCCAATTCGGTTCAGCCATTAACGCTCCAATTGAATAAAAATCTCACGATACCGGTGAAAAATCCGTTCTGTTAAAAAATCTGTCAGCCGTTATAATATCTTTTTTGCCGTTTTCCCTCATAGTAATCTGCTAGATCTGACGGGAAATCCGTTAAGTTGGCAACACTGCGCTAGAATCATATGTTCAGCCAATACAACAAATGAGCGTTTCCTACTTAAATGAAAAACTCCACCAAACAAATTCTGTGAGTTTTTACAGCCGACATCGAACAAGTTGCCAACATATGTCTGAAGTTTCATATAGCGTTTCCACTTATACAGAATGTTGCCAACTTGTTTCAAAAATTATCGCTTAAGAAAATTTGTATTAGTGGAAACGAGGCTTTACAATGATTTTTACTAATGAACCTAGTCTGCTATCGTTGAAGGTCGCCATTATATTGTAGAAAGCATATTTTCTCTTTATAGGAGCCATTAATTCTACCTAATTTAAAGTTTATCAATGATTAGAAATGAATAGAAAGCAAATATTCAACCTTATTTTTGAGTGAAATGATGGGAGCTTTCACCGAAAAGGACATCATATTTGGAATTTACACTTTAAAATCTAACAGATGGCTCCTTTAGCTCATTTTCTACCAAAAATGCAATTACGGATTTTTTTCTTGTACTTTTCATATATAAAATAATGAATTCATACATATTTAGGAAATGTTGAACACTTTTTGTTTCCGACATTTTTGTATACCTGCAGTTGTAAGCATCTCTAATGTGCTTCTGTAGCCAGAAGCATTGCTATTTAAAAAGAGGCTTGCAGACTCTGTAAAATATTTTGAGTTTCGAGCAAACTTTTGTTGCGGCTACATATTTCGAACGGATGATGCCAGTAAATATATGGACTCTGGTACCCGCTCCAATAGGATAAAAAGATTAATCATTGGAAAGGTATTAAAATTTGGAACATGAATTCCTATGGCGCTTGTCTTGATTCCTTGTCCGATCGGAGTAATAAAGCCTCGAGTACTATTGATTTTTTTTACGTTATAATACCACCGTTGAAGATTGATTTTGTTAATAGTTGATGATTATAATAAAATATAAGTAAAACACAATGATAAAATATTTTCGGTACACATTTATTCTACTATGACATCGTTTAGAAATAAGGCAGGGGCTGAAAATTCAGCATGCCTGATGTACACAAGATACCAAACAATACATTTTATAGAGAACAGGTACTTACGTACGTCGTCCGGTTAGGCATGTACAATAATGTTGAATAATATCATTACTAATTAATAAGTAACATTAGTACTTTCTCGCTCTTACATGTTGTGACTGGATGCGACCACGTAAGAACCAAGCATCTTCATTAATGTCGCATTCAGGTAAATCCTGCAGTACATTTTCGCAGTATACCTCTATTGTATATATTCCTATATTTCGTATTGTTGTTGTGTTTCGAGTGAACTCAAGACCGGTTTTTGGGTAGCATGTGACGCTGACTTATTCCTAATGATGCACAAAATGGCAGTGGTTTATGAAATAATCAAAAAAATACGTTTTTTGACTATTGCTAAAACTGACATGTACATATATATAGTACAGTATAAGTCTGAACAGACTGGGATTTTTTCCTTTATGCAAAAGTTACCACAATTTAAAATATAGCCTTGGTCACATCGGGAGCTGCGCGGTGCCTCGCGGCAAAATAGAGTGTTCACACCGGGAGCGGCGGATGTTTTCTAAATGTATTCTAGATCCGATGAAGAAGTTCTTTGTTGATTTTGGTAGGTTGGGGCGACCAAAATTCCCTCGAAAATGGGAATTACTGGGAACTTTTCCCACAGATTATTGTGCAAATTCCCACAATTTTTCCCTAGGCACCAAAAACGTCTAGAAATATACCAATATTAACAGTTCATGTAACTTATGAAAGCTAATTAGTTTTTTTTTATAGAGAGAGATATTGCGGAAAAAACTTTGCGATGAAATATCATAACTAAATTTCTTTTATTATTTATAATGCAAACAAAAATGAAGTCCAGCATATAATTAAAGAAAAAATTGATCATAAACTAATAAAAAATATCGAAAAAATGAAGAATTTCGGAGAGGGTGTTTGTGCTGAGTTCATCTCTTATTTTGGTTTTATTAATGTTAATTGCTGCGAATACCTGTTCTGCATTAGCAGATGAATGAGGAAGGCGTAAAATTTTTAAGAATGAATTTAGAAACATTTCAAAAAAGAATTTAGAAAGTTTAAGGAAAACTAAAGAATCATCGAGTCTCTTAGCAAGGATAATTTTTTAAAGAATTCCTCTTCGGTTAGATTTTTAACGGGACTAAAATAACAAACGCGCAGCTCTCTCCATTCATCGTCTAACTTTTGTAGATTTGGAGTGAGGAACTGAAATTAAAAAAAATAATTTAGATCAACAAAACATTTGTTTTATGTCGATTTTTCTTAGTTTTAATCTCCTTGTTTCTACATTTCGGCTTTAGCTACGGCATAATCAATATAATCAACTGTCTGTCATGTCATAATGATAATATCATAATAATTCTACCCATCTTCAATTGTCGCCACAGGCGGCGACCACACCATAAACTTAATAAGAGTTGTAGGTATATTAAGGTTGTTTGATAATTCTTTAATTCGATGATAATTTTAATAAACCGTGTAATTGATAACATAAGAAAAAAAAGATAGAGGAAACTAAATCTGAAAAACTGAGCAGAGTTGGTAATAGCGGTGGAGACCTTTAAAAAAGTACATTTTCAAATTAATTTCAAGGAACTATTTTTTGAACTTCAGATGTATGATTTCTCCCATAATTTTGTACAGGGAGACGAAATTATTCCCTTCTCCCTTTTAAAATTTTTATCAGGCCGAAAATTCCCACAATATGGGAGAATTCCCACAAATTCCCACAATATGGAAGAATTTCCACGATCTACCAACACCTTCGGGAATACTCGTGTGGGATGGCCCATTAGTATGTACATATGTATACGGTTTTGCAACATTCTCAAAATCTGAGTTATGTACAGCAAAAACTGCAGGCTATGTGATATTTTTTTTCAATACGTGTAAACATCGGGTGTAACTTTTACAGATATAACTCAAAATTTATGTGGCAATAGTTGCAATTTGTGTAATTTATAACCATAAGGTTAATCAGACAGAATATTACCTCTCTGAAAAAGGAATCAATGAAAATAAGTTTAGTAAAAATACGGGAGTATAAAGCATAAGGCAATGGTGGTAGTGTAATGAGTAATTTAATGGCTCGTAATTCGAATACGTCTCGGTTAGAGTCCCACCAATAAATGAGACATTCTGCTCAATAACAAAAATTTTTTCACTTATGGCCATAAAATCAAAGCAATTATGCTTGAGCAGCATCGCTAATACCTTTTGAGATAAAATGCAGAAAGGCGTCATTAATGGCTAAAAGTCTTAAGAATACTGAAGGCTCTCACTAAGTTTGAGTATTCGCTTTTTTGTACTCAGGCCCAGTCGGCGTAATCTTTTAACTAATTGTTGACATACAAACGTGTCTGTGATCGTGGTTTGTACGGCATTAACGAGCAGATACTATAATAAAATAATGTAAATAGTAGTACAATGGCGCCATCTTTATTTGAGTATGGGAAGTGCAATTTTTTAGGACATTATTACCGAATAATCAGTACACATTCAATGAAAACATTCCGAATACAGGCTAAACTGAAATAAAAATCAACTAAAAAACTTGCATTCATATTAATTACAAAATCATTTCAGAACAGGTTGTAAATTTTACGTCACGCGTAAACGTATGTTTAATGTATTTCCCTGCATTTGCAACACTTTTGCACTAGTATAGAGGGTTGCAATATTTGGACGACTGCAGAAAGTGCAAAATACTAGTTGTTGATCATTTTTGATCATTTTTTTGTTTTGGGTTACGGACCTAGTGTGAGGTTGCAAAACTTAGCAGATTATGACCAACAACGATTTGAAAATTTGCAAACCCAATTTCAGAAATTTTGTAATTTTTTTTTTTTAAATTGAAGGCAAAAGAACAATTGTTGCTCCATTAATTAAAAAAAAAAAATGGTGTTCAGGAAAGTTGGAACAGTTATTCGACCGTTTTGCAGCACTTTTGTATTTTTTCTCATATTAATTACTAATAGAAGCATTATTTTGCAATAAAAATTGATATTTCGGGGCGAAATGAAATACAAATTTAACACATTTTAGGAAAATATCAGATTAAACATTGCTTTAAATTTGCAGGACTTTTAGAATTTTTTTATGGAAGTTATTAGAAGTTTTGTTTTTCTGCAATATCTTACATATTCCGGACCTAGGTGATGATTACGAAAATAAATTTGTAGTTATTTTATCTCACCCAAAATTCCATCAACATTTCCAAACTATTGTAATTAATGTGAATTGATTGTCTTTATTGACTGGCCTAATAGGAAAATGAGAAACTTATTTCTGTTCCTGTATACATAATTCTAATTCTAATGCTAATCTATGATTATACATACAAACACCTGTATTATTTTTTATAGTAAACTTAATTTTGGTGCACTTTAGTTTCCCTATAATTTCATAATTAAGTCTTATTTCCAAAATAACTTCCGTGTTTAAATCTTAATTGGAACTCTCGTGGAGTTCTTATGGAGTACTCTTAAAATACCGGAATAATATTTTGCTATATAATCATTTCTGCAACAATTATTTTGGATTGTAAATAACAAAATTGCTCACAAATAATCTCAACAATTTATTGTAATGATCTTTGTTCTACGGAAATATCTTTGAAATTTCTACTTCCTACCATCATAAGAATGTTTGACTTTGAGGTCAATTCACAGTTTTCCCCAAAATTATTTCGGTTTAATTTACAAAATTTTACAAATTGAAAGAATCCGAAGAAGTGCTAGACCTCAATAGGGAGGAGGTTGGCAAATAAAAAAATCTAATTTACATATTAATAAAAATTTTGAGTGTATACAAATTTTATCATTAATCAGATTTTTTTTTAAGTTGAATTGATTGTATAGAATAAGTTAAGCCTATTAATTTTAAGCCATGGATTTAACGTCCGGTGCATTGCCATGAGAAATTTTTTGAAAAAGCCGCGATTTACGAGTGCGTAATAAAATGAAGTACACTTCTTCATTGATTTAAATTGAACTTTAGATCATTATTTTGAAATATGTAGTTTAATAACCGATATAAGTACGTGCAGAAGTAATTCATAAATTCATGGTCACTTGTCAGAGTCTTATATCTGTATGAGAAAAAAAAAAACAAAAAAAACATAAAAACCGGAACTCGAGGTAAACTTGCAAAGAAATCGCGATCAATAAATTTACTAAAGCGGCCTGATGGTTAAAAATTTTAAAAAAATGTACAGTTAATTTTAAGAAAGCATTTAACACAAATTAGCCATTAAGCTGATGGTGAATAAGAAGAAGAAACAAACTTAAATCATCAAAATCATAGTCTAAACCTTGGCATTGCACTTGCCTCTTTGCCGTGTTGATTTACAATTCGCGAGCCGTAAAAACAAAAAAAAAAATTCAAAAAATCACATTCACAGTCACAACAGCACCACCAGCATCAGCAGCAAAAAGAGCGGTTAAACAAACGTTCCTGTTACTAGTTTTGTTTAATTAATGAGGAAGGTAGACTGTATGCGCATGCGGAAACATACATAATAAAATCGAGGCAAATTGGCGGTGTCCGCTGCGGACCGTATAAGCGCGAGGGTAGGTTAGGTATATTACTTGAATCGAGTTCCACATTCAGAAAATATGCTCCAATCCAACTGCAACCGAACACAGCAAACTGAAAGTGAAAATTCTCTTATGCTAATCCGTCCGATTGTAAAAGTGAAAAGTTTTTTGTTTTCTTTCCAATCAGTAGTTGCGTGCGTCGCTTATGTGTTTGGTTTCAAATGCGGCTGCGCAGACAGTGTGCGGTAGACAAGTTCAAGGAAATTTCTTATCGAATGACAATACTCGTCCGTCAAGAGATTCGGAGTGGTTTACATTATTTATGAATTTTGAATTTCTTCTGTTACTTGATGTATGCATGTATGTATGTATGTATGTTTATTAGGTATATGATGAAAAGAAAGATTTCTTTTGATACATTTCTATGTATGTAGGTGAATCTATGATGATGATATTAAAAGCATTTGATTTCTTATTTACGGAAGCCAACCAGGTATTTTACTGGGGTCTTATCAAAATCATCGACATTTATGTGTAGCAATGCGAGTTATTTTTAGGTCAAGGTCATTTGAATTGAAATGTTTTCAATAATTATCATTTATTCCAAATAATCCACAAAATTTCTGCTTCCCTTTTTGAATTTTTGATATATAACTAATTTTGGAAATATTCCCATAATAATACCCCAGTTGAGTGGGGACGATTTATTTAAACTTTTGAATAGCATAGCAATTCCTCCTTCCTTAAGAGTTATCTTTCATAACTTGTTAACGCATCTCAAGTAAATTGTACCGATATTACGATATTACATAGTTATCAGTGGTGAGGCATGCCTATATTAGCCGGTCATTCAGGATCGAACAATATTGAGAAATTAATATATAAGTTCACTTCAATAAAAACTAAAAATAACACAAAAGTGTAGTACGACGTTCGTATTCTTAAAACACAACGAAATATGCCTTTGTAATATATGAAAAGGAATAGATGCAGCTTATGTTACTGGTAAAAAACGGGTAACCGCTGGAACAGAATGAACGGATCAATGCCGGATGGAAATGTCACGCAAAAGTTGAATGCATTTGAAATACATAAATGCGCACACAGTGAACGCAGTTATCGCATTTGCGGCAAGAAAGTTGGCCAACTTTAAACTTTTACGCAAGTGCCGGATTGAAAATTTTTGACAGCTGAACGAAACGTTTGTTTTGAATGTAATTTGTAATGTAAAATTAATTATTGAGCTGCAGGATGTTTCAAATGTTACTCTTATTATTCGCCGCACAAGTTTTAACAATATAAAAATATCCACAAGCACAATATTGAAAATATGGAAATTGCATTGAATTGTCATTAAACAGCAGTCGAGGCAATTTTGTTCTGGGCAGCACTTTATTTCTTGCGTGTTTACTCCGGCATTGATCCGTTCATTCTGTTCCAGCCATAAAGAAACTTTTGTGAACAATTCATACATTACTTTAATCATAATTCATTTATAAATAAATTCCATACGCCTACTTTTCTTACAAAAGACCTGTGTGATTTTTTCGTAGAATGTTTCTTTTTGCTTTAATTCTTTGAGGAGATGTTTTTCAAATGAAGTAAGACCTAAGCCTAAGGGGAAGGACATTTCAGGCAGCATTGATGGCTCTGAATGGACCTCGAATAACATCTAACTTACCGGGGGCTAGCAGGTCGTCTGTGGATAAGTTGTGTATCTACAACAAGGTGTCCCTTCTGTGGGTTCCTGATCACATGGGGTTCATGGGGAATGAAAATGCTGAAAACGCTAGGACTGGCTCTGATTCTCCGTTGCCACCTCGAGTGTCGGGTCTCTTATCAAAGCGGATGTTCATAGGAAGCATCAGCAGAGATGGGCGAACCTGAATACTTGCAAGCATAAAAAACTGTTTCTTGATGGGCCCAATGGGAATATCTCCGATTTTCTCATGGGGCTCGGAAGGAAACAATGTAGAACTGTGGTTGGCATCATCACCGGCTACAGCTCACTTCACGCTCATCTAACAAGGATAGGGGTTATTGACAGCCCTGAGTGTCTGTCCTGTCTGGAAGAAGAGCCTAAGACAACCGAACAATTTTTGTATGCATGTCCGGCGTTCGCACGGATCAGGCTAGATGCTCTAGGGTCTGCGCTTACATCTATGGATGAGCTGGAAAATCAATCTTCCTCACCAAGATCTGACGCACTTTATTAAGAGGATAGGAAGGTTTTTGTGAATGGACTTCTAGCACTACAGCACAATGGACCGCTATGGCCTACGTGCTTCGGATGGGATCTCCTGTCCCCTGAATAAAAAAAAACGTTCTAAAATCGACAGTATTTTTTGTCCCATAGGGTTCCTTAAATATGCTTTTATTCACTTTAATGCTGAAAATGATCTTTCAGCACTAGCTGTGCTAGCAGGAATTGTCAATATTAAGCAAGCAAGCTTACAGACTTCATAGAACGTTGACTGAGGCTTATTTTGAGTAATATATTTTAAAATTTCGCTGACTGACAAATTTGTGAAACCATTAGAATTATAGATCACAATTAACTCATTGGTCAATTTTGAAAATTCAAAGAACTGTCAGTACGAACTCTTAATATAATTAAATGTATTGGATGGAAAACTTTTTTGAATAACTTAAAAATTTTTTGTAATTCAGCAATTCAATAAACACAAGTTTCTTCATACTTTCAAATCTAATGTCCATTTGGATAGAAACTATTATTTTTTTTTATTATTATTATATAGAAAAATAAAATCTTGTATTGAACCAAATATTTTCATCTACAATTTGTTAGGGCCGTCGTTGTTGAGGAGTACCAATTAAAGCAACGGTTTCGTCAAATACGATTGAAAAATTACCTCTCATAGTCGAATATGTGACACTATTTCATGGATATTTTTCAGTGCAGAGTAAAACTGCAGAATGTTAAATGAAATTACAGTGAAAGCAAAATTTCTTTCAAGAATAATGCGAAGAAACTGATTACCAATTTTTCTTTAAGAAATAAAGAAACTCTCGGAAGATAAAATGGTTTCTTGTTCCCATTTATCGGGTTCCGATATTATTTTCTCAAAAAAACTCGCTAATGTCTTCTCTGTTCTGACTGATTGTTCAAAACTCTGAAATTTGACGACCAACGTGGTAGAGCATGTTGTGGAAACTTTATTCTAACAATTTCTATGAACTGAGTCCTCTTTGTAGAGTGTGCAAAAAATGATAAATGCAAATGCCTTAAATTTGAATTGTTGAAAAAATGTCACACAAATTTGTAGTTTTATCTTTAAGTTAAGTTTTTATATCAAAGACATAAATTTTTTCCGTTCTCAATCCGTTAATAATCATTTAAAACATAAAATAAAATACCTCATATCTGCTTTCATTCAAAAGTCACAAATATTTTTACGTTATGCAAAATGTGGAAAATTTAATATCCGGAACACAAGTGATATATTTTTCACTTTTTGCATAACACAAAAATGTTAATAAATTTTAAACGGAATCATATTTTAGGTAATTCTATCCTTGTTGTAAAGGACTACAATGAGTCATATTTTAGAAAGGAAAAAAATATGTGCTTGATGTAGAAACTTTATAGAATCAAGGATAACACTGCAAATTTGTTTGACATTTTTTTTTAAGAATTCAAATGTATGGCTCGATAGCTGAGACATTTGAGCATAAATCGTAGCACATTGAATATTGCAATAAGGAATGATAGGTCCTCTGTCTAACTAGTGTCCAAGTTTAATTTGGCCATATCCGTGAAAAGACTTTTGAGCATTTAAGTGACTGCTTTTTTTGTATTGAAAAACGAAAGAATTTTCAAATGTAAATTTGAGGGGAAAGGAGTGATTTTAGGGAGGGTGGTCTGAACAAAAGTATGATCAGGATTATTCCAAAGAATCCACTGGCATACTAAATCCTTCTTATTTGTCGAACACACTGCTTATAATCTGACGTACACACGTCATAAATTTTCTTTTAAAGTTTCCTGAACTACATATATTTAAAAAGTAGCTCCAGCCAAACTTCAAGGAGTTCCATTTTCTCGTTCCATTTTCTCCTTTCTACAGCTTTCTCCAAACCCATTAAGAATTCAAATAAAAAAAATCGAGAGTGGGATTTTTGAGATATTCAAGAATAATATGGACACATTCATTACGCTTGGAAACAAATTTACCAAAAAAGGACCTCAAATAATTTTTGCCACAAACCGCAAAGCTTACTTAAATAAATAACGTTTGTTTCATGAGCTTGCGATGTGTACTTTCTGAGAGATAAGCTTTTGAATTTACACCTACCAAGTAAAATTTATCACTGTTTTCAAATTTCCAAATATCGTATCTTCGTCAAAAATGGACAAAAACAAAAAATATTTCAGCAAAATACTATTACCAATAAAACCAACCTATCTGTGACATTTCATCAAAATATATCAATATATCAAAATACACAATATTTGTCGATTTTCTGTGGAATGACTGTACAAGGATTCAATTCTCATGACGTCACACGCACAAATTGTCGAATTTATGGTGCGGGACAGTCATACCATGTTAGACTGTATACTGTGCACGGTGGCAACACTGAAAGCAATGCGAAGCCATGAGAGCTGGACAACTTACAAATTTAGTCAGAATGTCTATGTATTTATCTGGAAAAATATACCCTTGGTAGTGCATGCTCATCAGTTTACAAAATTTTAGGATCGGTGCGGGCAGGGGCTTATATGTAAACTAACATAAATTTTTAATCAAGTCAGTATACCATATATGGTTGTACGACAAGTAATTTTTTTACTGAGTGGCTCGATGAGTTTGTTCGCCAACTCATCTATCAGCTCATCAATAAATTGGTATGGATACTCATCCTTAGTAGAAATTGCTCATCAGCGCGCTCATGATGATAAAAAAAAAACAGGATATATTAGGTTGCAGTGAATATGAGGCTATTACCTGGGTGTTCAGGTTCTAGTTCTCTAGGACACCAAGTCTAGTTTTGAGATTTATTATAAATTTAGTTGACTATTTAAATTTACAGTAATCCTTGATTTAAATTGAATCTCTGAAAAACATTTCAAAAACTGTCTCTGTCTCCTTTATTGCTTCGTAATTCCAAAAGTGGGAGCTGGAGCATTGGCTGATTTTAAGAAATATATCAAAGAAGCTCAACGGGAGATACTAACATTGATATTGAGCATTCAATAATTGACCGATGATATTTTCTGATTATTACGGATGTAAAATCTTGTACGAATGTAGAATACCATGATAATAAAGTTTACGATTAAGAAATATTAATATAATAAAACCGGCTCAAAACCTGTGTAATGTCTTTATTTAGCGTTCATTCATAAAGGAAATCATAAAATCATACGATCATACTTTAATAAGTTTAAAAATTTTAAATTAATTCTGAGCAGTTTCTCCAACACATTTAGATAGGTAGCTGATTTCCAAGGCTATTAATGGGTATTAATGTGAATTTAATCTTGAAATTGAGAAACTATGACGTAATATAAACAAAAACAAAAAAGAAAGAAAAGTATTAAAAATTCTTTAAGAAAATTATTAATATCAAACCGCTTCAACTTACGCAGTTTTCATATTATGTATACGAGTAAATGGACGGAAATTTATATCGTTGTACTCATATTATCCAAAAACATTTTTAATCAGATCACCTGTGTTACATTAATTGGGATGGAAGAGTGTAGGACATTGAATTTCCGTGTGTAAGACTTTTGTAGCTGCCATTTATTCGAAAAAACTGTATTCCACATTCGTTAAATTTCGGATAGGAAGAATTTTGAAATACAGAAAATATGCCCAGATTTTCCATTCGAGTGTTTTGAGACTGTGTTCGGTAAATAGAATAATACTTTATGTTATCATTGAGGTATGTACACTTCACAGACTTTTTCTGGATAATCCCGATCCCGCTCTGGTTGCATTTATATAATGATGGACCATTTTATAAAGTACGCCAAAAGACGAGTGCGGGTAGAGGGGCTGCAGTGTACTCCAGAGATCTCCAGTGGCACGAGTCTTATAGGCTATCTGATAAATATAGTGCTTTTCAGGCGGAGGTCGCTGTGATTTATCAGGCGGCAATATTGGTATCCATGTGCAGAGAGTCCTCATGGTACATCTGCATATATACTCATACCCAGGCAGCCATCAAATCGCTGGATGCTGTGCTGGTAAAATCAAACTTGGTGCAGTTATATGCAGATCAGCCTTGAGGAATTGACTATCAGGTACAAGATGACCCAATGCTGGGTACCTGGCCATAAGGATATCTCAATGAGATAGTTGATGAGTTGGCCAAAAGGGCCTCTGAATTGGATAGCTCCGCACCAGTAGTTTATGTCAGCATCCCAATCGGAGCTTTAAAAGAGGAAATCATCAGGGGCGCCTATCAAAAGGCAAGCCTCCGGTAGACCAGCGGGGATACCTGCCATATTGAGAGGCAATTGTGGCCTGCATATGTAAGGAAAGGGACAAGGGAACTGCTTAATGGCAGCAGAACAAATACCAGGAATCTAGTAGGGGTCATTACGGGTCACTGGGCCATAGGGGATCACATTAGAAGACTGGGTATAGCGGCAAACGATTTCTGCAGGAGTTGTAAGGATTCGGAGGAAATCGATTCCGTTCAACACGTGCTTTGCGAATGCCTCGCTTTGATGCATAAAAGAATTAGGCTATTGAGTAGCTACTTCATTTTAAGTCTGGGGGTGTTGCAAAGTAAATAGTTCAAATATATCCTGAGTTTTGTGAGAGAAGCAGGATGGATCTAGGTAAAGAGTCTTAGTTATATCCTGAGTTTCCTAAGGGAAGCAGAATGGATGTGGGCCGGCCCGGAGGGTTAACGCATGACGTCTAGGGTCACAATAGACCCACTAATGGACTAAGTGATGCAGGCTAGTTGGCTAGCGGTACCCGTCGTACCTAATCTAACCTAACGCCAAAATACCAGGTATTCACCCACTGATGGTTTTGCCTGATTCCGATAAAAAGGGAATGAATGATGAGCGAATGGGTATAAACCACAGAACTGGCGAAAAATATGAGTAAGTCGCATTAACAAAAAATGAAACCGACAAAACAATAGAGAGAGTCAGTATGATCCTCAAATAACAAGCGAGAATTCAAAACTGTATTCAAATAATTCGTCTCCTCATACCATATCATATCGTATCCAGAGAAGATGGAACTTGTCGACGTTTAGTAAAGACAAATGGCATGAAGCAATCATCACATCGGCTGTAATCGCATTTAACAAAACCTCGACGAATGGCATGAGAACCTTTCGTCATTCAGCAAGTAAAAATGACGAACGTGGTGAAAGATTTGAAACTGTTGGTTCAAAGATTAGCTGTAAAAGATTTTTTTGCAGACCGCTGGAGTCACTTATACGTTAGTGCAGTACTTTTATATTAGTGTGGTACTGTAGTATTGACGAGTATTGTGGTCTAGTAAAAGAGCCAAACCTGTTATTATCATGTTGAAGAAAATACAGATATCAACACTCAATTTTAGTTTTGATTATGATACAGTAATATAAGACAAGTACTCAATTTAATTTTAATGCGTAGAAGGAGAGCCTAAGCCAACCGAACAATTTGTGTGCGTTTATCCTGCAGGCTGGATATGGTTGGCTCTGCTCTCCTATCTGTGGATGAGCGGAAACAGCTTACTTAACCTAGACTTAATGCGCTTCATTAAGAGGACTGGAAGGTTTTGATGAGAGTTCGTATGATATTTTGCGCAGGTTAGCACAATAGAACGCGTTGGCCTCCGTATTTGGAATTTTCCACTCCTGCTCTTAAAAAATAAAAACATGAACAATAATGAAAGTGGAAGAGAAACTAGAGCCCTGAGGGACTCCAATATTGGATGTCATGTAATCAATTTCAAAATCAACAAGAATTATAGTGAATATTTCCGTGATAAGAAACATTTATGTAATAACAGATTTTGCATTTAAGTGTGGCTGAAATAATAGTGTATCGGATCCTGTCGAGTACTTTGGATATATCAAACCAGCGATTGGAAAAATTGACATCTTCTCTCTAGAAGAGTGAATACAACGAAATTATATTGATAATTACTTCCTTAATTGTGCACTATCGTGAGATCAACTTAGGCACTTTTGATAGGTTTAAAGGGAGAGATTTTAACTGGTGTTATACTGGTTAGATAGATCCTTATCTTTTATGAGATATCTTGATTTGTGAGAAATTTTTCATCCTGACTTCTTTTATTCTGCATCCAATAACCATATTGCAGTTGTTAAATGTAAATAAAAAATTTAATTAATAAACATATTTTAATGGAAAAACTATTTTAAAGTTGATAAGATCTATCAAATCCATTTGTAAAACCTTTAGAGAATTTCCCACCATTGCAATATTAATAATAGTTTTTTTCCTGTCAGTCCATGAAAAAATTAAATTACTAAAATGTTCTTGCAAGGTTATATAATGTAGAAATAAGATATTAAAAATGCTCCCATATCATTTCAACCAAGATGCTAAAACACTTCAATAATATTCATGAACCCATTAATTACGCTTTTATGGTTTTAAAATCATGAAATTCATTTCGGACAGATAATTTATTACATTTGGAACTATCCGAAGTGAGTGGGTAGTGGAGATTTGTCCAAATCAATAAAATTTTCCTTTTTGCATATGAAATTAGTTGCATCATTTCCATTTTTGGAAGCTTCTTCAATGCAGTTTTACTGTTGATTTATCATTTGAATAAGGCAGAATTAAATGTGATGATTTGTATCAATAATTTCATTATATACATATGTATAGAAGAGTGACTTAATGGGATCTTTGAGGATTGTGTAACTTATGCAGGTTTAAAATGTTAATTAAAACATTTTTTTTTTTCAAATATTTATATAGGACATAGTTTTAGTAAAAGTAACTGATTATATATGTAGGTACATGGTTGAAATACAGTTTATTTCAGAAATACGTACTCCAGAATATACAAAATACCATAGTATGCTGGTGGAATGATAAAATACCATTTAAAAAAATGAAGGAAAAAACAAGGCTATTTTCAAACGTTTACGTACATACATACTTAGTAATATCGAATGTGTTCGAACTCAGGTTCTATCTACAGATTTGAGAGATATCAAAGTTTTTATTTGAATAAATAATATCGTCACATATTGGATCCGGATTCAAACCAAAAAGCATTAAGTTTGATCGCAGGCTCAACACAGATAGATTCATCTGTACAGAAGAAGTCAGTCATTAAACAATGACTATTTTGTAAAATGAATTTGTTTGTTTGAATGACAGATTGGATTCGGAGCGAATCAATTGAATTCAACATTAGAGTTATTCCCAGTTTCACATTTTTTAACTAAAGAATAATAACATATAAATAATAAATAATATAAAAATATAACATATTGTTGTAGGCGAATCCACAACTTTCCAAGAGATGCAGATGATCCTCAAGTATAGTTGGACAGAACTTAATTATCCGTAAATTAATTCTAAAATTTCAAAAGTGCTGAGAAACAAACAAGAAAAATATGCCATGATACATCTAGAAAGCGCATAAATGCTTAGAAAAAAGAATTTACAGAGTTTGTTTGTCATACCATACGTCGCATATCCAAAATATAGCGCGTGGTTAAGTCCATATTATCAAAAATTCTTGGCATCGATAATAGTCTGGAAATGCCATACGATAACTCCACAGGTACAGTCTAAGGGAAAAAAAGTAACTTTGTTTTGTGAGCACAAAGGAGTGAAGAAATTAATAAAAAAAGGACGATCTGGCTAACACCGGAGCCAAGAGTCCATAAACTGAGCCCTACACATAATTTGGCTTACCAAAAAAAAAAAAACCACTTGACAAAAATGGGAAGACATGGGGAGGGGCCTTAAACAATCGGTATTTTCTGAAGAAGATAGAAAACTCAAACAGCGAACTGTGTCGACTATGCAGAGAGGACTACGAAATTTCTTAACATATCATATGCAGCCTTAAAGTGGCAAAGCACTAGAGAGGCATTTATCACACCAAATATGATTTTTCATCTGACCTCCATCCAAGGCAATAATCGAGCCCGTAAAGAGGCTAGATTTAGCCTAACCACCTTAGGAAAAAACACAATAGATTAACTTTGATCGCGGTATCTGCAGGGTCTTAGTGGCCTAGTCGCCACTACTTTTAACCTTAACCTTCCTTAAGGCCACATTAATTCCCTCAAAATATTTCCTTCTTATACTTTCCCGTAACTATATACATATATCCGGCTAATTACATATGTATGTCCGGTGTTTCTTTCCATTGGGAAATTAGCGCTTCCCTAGCCATCATTTGGCAGCTCTTTAGAAGAATATTCACTGATCTATTCAGAAAATGAGTAGAGGCACATAAGTAACTCAAGAGCTTCTTGGAAGCTCTATAGAAAGTTATTTGATGAATTCCAGCAGAAGTGCAACAAGTGGTGAATTTGTGGCGACTTGTCTGATCGGTTTCTATTATTTCCAAACTCCGGTCAAGCCATCGTATAAACCTGGTAAAATATTTTTTTTTAAATTCGAGCTAGTAATACCTTGCTGAACGCAGACAGCAGTAACTAGGTAGGCATTGTTGTTTTTTATAACGTAGTAAAAAAAATATGTTTTTTGTTGTTACAGTCTTCTGACAGCGCACATCTCAGATCTATATTAAAAAAGAGAAAATATATTTAAAAAAATATAATACATATCCAGGACCATGGGAATAAATCATCCGAGACTTTGTTTCATTTTTATGTTTCCATATGGCTCTTACTTTTACAGAAGATTATCACCAGTAGGGCAGGACCCGTATTTAGTGGATAACTCATAAGATTTAATAATCAAGAACCGCAGCTGAAACAGTACGCTGGAAGCACTAGCAACCTCATCCTCCGGCTATCACTGCTCTGACGTAGAAACAGTACTGGTTTACCTACGACTGCTTGAAGATTGATTTCTCTCAGGGAATCGTATACCGATATCGAAGTTACCGCTTCTTGCCATTCTAGTCAGGAGAGGGGTTACAGAGGTCGCGCCCCAGTACTAGCGCAGCCATACCGGATGTGTCCTGTGGTCCTGAGGACTGCAAGGGTACCTCGTTATACTGCTTGATTCTTTTAAAACATCATCTCTCGCTAACCACCGCTGAGATTTAAGTATAATAACTGTTATCTTTCAGTAGTTTTTCAAGTCGCTAGTCTTTATAGCCGAGTTGGAAGTCAACTCACAGTGGACGGAAAAACAACAAGATTTTCCACCGCATCAGGTCATATTGTCATAGGGACAATAGGATCGTACCACAGTCTTCTGGGTTCACTGAAGACCATTCACAGTTCTACGCGTTCATTGATGACAGGCTTCTAGGGACACTCAGCCCGAGACTAATTTAATTACTCGTACAGGACGATTATACTACTGCCTTGAAGTGTAGTAGCGTCAACTATCTAGCACAAACTCAAGATTCCTCATACTGCTTATCCAATTAATAACAATTGGTAACATCAGCTAATCATCTTATACTCGGTATTGAAGATTTCTCAATCGACTTACCCAATTGATGGCAATTGGTAACGACAATCAACTATAGTACAAACAACATTAGGTAATCAGTAACCCAAACTGATTACACTAAAATCTCATCTAATTTTTCACGAAAATATACTGTGGATTTTTCTACTATAGTACTAGTACTAAGATCCACGCTAGGCTAAATTTTAGTGAGAGCAGTACTAAGGTCAACGCGCTAAATTTGGCTTTTAGGTTTTGATTAGAGATGGCACCACAAGGAAGTCTCCAAAAAGTTTAGGTTGAATTTACTTGACCGGGACGTTCTTTAGCGCTCTAAAAATATTTACTATCAGAGTTCTAAGATTTGATATATTTATTGACTGGATTTTTGTAGTTAACGTTGTTTTGTACGTCCTTGCTGTAAGTACGGATGAATTGGATTTCTTGTCGTGGCCGTATTTTCAATATCATTTTATTTTTTACTTTTTTTTTATTGTATACATTATACATAATATTTTTATATTTTTAATATTTCCCAATAATTTTAACTACCTGTTTTTCGAAATATTGTGATCGCGCGTTGTATTTCCGCAAAAAAAAAAAATGCAAAATGCTTCTTCTTTTTCTTTTCTCTGAGTCTCCGCTGTCATATTTTAGCTGCTAAAGGACGGCCCGATATGGGAGACTCGTAATACAAAAATGGTTTACATAAGATAAAAAAAAAATAATAATAATATTTAAATTGGAAAATTGAAGAATTTCATTTGGAGTAAAACACGAGGAGCAGAATCGGTCTTCTGAATTCTGCTGCGTGCCACAGGGCTATATTGGTTTGGTACTATTGAGTACTTGCATCATATTAGGTCGTATTTATAAAAATAAAGTATTTCCTCCAAAGGTAAAGGTAAAAAAAAAGGTAGAGTTAACAAGCAGAAGGTTGAAGGAAAAGGTTTTGCTTTATTTCCTATTTATATCCTTTTTCTTTTCTTTGCAAGCAAATCCTAGCAAAAAAAGGGAAAAAATTAGCACGTGCGAGCGCCGCGATATGTTGTGCCGCTGAACAAATTAAAACTTGCAGAAGTGTATTTACATACAATAGAAGTAGAAGTTTTACTGATACTTTGAGTTTTGATTTCTAATTTGTGTGAGCTGTGTTAAAATTCTTGAATATTTGTGATTAAAGAAGATGGCAAGTAACGAAGAACTGTCAGACGATCATTTACAGCCATAAGCCATTGGTGATGAGCAAAAAGGATTAATGAAAAGGTAGGCAATATGAAAACAAAATTAAAGAAGAAAACTTACGAAAACAAAACGGGTAATAAGAGCATTCCCACGTTACGACCATAGGAAACGATAATGATGAATATGATGGATGCGAATGTAAACCCTACCATCGCACAAATCCCAGGTAAATGAATAAAATTACCACAGAAATTTGTATCATTTGTTATCCATTTACGATTATTTTTACAAGTGGCCTATAAATAGGACCACGATGATGCCGTAGCCCAACATACACCATTGCCAACAGTAGTTGCAGCGCAATGTCCACCATAACCTACAGCAAACATTGGCAAACGAAACTCGACAGCAACTGAAAAATTACCCATACCACACGAAATCGAGGAAACGAGGAAGCTAACTACAAGTCAACTTCAGCGATTATTGGTACTAGAACAACTCAAGTTTGCCCATCTCCAGCAAGAACATTTCAGTGTTAAACTGAAGAATTGAGTCCTTTTTTCTGCGAGGATGAGAACACTTTTCAAATATTGCCATTTTTTGTAAAAGTTTTATTTTAAAAAATAAGCTTAAAAATGAAAGGGAATACTTTGTCAGAAAGGTAAATGAAAATAACGTTTTTTTTTTGTATTTTTGGACGGCTTTCATAGTAGCAGTCCATTTCCGTAGACAAACATTAAATTGATGATATGAATGAAATATCAAATTGCTTGGACAAAGAGAGATAAATATAAAGTTAGTACTACCTAATATAATAAAATACAGTCACCTATGTTATTATTGTAGATAAACTGAGCTAATTGTGTACGATGGGCTTGACCTTGAGCTCGCGTAGCTGCGTCTGTCCTTTTCGATGCCTTTTGCAATTTCTCATCTTTCATTTCATCCGCATCCTCGAAATCAGCATCACCAAAGTACTTTGCAATATTGTGAAGCACTGCGCATGCCACTATTATCTTCGGAATATTCTCGATTTTCACCCGTCACACATATTTAAATAAAAATAGAGATTACTCTTTAGGATTTTTTACCGGGGTAAACTGTATTTGTTCAAGAAGCAATTTATTTGGATTCTCCGGTATATAGCAAAAGCTAAAAAATGTTTTTAATTTGTTATTTCATCACACAGCCCATTATATTTTTGGTGACTAGTTTCAAGTCTTGATTATGACTCATCAACAGGTCCCAAATAGCGAAATTGAGCGTCTTGAAAAACAAATGAAAAAATAGAGCAAAGAAAAGAAATGAAAAAATGAAAATGATTGAGAAAAAAAGAAAAAAAAATTTTATTAAAAAAATTTAAAAAAATTTAAAAAACCAGATTCATTAGAAACGAATCGTACCGGTATACGCCCGCAGTGGGCTGAAAAAATAAAAAAGAAAATATAGGAGTTTTTGCCTCATATAATTCACACCCAGAATTTATTCTGAATTTATATGAGACGAGATCATTTTGATCTGTTTCAAGCGTCTACAGCAGACAGAAAACCAAGGTGTACCGATGAGTGTGCTAATACGAAACGCTTCTTCTTCTTCCCCTTTCTTTTTTTTTTATTTTTTCAGCCCAGCGGGCGTATACCGGTTCGATTCGTTTCGAATAAATCTGGGTTTTTAAATTTTTTAAAATTTTTTTAATAAAATGGTTTTTTGTATTTTTCTCAATTTTTTTCATTTTTTCATTTCTTTTTTTTTTGCTGTATTTTTTCATTTATTTTTCAAGTCACTCAATTTCGCTATTTGGGACCTGTTGATGAGTCATAATCAAGACTTGAAACTAGTCACCAAAAATATAATGGGTTGTGTGATGAAATAACAAATTAAAAACATTTTTTAGTTTTTGCTATATACCGGAGAATATATGTAAATAAATTCTCTCTTGAACAAACACATATTTAAGAATCGGGCACCGCCATTTCAACTGCCCAAACGCATGTTCTATTAAAGAAAGAGTCGATTGAAGGCTGCCTGCGTTACGTCTTCCACGTTGGAAAGGGCTTCAACAAATAGGGTATTATACCATAGCCACTGTCCCGCGACAATACCATATTAAGAAGAATTTTTCCAATTTCGACTGTCATGTACTGAACCGGTCCACCGGGCATCGATATTCATGAAATCGTAATTTTGATCGCATATGGCTTGAGCATTAAGACTAGCCATATTTTTTCGGTTTACATATTCATCCCAAAATAGACGTGACTTTTCAATTTGAAAATGCGTGCAATCGATAGCTCCGAATACAGTCGGGAATCTCTTTTTGGCTTCCATAATTTCATTTTCGGTCGATGTGAACTTGATCCAATCATTCGCCTTGTCTATAATGAGACCAATAGTGGTATCGACAATTCTAGAGACTGTAGGCTATGAACATCCTAGTTCCTCATCGATAGAATTCTGGAAGCCCGGAACTGCCATATACCGTAAAAACACTTTCAAGTTTTGTACTGATGAGAGCGCACCTCCCCTGGGTTCTAGATTCTCGCCAATGAAGTAGTCAGCTAACCACTGTACGTTTCTTTCTTCAAACCCAAATGGGGTTCGGAAGTCGCACTCACGTGGAGTACATTTTTCTTTGTACACTTTTAGTGCGCGTACGTGCACCATATCCGCAATGGGAAATTAGAATTAAACAAAATCGCTAAAGCTAAACACCTTTACTCTACAATTGTGTATGTATACGAATAAATATTAATACTGGCTACAATTAGATTAGATGCATATTTTCTGAAATATCTTCAGTTTTAAAGCAAATGGTACTTTTTTTTTTGTATGAATAAAATGTGAAGTAAATGCTTTGATTTTTGCAAGTAAAAGCAAATCCTTTTTCTTATAAATAAGGCCCATTAGTTCGATTAAGTTTTTACTTCTTTCCAATATCAGAATTTGATAAATTAAAATAAGTAAATAAAACTGGGTATCGCAGTAAACAGCTTATTCGCTAGCGACATATATAAATTTTTAATACGGAATATACCCATTGACAGACACTTATAACGTTTGAAATTCAGAAATAAGTTGGCACGCGACAAATATAACTAAATCATTTTTTTTTTCTTCAAAAAACCGTTTTTATGCAATATTTGAAGACCTTGTTGATATGCATAAATTTATATTGAACCCAATTTTTTAAATATATTCAATAATGTGGAAAAAATTGTAAAAATGTTCTTCTTATTTGGTATATTCATAATGAATTTTTTAACAACTTACATATGTACATAAGTACCTATAATACTAGGTATGCAATTAGCTGTAATTAATGACGGAGTACTTCTTCATATTCTATTCATTCTTAAAGAAAGTCTGTATTGTACTGCCTAAAGAATTTCCATTTATTGAGGATGCACAAAGTATTAAAGTCATTAATCATCAGTGTGACTAAGATTTCCTGAATTAAGTAACTATGTATAATTAAATGTGATTTATTGTACCTATGTAGCTACAGCTTAATTATTATGAAAAAGATTGAAACATCCAATAGATGCTAGCAAATATTAAGAAATATGAAATTTTCAAATTATGCTCCCTGATTAACTTAAAACCACATACTTTTGCTATTACATAATGACACGTTAGAGATATATTTTTTGAAATAAATCAAAGAAATCGATTTGATGTTTCACATAATTGGGTTCCGCTAGATTTACTTGCAGTTATTGCAAGTAATGTTTGAGTGTAGTAAAACTTTCGCTATAGTACCTACATACCTACTATTTAACAGAGATACAAGAAGTTGTAGCATATTAGAAGAAAAATATTGTAACCTTTATGATGTTTTTAATGGACTGATGAAAGCTATAAGACTAATTAGCTTCATGGTATTAAAAAACTGGTTTCCAGTATATACTGAGATATTCGTATTCAGTTTTAATTAATTAATTAATAATTTATTACACCACTTGATTGCAACAAGTATCGCAGAAAACGAATACGATAAATTTTCTTGGCTTAATTAATTTAATAATTTAGGATTTTTGCTTACGAATAGAGTTGCTCCAAATTTGAAATAATTTTTGTTTTTTTTTTTTTTTGGTATAGGAAATATCATACCTATGTGGAAAGGTTTTTTTTGGTTTATGATTATATACAAAAATAAATAAAAGAAAAAAGGGAGATATGAGAGACACTATAATGACAAATGGTCGCGGATATCTTGTTTTTGTTTTATTTTTGCTTTTTTAGGAAAATTCCAACATCTCAAAGATATGCTACTATTAGTAAACCGCAGAGTTTCATATTACGGAAATATAATAATTTCAATAATATACTTGTCAATTTTGTTTATATATTTCAATTAAGTTCGTTAGCGAATTTTATTGATGTTTTTTAAGCGAATCAATATCATTTTAAATTATTGCTCTTATGCATTATTTCCTCTATTATAATTATATGTTATCGTAGCAATTTAATTAAAAACTTAAAGAAACTTGTGGGTATTTTGGCGGCCGGCGTAGTGACTGCACTCACTTTTACACGTGCAAATTGGAATACGAGAAAATTTCGTACGAGAGCCCATTAGTTCAAAAGATAAGTGCATATGAGCATTGGATTATTTGATGAGTGTTCAATTTAAAACAGAAACAAATCATTTTATTTACTTATATGAATTCTTTAATTAAGTAAGGAAGCACTTGTTATACTTATATTCGTAGTAAAATGTTTACAAGGTTACATATGAGATAATTGTATACGAGCAAATTGATTGACGAGCAAATCGATACGAGAAAATTAATACGAGCAAATGTCGTACGAGAAAAGTGATACGAACAAATTTTTACGAGAATATTAGGTCATACCAAAGTTTCGGGCCTTTATTTCCTTTAATTGTATGTTTGAGTAGATTAGGTTTTGTTTTTTATGTACATAATCTCGGTTAATATAAGGCAGTTGTCAAAATGTTCTACCGTAATGTATTGTCATTTGAATATAGTGTAAGATCTGACTATTATTTTCTTTAAAGTTATTCACATCTAACGAAATTAAGAATGAGTCATTTTCCAGCTCTGCAAAAAAAAAAAAAAAAAACAAACGACTAACAATAATGTATTACACATAATTTCTGCTAATCGAATTTTACTGCTGAATTTTTAATTAAAGATATTTTTTTTCCTGCATTATACATAATTGCCTTCACCCAGGCAATAATTAGAGATATTTTAGGAGCTGCTCCTTAATTTGTTCGATTATAAATAAGCTCAGATATGATGCACTTTTTCAATTCATTCACCTTAGAGCTTATGTATATGTATATGATATATGTATGTATAAATATATCAATCACGATTCCAAGGTAACATTAAGGTGTGTCCTCGATCTAATTGCTAATTAGTGCTAGATTTGAAAAATTATTACAGTTTTATATACAACTTAAAAATTTTAATAACTTTGTTAGAAAAGTTTTTCAAATTTTCTAAATTAGCCTGCATGCCCAGCTATTTAGCTAGTATATAACAATAATTTTTATGTATGAATTTAGAAAGGTAGGAAAATTATGTTTTCCTATTAAGCAGAAATACTTCAAGTGTTACTGCTACACATTTAGATGAGATAATTAAATATACCTACTAGCTAAGATATATTGACTTTACCATTTGCTTAACATTATTTCTGAGGTATTGAATTGTAGATGGATTCCTTGATGATTTGACTGATTTTAAAATTTAATCGGCTGATAGATTTCAAAACTGGTTAGGCATCCATAAAATAATCCTAAAAACTTTTTGAGTTTTATAAGGTTAAATACTGTAGTTTTTCTTGCCAACATGCTTTTTCTGGTGGATTTTATTAATCGTCTTTATTTACTTGTTTGTTGTTACGTTAGGAAAATAATGTATTTTTTTTCTGCTTTTAGATTACAAAAAAATGGTGAAATTTGAGCGTTGAAGAAAGAAAGAAATTATAGCGCTTCATGGTAAGGTGCAATCCAATTAGGCTTATCCAATTAGTGATGACTTAAAGTGATTATTCAGTTTGCAATATGTATTTATGTAATTCTACAATAATAAGCACGAGACAATCCGCCGGATAATGTATGTGTGTTACATATATCATCTACGCTTAATTTTTTTTTCTTATTCACATGGTATAGTTTGTGTAGATATTCTCGGATGACATTTGTGAATATAACTTTGAATTATCTGGATCAAATAAAAAATAAAAAAATAACATATAAAAACGAAATAAGACCAGACCATGATTATCAATTAAAAATCATGGCAATAATATTACATCTCTACACGAAAAACAATTTCACGGTATTTAATTAATTGGGCGTTCCATTAATTATCTACACCCAGATAGAATATCTCCAGTGAATTATGACAAAAATATAATTTTCTTTACCACAATAAATTTTTACCTTGATTTTTAACCTTTGTAGAATTAACCATTTCGAAAGATATTTAAACCACTTAACAGAAAAAAAAAATGATAATTAGTAGCAAACTACAATTAATGACAATTACACGGGGTAATAATGATCACAAAATGTGGGACTTGTGTATCTATGCTGTGTTGAAATTATGTGAGATGATAAGTTGCGGTTTGAGTAGGTACTTTATTTTTTGCTTATTTCCTTGAAGTTTTAATTATGATTAATATTAACATTTCGGCTTCAAGGTGCAACGTGCAAATATTATTGTTGGTATAAGAAGTGTTAGGTTGTTGTTGTTGGTTTTTTTTGTTAATTCATATTATACTGGTTGCTTGTAATTGAAGTGTAGATATAAGTATTCAAAATAAAGACTTAACCCAAAAGAGCTGTACGTTTACTAATTGGGCTATGGTCATTCATGTGGGCAAAACTTCATTCAGATAAAATCAAGAAGAACAGATACAATTAATTTCTTATTGCCAATGTTGATACAATTTTTACTCGAAAAATATATTTTTTATCATTCATCATTTTTTCCTTATTCATAATATTTTTCATCCTTTTTTTCACTATTTGCATTATTCGGCATTTGCTCATTCATAAATTCTTTATCAGTTTTGTTAGTTACTAGTAAGTTACTCAACTCTTCGATTTACTTATCGTACTTAATACCAGGATCGTTTTCATCGATGATGTAGAATTTAATAGTTATGTCATAGCAGGAATAAGAAATGAGAAGTGCAATTTTAACAGTTTTTATTTACAGGGTGATTAAAAAAATGTGTTTGTTTTTCGTGAAACAACATCCTATCTTTTAACAATACATGATTTGGGTTCACCCATAATAGGTCACGTTAAAAATGTATAATTTGTTGTCATAATAAGTGATTAGGATGTGAAGAAATACTAGAATTAGTGTTAATAACTTTTTAATGGTTATAAATTACGTTATGACTATTAGATAGGTTAAATCAAAGAGGAGAGTCAGCGCTATCCAACTTCATTGAAAAACAACTATGTTAAAAAAAATAACTGCTAAAATAAAATATTTAAAAATTTTGACTTTAGGATGCTAACACTGTGGAGTTGGGAGAAGTATTATTTGTAAAGCTCATGAGTAACCGTATACATAAATCTTCTGTATTTTTGAAGATAAATATTTGATTTTTCTTGTAAAACATCTATGCCTTACAGTTATTTGTTTGGATGAGTGAGTACCACTTTAATTTTCGACCTCTTATATAGAAACATTTAGAATATTTCAGTATACCTAAACAGCATAGATTAATTCATGTAACGAATTTCAGCGAGTCAGAGTTCGAAAATTCTGATAAATCCGGAAATATTGGTTCTTCGTTTTCGTTTCTCTCTGCATCATTTATATTAGTGACAAATAATGAGAATGATGAATAAGATGAATGCAATTTATTGGGACTAATTAATTATTCGATATAAACGATAGCGAATAAATATTTTACCGGAATGATTTATTTACTCTTTGCTAGTGATTTGGTTATTTATTCATTTATTGGAATAATATATATCTTTTATCAATAAAAATAAAATTAATTAATTTTATATTTACACACATTTGCATACTTATTTTCTAATTAGCCTTTTACTGTATTGATTAAATTTCGCGCATATTATATTCATCGCATTAGTTAGACTTTGATGGCGACTTTCCTGGCTGAATTAGAGGGCAAATATTCATACTTAAGTGACTCGGTTTTCAAAGTCAACGATAGCTTAATACTTAATGCATGGCATTTTGCTTTATATTACGGTACTTCGTCTTAAAAAAGTAAAATTACCTTAGTTTGCCAATTGGCAGAATTGAATGCGTACCAAAAAAGGAAAAAAAAAAAAAAACAAAATGTAAAAATCATCAGAGTTTGAGTTTACTTTGAAGGTAGAAATACTCAATTTAACTGTACAGAGTGCTTCCCCTTAGGAGTTCAATAGAGCAGGAGGTGATAATACTCATATAGACTAACAAAAATTGTATGGCAGGAGAGGGGGGGGGTAATATCAACCGTTTAGGAGTTAGGAAAAATAATTAGTTTTTTACAAAACACCCTCTATCTTACGGTCATTGTATGCACAACTTCCTGGTCTTTCCAACGACAGCTCAACCATCTTCGCACCCCTCTCATCCCAAGAGTTATGGTTGTCTAAACTAAAAATTTCGGATTTTATTACCTTTCTTTTTTGCAAAATGGTCGTTAACATAACTTTTTTTTATAAAACCTATAAACTGTAGACTATCCTCTTTAATTTAACCAAGTATACCCCATGTGCTATCTGTAGCCGTTAAAGAGTTATTACCTTAAAACCAATTCTGATAGGTATTCTAAAAACCTAAATCTATTCCCTTCCTGACTGAAAACACATCATTTAAAAAAAATATCGGTAAATTTCGGTATGACATGAATAGGTTTTGAGCTAAAAACTCTATAGCAGACGTAGATAGTACATAGGTTATAATAGGTCAAATTAAAGACGAGGGTCTACAGTTTATAGTATTTCTAAAAAAAAAGTTATTTTAATAACCGTTTTGAAAAAAACAAACAATAGAGGTCAAAGTAAAAGAAAATGTAAAAAAATCCCAAATATTTTGTTTAGACCCCCGTAACTCCTGAGAGGAGGGGATATGGGTATGCTTCAGCAAACGTTGAAAAGGCCATAAAGATCGGTATACAATGAGCACTTTACTGTGACCGTGCACCCAGTACTTTTTTATATACAAGGTGTTTTGTGAAAAATTAGTTTTTTTCTTCACCCTGTAACTCTCAAGCGGTTGATTTCCCCCCCATAACCCAATTTATTGTTTGCCTAGTTGAGTACTATCACCTCCTGTATATGGAGAATTCATTTAATGTGCCCCAAGTTAATTTAATTTACACTGACCTCAATCTCGTTGGGAATTTTGGATTTTGAAGTCGCTATCTTCTTTCTTGAATTTAAGAATAGCTTCAATTACGAAATTTCTTTATTTATTTTCCTATTTTTCCTCATTAATAGAGGGAAGTCCAGTTAAGATTACTTTGAAGGCTTAATATAAGAAATTTAATCTCATATATTATTTGAACTTTCTTTTCATAAAATATACCTAGCAGGAGTTTTGAAATAGATTCCTGAGTACGACATTGATTGAAAACTCACCGAATTTTTTTACGGCTATCGTTCTCTACTCTGTTTGTTTATATACACGTTTACATGGGTTTTATTTTTCAGAACCGGTTAAGATGTAAGCAGAATTTCCGGAGTTTTTCTAGAAATTTGGGCATCAAACTGGCAGATGAAGAATGGTGGATAGCGTTGGCCGGAGTAGCTGGCTGATATTGGGCGAAGCAGAAAGAAGCGACAGAAGCAAAATCAGAAGCAGAAATCCGACATTTATGCGTGTCAACCACATTGAATGTAAAGGGCTTTCCAATAAGAGGTGTTATTTTGATATTCAAAGAAAAATGCCATTTTTTGAGACAAATGATCGGATCTTTATTTCATTATAAAGAGGAAGGTATGCCGTTAATAACGGAAAATAACATCAGCCAAATGACCACCACGACCACGCCTACAGGACCATATCCTTTTCATGAAATTTTCCATAACCAAATCGCAAAGTGGCTGCCCTATGTCCTCGATAGCCTCACGAATTCCATCTTTGAGGTCTTGAATCGACGCTGGGCTGTTGGCGTAGACCTTCTCTTTCACGTGGCCCCAAAGGAAGAAGTCGCAAGGTGCTAAGTCACAAGATCTCGGTGGCCAATTGCGATCACCTCTTCGAGAGATAACACGGTCCGGAAACTTTTCCCGTAAAAGATCAATGGTTTCGTTGCTTGTATGGCACGTAGCGCCGTCTTGTTGAAAGTAAACGTTGTCCAGATCAATACCATCCAATTCCGGCCATAAAAAATCATTAATCATCTGTCGATAGAGCAATCCATTCACCGTAACTGTTGCTCCAGCCTCATTTTCGAAAAAGTAAGGTCCAATGACCCCGCCGGACCATAAACCGCACCAAACAGTCACACGTTGAGGATAGAGAGGCTTTTCAACAATAACTCTTGGGTTTTCCGAGCCCCAGATGCGACAATTTTGCTTGTTGACGAAGCCATCGAGGTGGAAATGGGCCTCATCACTCAAGATGAGTTTTCGATGGAATTCCGGATCATTTTCATACATTTTCATTTTCATACATTCAGCAAAGACTCGACGTTATTGATGATCGGCCGGCTTGAGTTCTTGTGTTAACTGAACTTTATAAGCCTTAAGACCCAAATATTTATGCAAAATACGGTGTAATGACGTTTGTGGAATGCCTAATTCCAAAGAACGACGAGGAATGGACAAACCTGGGTTTTCTTCAACACTTTCGGCTACAGGAGCAATATTCTCGGCTGTTCTTGAGCGACGTGCACGGGTTTTATTCCGCACATCACTAACTTGTCCCGATAGCTCGAATTTTGCTACCAATTTCTGTATTGCGGTCCGCCAAGGTGCTTCACGACGACCCAAAAATGTTCGAGTGTTACGAACCGTTTCTGCCACATTTTCACCATTTTTATAGTGAATTTTAATAATTTCAATGCGTTTTTGAATCGTGTGTCGTTCCATTTTTATTAATGACGTAGTTTCTACTTGTCAAATGTCAAAAAATGACAGCTCCAAAAGTGACATCTACCGAAATAGCGGGGTAATTAAAATAACAGCTCTTATTGGAAAACCCTTTAGAAGCAGAAAACAGTTTCTTGCCAACTATAAATGTCAGGTGTTATGATTTTCAAGAAGTTGATGTTAATTTGAATTAATTTGTTATTTCTAACAAAATTAATTAATTTTTCCTCCATAGACATTTTGCTTTTCTCGTTTTCTCGCACTAACACTTCTAAAAGAAAGGATGCCACCACTAAAAAATAATATAAAATTTTAGATCTCTTCATATTAGCAGTACTGAGCAGAAGCAGAATTTTTCAGATTTGATCAAATTTCTAGCTCTGCTTCTGCTGATGCCAATTTGTTAGTGCTCGAACATTTGCATGGTTTCATAAAAAATTCTGCTTCTGTTTCTGTTTTCTGCCTTTAATGTGGCCTTAATGATGATGATGATGATACTACAGTATGATAATTATAGGAAGGCATGTAGTAGTCGAAAACCACGGGGGAGGTTATCTGATACCAATTCTTTGGTTGGAAACGATAATTGGAGGTCAAATGAACTACAAAAATGATGATGAAGAGTATACCTATTCAGACAATGTCCCAACTATTACAACCAATTCTTCCCCTATATTTACACAACCTCACTTTAATCTACCTAGTATGTTCGAATAATAATTCCAGACTGCATAGACCTGGACAATTATAGATTTAATTTGGAAAATGTATCAGACAAAGAGGTATCACATAAATATTTCGATTTCTACGTATGTTGTTGTTTGTGATCAATATAATTATTAATGTTTCTAAGAAAAATTCTTTGTAAAAATTATGCAAATGAATATCAGTTGATGATATTTTGTATTGCACACCTTTTAAAAGATATGCGAAAAGCAATCTTATCGTTTCAGCTAGATTTACTATGCACATCTACAATATTTGTACTTAAATCAAATTATTTATTTTATTCTTGTTTTTGAGACGTCAGTATTTAAGATTGGTTACTATAAATATTTCTCTTGGGACCTTCTTGACTACAAAAAATATTTTATTTTATACGAACAGTAGGGGTGAAATAAAATTGACTTTATACACTAATGGAAGGCTGACGATAACAGATCGTAAAATTCCCTAATTTATTATCATGTCATCAAACATAACTTTTCTAAGGTCAAAATACTACCGGAAATTTGTGAGGATTTACTAATTACTTTTTGACCTATAAGCACTTCTTGAGATTCTCCTTGAAATCAATCGTGGAAAACATTTAATACCTCCTATACCTCCTAAGTTCGGCAATAACAAAATTTTTGTAACATACTCATATGTATGTTATGTATACATACCTAAATATGTATATATATAATTACACACATAATATGAATAGATATATTTTACTAAAACCTGTTAAGTAGTGCAATTCATCACAGTTAATAAATTCAACGTGTGAAGGAATTTACAAAATAATCGGAAATCATAAAACTGGACTTGAAGAGTGACTAAGGTGATACATAACATGAGTTGCTACATATGTATGTAGCTCAACTATTTGCAAGCTTTTAGACAAGATTCAAGGCAATCAACATTTCGGAATAATGAAAAGGTGCTTGCCTGGATGGGATCATAAAGCATGCTTGCATTAGTTGATTTTATGAATAACTTCCTTAAGCCCTTAAGGCAGAGAAGAGATTAAGAAGAGATTAAGATTAGTTTAGATCTTAAAAAGTAATTAGTTTTCTACATAAAGTTTAGATTGAAAATCTACAATTCCATAATTGATTAGGTGTATATTAATTATAAATTGACTAACATTAAGTTTAACAATTTTAAAATGTATTTATTCATTTAAAGTTGTACTGAAAGATATAAAACAGTGGGCATATATATGTACATAGTACAGGCTTAGTTTTTTTTTTTAGAAGAGATAAGCTTTGGGAGACAGCTAATTAAGTAATTAAAATCAGAATGCAGTAATGAACTATGAAAGGAAGTATTTAAATTAATTAAAAAAAGGTTTTACTCAAACATTTTACTTATAATAGTGGTAAAATGTTGACTCAATCGCAAGTAAACAATGAGGGACAGGTGCTTGCATGTCTACAAGCAATCAAAATGAAATAATTGTGCGAAGTGCCAGAATCAGAGCAAAATGGCACTGGGTACTAACATCACAATAAAAATCTTGAAGTTAAAGAAAAGATGGCTGATTCTATAACACAAACTTTTTTTGGAGGATGACAAAAGCCCTTTGTGCATTATATGTACTGGATGGTTTTACAATTAGTGACGGTCAGCTGAGCTTATGATACTCTTCGTCAATTAGTTTGTGTTTGTATTTACGAAAAGAGAAAATAACTAAGGACCCAAACCGTTTCCCTTTAGCACACCGAAAAGTTGTTATGGAGTACTAGAACTGTTGCTATTGATGAGTGAAAAAATATTCAAAGCTTAGTTTTATGTATAACTGTAAATAAGATCAGAAGTTTGGATAGTAAGATTGATTTCTAAAATCATATGGATATTGTGTTTGTATTTTTTTTATGTTTAAATCATACGACAGTAAACAAATGAAATCTAAATAAAACCACGGCTACTATCTTAAAGAAAAATTATATAAATTATAAAAGAAAAGAAGTTAATAACTAAACGTTACTGAATCTTTTTCTGCTAAAAATAATCTCTTGTAATTGAATCCAATCTTTGGTAAGGTCAATTACTCGAAATTGGGAATACCATTAGGATTAGCCTTTTTATTAACATGACATCAACTGTAGGTCAAATATTTATTGAAAATGATATTTTAATGTTCTCACTTATATTAGAGCATACTAAATACAAGATTCGGTCAATGCAGTCCAATACACCATAAAACATCTTAAATGCACATAAAGCCATATTGTTTAAAAGAGACAGAGATGACCGATTAAAGTCTACCGAAGCATTCAGGTACATAGATAGTATCAAGTGACTATGCAAAAATTTGGTAAGTTACAGCTGAGACAGCTTACATCTAGATATGAAAATTTCAAAAAGAAGCGATCAGAATTAAAACCAACTAATGGCCCCATAATAGAAAGCTCTATACATTCTCTCTCTCTGCTGCATTATGCCACATAAATTCTTCACAAAATTTATTACTCATAGCTTTCTTTGGTTGAATAATGTTAAAATGCTTTGAAAAACTAATCCGTATTAAAAATAGTAAATATAATTTCAAAATTTGATTAAATCGGGCAACACCAAGAAGGTGTTGCCATATAAAAATTTAGGATTTTTACATATACTGCGAAAACGATAAGTCCTATACGGTTTAAATGTACTGAAAAGTTCTTCAGAATGTGAAATGCTATGAAATTGGTTTTAACCATTTTTACTTTCCGACGAACCGTTCTAGAAATATATGCGAAAAACCAATTCAAAAATCAAACTCGCACAGATGGGTGACCATACGAAATGACATACGGGCCGTCATCTAGGGTATCATAAGAATCTTAGACTAGTTTTAGCTTTTTTACTTATTAAATAAGTGTAACTGTTTTTAACCCACAAGTGCTTAAAGTTGTTAACAATGGTTACCTATAGAAATGTGATTTGAGAATCTTATCAGTACTATAGTTGCAAAACTTACATACTATTCTCAATACCACTATTAATTTCATTTGCGGTTAAAATTTATGCTATTCGAGTAGATTGTTTGCATTTTAATATGGCTTGGAACGTTTTGACAAACAAATTTTTATTGAATGGAATTTTTGAGATTTTAAGAATTTTGAAATCAATTCTAATTGCAATTTTGATGGCTCCATTGTATCTCATTTAAAGGGCGAACATTTTTGAGGGTCAGTGTTGATGAATTTTGTTCTTGAAGCAAATAGTTTTTGGACATATTTTGTTCAGTGACCACATCTACATATACATAAGTGTAAAGCAGCTTATGCAATCTCTTTCTTCATACCATGTTGGTTTTTGTACTTTCCAACAACAATAACAAGAAAATGCGGTAAGCGAAGCATATCCTATATTGCGCTATGTAGGCAATTCGCAATATAAAAATGCCTAAGTTGTGAATATATTTAAGCACAAAAGTCCTGAGCTAAAAATTTTCAAGCACAAAATTTATCGCCATGCTCAATCGATTTATAATACTTTCATACAAATAATATATTTAATTGGTCATTGTTGCTGCGTTTCTTTTCGTGTTCAGGATCAATCTGAATCTACGTTGTTATTTTTCTCGGGCCGAACAATTTAGTTTCAACCTACCTTCGAATGGCTCTGAATGCACCTGAGTTTTTTCCAGATTTCTTTGGAAAGGCTATGAAGTTCTGTATGCAATGAGCTCCTGATGGTGACAATATACCCTGCACCTTTTCAGATACAGGGAAAACCTAGCATATTTTCTTAATCATCCTGTAACTCCGAAACGGTTGATATGCCCCCCCCCCCCCCCAACATACAATCTTTTGTCAGATGAGTACTATCACCTCCCACACTGTATAGTAAAAAACGCAATTTTTGTATGGCAACCCTACGAAGCAGTTGCTCGATTTGTCCCACTTTTGAACTTAAATTTTCCTTTTTTTTAAAAGGCCCATGTACAAAAGTTCAACTCTCTACGTCGACGCGTAAGGCAGTGTCCAAATATATAGTGAAAAACTAAGGAATGTATGGCAACATCAAGATAGGGCTGGTCGATTTGGACCTGTATTTGCAAGTTTTATGAAAACACCGTTTACAAATTATGACCTCTCCACCTTGACGCCTTCGCAGATAGATTACAAGTAAATTGTGAAAAATCAAAGTTTTGTATGGCAATACCAAGAAGGGTAAGCCGATTTAGTCCATTTTTGAAATTCTATTTATTGTTTCTATGAAAACACCATGTACCAGATTTTACCTCTCTATGCTGATGCGCTCTCCGGCAGTGCCCGCATATATAGTTAAAAACGAAATTTTTGTATGGCAACCATACGAGGGAATTGCCGGATTGGTCCTAATTTTGAAATTAAATTTACATTTTTTTTTTAATAAAGGCCCGTGTACAATATTTCAGAGACGCGTGAGGTAGTGCCCAAATATATAGTGAAAAACTAAAGTTTTGAATGGCAATATGAAAAACGGATCGTCCAATTCGGTTCATTTTTCAACCTGTATTAGAAATTTATATGAAAATACAGTGTACAAAATTTGAGCTTTCCACGTTGATGCATTCTCAGGCAGTGTCCAAATATATAGTCAAAAACAAATTTTTATATGGCAACCCCAAGAACGGGTTGCCAATTTTAATCCATTTTTGATTTCGTATTTACTGTTGCTATGAGAACACCATGCATTAAATTTTCGATCTCTACATCGACGTGTTCTCAGGCAGCCCCCAAATATATAGTTAAAACAGAAATTTTTGCATAGCAAACTTACGAAGGAGTTGCCCGATTGGTCCCATTTTTGAACTCAAATTTATATTTTTTTTCAAACGCTATGCACAAAAGTTGAGCTCTCTACGTTGACGCGTTCTCAGGCAGTTTCCGAATATATAGTGAGAAAAAATCAAAGTTTTGTATGGTAATACCAAAATGGGGTTGTCGACTCCAATTTTTCTGTCCTAAAAACCTTGTCCTGACAAATACGAACACAACAGAAAAAAAAAATGAGCCAAATCGGTTGAGCCGTTCTTAACTGATGATGTAACATACATGCGGGAAATTGATTTTTATTTATATAGACACATATAATGTTAACTTTAAGGTATGTGATTGAGGTAAAAGAACTCAATTAATCATACTCGTCAAACTTTAATTTGCTGTAATTAAGAGAAACAATGATAAATATTTGTGCCGACACTGTAGCCAAGCAGCTGCAATCGTGCAGAGCTTCCAATCTGTTGCCCACAAAGTGCTTTAAAAGCTATTAAAATAAAGTAAAATGGAAGTGCTTACTTCTACAGACAGGCAATGTTAACATTTATATGAAATTGAAGCACAATCGAAGCGCTTGAAAAGGAATTTTAAAGCTTTTTTCCAGCTTTTTGTGTTTTATTCGGTGTTTCCCCCCTTTTAGTTGCGTATTTTACTTTTTCATATTTTAGAATTTTTTTAGAATTTTGATTTCTTTTTCTATTGTGTTTCACCCTTAAATGCTCTAATCCGGCTGGTCTTCCTTGAAGAATCATATAAAGATTGTTGTTATGCCTAGGGATTTTGTGAGTAGGATATTTATGGCCTTGGATATTTGTATCTAGTCGATATATATCTTCAGGACTTTGTACTTAGGGATTTTGAGTTAAGATATTTGGTGCTTGGAGATTTAGTGTTTGGGAATTTTCAACATTTGGGGATATTGTTTTGGGAATTCTATAGTGGCTCCAATAGAAAGTGCCTTACTTCAATACAGCAATGCAGAACTGATGCCTTAGCAGTTTTGAATTCACATAATAATTTTATATAACCGAAAATAAATTTATAGTTTTTAATACTCCTATATACAAGAGTAAGCTAACTTAAAGATTAGAAGATTGAGCTGTTTACGTTATATAAATATCTTTGTATGTCAGTGGTGAGATCTAAAACTTTTTTTTTGTTTGATAGATTACATATAAGTTAGTCGTTTAGGTTCGCTGCTGATAGATATATATAGACAACATAATGCGACATTGGATGATGGAATTCAAGAATGCGGATTCTAGTGTTATGAAAGAATTGTAATGTGAATCAGTTAATATAATGTGCGTGAAAAAGCAGGCAAAAACAATCTATACACGCAACAGAGTTATAGACAAGCAGTGGTTGTCCGCTTAGTGGAGGTAGATCTGGTAGTTTTTGGCATGGAGGATATTATGGTAAAGTGATACCATGAAAATAGATCTGATTTTTCAGCCGAGTTTTTTTCTTTGCTATCTACCTTGAATATTTGGCGATTAATCTCGTGTCAAATATGTGGATGTGGTCTTTGTTTCATGAATTTTTTTCATTATTTGTAGACTGTCGGCATAGTGCTTAGGTAGTTTTTTAAATTAGATAAGGGGAAATCAGTCATATTCTAGATAATTTTGAACATTACACTAATTTTCCTTTAACCAAAAAATGAACAAGCTTAAGTTTTTTTTTCAAATACATGTTTTACGACTCAGCGATCAGAGAGGTCTTTTAGACAACAATTTTCCATTTATGAATTCTACTTGGTTTATCCGAGTGCCGCAAGACAAGAAGGGGTACAATCACCCAATTTGAAAATTACAATGAGCAATCCTGCTAGCAGACTTGCTTTTTCTAAAAAGGACTTCTATCGGCAATTTTTAAGTCCTTCATATTGTACTTCTATGGTAGGCGATCTGAGATAATCATATCTACTGATGCGCCCTCTCTGACCACTCTGGGTCGAAAAGTTCAATTGCATTTTAAATGCAATTTGCAAATTTATTGTAAATTTTATTTTTCAATAAGTTTTGGTCTTTTAGAGAAAAATTTTCCACTTTTTTTTACCTACTTGAATTCGGAGCCTAACGCAGCTGCTAAATTAGTTTCTATGAAAGATTGCTCCGGCATTGGTAATAAGACCTTATCAAATGAGAGATATCTAGAAAAGTGGATGATGATATGGGAAATTTATTCGAGCTTAAGACATAGAATTTTGACAGCAGTATATCTCTATTAAGGATGTTGAGATTTTCGATATTTCGTAAGTTATTATATGAAAACAATGAAAAGTCGTTATCACATTGACTGGACAGTCCTGTAATTTTGAAGTTACAAACAGCAATTCTTTCACAGTCACAAAATTTTGCAACATATAAATTGAAAGCTAGAAATTTTGTATAATTATCTATGTAAGTATATGGATTGATGTATATCTATGTATGTATATACAATATGTATGTATATAAGATGACTTTAAATCGCTGTTCCTTTGTTCGAAGTCGTCGAAAATCACGAATGCAAAAGAATTTCCAGTGCACCAGAATTGTCCAATGTACAAAACAATACCAGACCAGGCCATGACGAGATTTACTGCTCAGTAATTGTCTATTGATCGCCTTAAGACCATGTTATGTAATAATCGCCTGAAACTCTCAAGTTAGATATACACGACTGGTCGTTTGCAACAATAATAATGATGATGATGATGATCAGATTGGAATGGCTATAACGACGGCGGCAGATCAAATCATCCATAAAAACGAATATTTTAAGATGTCTGTGGTTGTTTTATTTATTTTCTTCTTCTTTTAAATCTTATCAAGGTAAACTGCGGTCATCTTAAAATTTCTCTGGATCTTAAAAGCTTTCTGTTTTGAAGACCTTGAGATTTGTCTCTATTATATATATACTATACGTATAGTATTATGACCTAACATTAGAGTTAGCTGGAAAAAACAACGGTTTCAGTTGAAAAGATATTTATTTGATGATCCATGATACAGATATTGCGACGGTAGTGTCGACATTATGTTTTACATTTTTTTGAAGCAGGAAAGAGTGCTGGTGGACCGAAGCTGATAGAAGAGAGCCTATTTAAAGAAAAATCTGAAATGCTGATAATAAAAAAAATGATGCAATTAAATTCGTTGATAAGCATTGGAAAAAGGCAATTAAACTATACAAATAAAAGAGGTTAGATGTTTTAGTAAGAGATCTCAGTACATCATGGGAAAATGAAATCAACTGATGAACTGATTTCAAGCAGTCGAAATAGATGAATTGGTAGTGAAGTTGTTACATAACGTCGATGGCTTGGACTTTTCTGATTTTTGTTAGCTGCGTTAGTTTACGGCGATCAATTAGTTGTACAGTTACAGTTTTTTTTTCCCTATAATTAATCAGATAATAAATTTTGATGTTTTGTGAAGGTGATTGGATGAGGGAATGAGCTGACGAAACTTAGAATCGGTCACTTTAATAAACGTAGTGAGATCGACCAACAACAGTAGTGTTATGCCTTAATGCTGCTAATCAATTTTCATTTGTGTATTTCAAAGAAAAAGTATTATTGACACATTTGGCCTTGTCCAGAACTAAACCTATGGGTGTAGGTAGAGATGATATACACTTTCGAAGCTTTGCTTTTATCAACTGAGTAATTATCAGTAAAAGATAAGGTAATACAATCTGGGCTGATCTCTTGGTTTCGTGATCTCTTGAATTTTATTGGGAATTATTTCAATTGTATTGTACTTTCGATGTGTTTCTTACAAAAAAAAAAAAAAAAAAAAAAATGGAAAACCTCACCGAACAATCATATTTTTATAGATTTAAATAATTGAGGGCTAGTTAAAGTTTCGTGGTGTCAACTAATAAATAAGATATCAAACTATGCTCATAGGGTGCATAGTTAAATAAGTTACAAGTGACAACAATCAACTCCTAGTCAGATTTAAAATTTTTTTTAAGCATATCAATAAGTGAAATATGAATTACGTATTAGCTGAGATACCTTGTATAGATAATATACTTTTAACATTTCCAATAAAAACCATTTTTTCTTTAAACATTAAAATATATATAAAACTATTACGGATAGGTACTCAGTAAACATTGCGGTGATAAATTGCTGTGGCCACAAAAACGGCAATAAAAATTGTGCTATGCTTTTATTGCCATGGCGATGTTTTGGCGATAGCTCGAGAATTAAAGTCAATCCGATTCCCGGAAACACTACGATTAGCCTACGAATCGTTTTCTTATTGCTACATTATTGCATACTTATTGCCTAGATTGCTGGTACCAGATGTAATGAGAGCGAGGTGTATATAAACTATTTTTAAAAAATGTTTACCCTTATCAACAATATTTCAGTAATCTTCTTTTGGAAATTTCCTTATTTGGATTTGTTATTTCTTCAATTGCGGTACAGTAAAATTCTACTATGAAAGTGAAAGTCATATTTGAGATAAAATATTAAATAAAATATGAATGATAAATAAATAATAAATATAGAGTTCTAAAATCCCCAAAACCAACTAAATCTGGAATTTAGTGACTTAAGGATAAATTATCTTGCAAATGATTGCATGGCAAATCCAAAATATTAGAATATTTATCGCTATAACGATAATAAAATGAATCACTTATACGATTCATATGCGATGCAACATTTATCTCCGTCAAACTAAACGTAGGTGATAAGACTGTATTATTGCCGGCAATAAAAATGTTCGTTGTGGAAACAAGAAATCATAAGAAACCCTTTGTGGTATATTATAAGCATGTTTGTATGTGTTGTATTTTATTAGCATTGAAAAAGATGTATTTTATTACAATGGAAAGTACATCTAATCGGGTTAGCCTGATCTGGATCCCGGAACATCAAGGCTTTGGTGGCAATGAGAAAGTTGATGAACTTGTTACATAGATAAAGCTCAGCTATACTTCTAATCGGCTCAGAGTCAATTTGTAGTCTGCTTCTTTGCACGATAAAGGGGGTTACTTGCAAACGCGTATTAAAAGGCCACAGCATGTGTTGGAGGATCATCGCGGAACAGAATCATGCCAAGTGTTTCATGACGATTCTCGAAAAAGCGAAGAAGATGGACGTTAGACTTATAATTGGTCTGGTTACCGGCCACTGTCAACTGAGGAAGAACCTTGTCACTATAAGCGTTTTACATGTCTTGTGTGAATGCCTGGCGATAACTAAAAACAGAATGGTTACTTTTGGTAAACCATAGTTGGACCCTAGTAAGTTGGAGAAAAGACCGCTCAGCGAATTCTTAAAGTAAACTGGTCTGCTTTCAGCAGATCGGAGGATGAGGACAATAGGCAATGTCAGCGCCTTCAGTGCTTTATAATTTGTCATCTTCCTCTTTAAATAAACCAACCAACCAAACAACCACCCAAAGTAATACATACCTATTCATATATAAAATACAATACAAGAGCATTCTACTTATCTTCTCCACCTTTAAATGGATAGTGTCAAAACCATCCAGAATATTTCTCAAGCCATGAAACAGAAATCAATATGTGTGCGTTGAGAGTCCGTACTCTAAACTGTTCTATATTGATACTTATGGAAAAGTGCCAAAAATATGCTTTAGATCCTAAACTACTATCCATACAGGAAAATAGTCTTCTAGTAATTTAAAACTTGGCTCCTTACCTTCCCAAGGGCTACACTTACATATACCTTACTTAACAAAATAACAAAATAGTTTTGATCACGAAGTAGCCTTACCATTTTACGCTCACTAAGAGTAATAATTGCATGTGTGTATGCGCAGCCGGAGTTCGAATCTATAGGCAGCTAAATTTTATTTCATTAGATCACGGCATACCACGAGGGTACAGCGGCATATATAATGATTACTCAGCTGAGAGTTTTTGTTTGATGAATCGTAGTCATTTGGTTCAAACAAATTTTTTAAAATAATTTTGTTAGGAATGGTATAACGGGTCAGAAGATAAGAAAGCAAGCTTAAGATTATCAGAACACCATTTTCTGTATGAATAGTATATTATTTATAGTATAGTATATTATTTATATTATTATTTATATTTAAATCAAACTCTTGTTCCTTTTACATATTTTATAATGTTAGGACTCCGTTGGGGCTCTTATGTGGTAGTGAGCGAGTCAGTTTCATGGCTTGTGAAATATTCTCGAGGGTTTTGGTAGTGTAAATCAAGTTGTATCGTTGTGTATGTATTTTTGATAGAATAAGTTGAAATCGTACCAAGTTGGCTGAGTAAGATTACAAGTAAAAAAGTAAAGTGGTGGGGACAGGTGGAAAAAAGGATAGAGTGAAGAAGGAGAGACTGGCAGGCGCGGATCTAGCATTGAAATTAGGGGGGGGTCATTTTACAAATAAAATCATCGAGCAAAAAAAAAAAAAAAAACAACATCCAACGCCGGTTCGCGGTCCATGGAGCAAAAAAAAAAAAAAAAAAACAACATCCAACGCCGGTTCGCACCGCAGTACCTACTGCAGTACTTGCTATACTGCTATACTTGGAACTAGGAAATCCGGAAATCCGCATTATTCAGGCCGGTGCGGATGATGTGTATACTTTCTTTTTTAAAAACTAATATTTTTAATAGAATAGGGTGCAAACTGCAGGAGTCATTCAAGCCCAACTTTTCTCAGTTTTACACACTGGCATATATAATATGGACTGCTCGATATGCTATTTCATGCGGGTACAACTTTTTGTGTCAAAAATAGTTCATACGTCGGTGCCAACATTGAAAAATCCATTGGCGGAAAGTTGAAAAGCGAAACCTCTCGAATTTCTATTAACCCAAATAATTAATTTAAAAACATTTATTTCGACAAACTCACTTATTTATTTATTGTTTACAGCCCTTTCTCAGTTCGCACGTTACATAGGAAAGTGACCAACTCAAAAAATGCAACTTTTCAGGAGAGCGAAAAAACGAAAAGCTGTACATAGAATTAATTCTAGCTTAACGTAGTAATTGTTTGCTAAAAATAGTCTGAACTCTTAAATTTGTTAGTAAATATATTTCTGAAGATTTATATAAAAGAAATTTTAAGATTTTGTTACCGCAGTTGGCGAGGTTAGCTGTTAATCCCGCATCCACTTAAGTTGTGTCGCTTTTCTTTGTTGCGAAATAAATATTTTTACAAGTTTTTTTAAGTGGCACAACTCAAAATACGATTTTTAAGAATTAAATTCCGTACTTTGAACTTTGTGGAAAAATGTCATAACTCATAATATAATTTGTAAGAAATAAATGCTGTTTTGTGGAAAAGTGACACAATTTAAAATAATACTGTTAAAATGTCGAAAACATATTTACGTTTGTTATGAAGATCGTCACAACTCAAAAAGTGATAGTGGGCACGCTTAGGCGGAGACCAAACCAGTTTGGAATAATTGGAAGCCTTTGGTCACAGCCATGTAAAATTACCAACCACTTCGGTATGGTTTGTAATTACGCGGAGGAAAAACCAGAAATTTTGACCGGTTTGGTCCCCGCCTAAACGCGCCCACTGACACACTGTTCTACGAAGAATATCTCTGTTCTTCAGTAACAGAAAAGTGACACTACCGCTATCTAGCGGCAAAAACAATCAGATAGAAATATGCCAATTTCATGGTGCAATTAACTCAAAAACGACAAATTTTGAGTTAGATCACATTTCTATGTGACGTGCGAATTAGTAGTTGGTGGTTAGATCGAAAGAGAACGCTATATAGAAATGAGCCCACTTTCTGCAGTGTATTTGTATGGACGTAGTCAGTCCATATTTTAAATGTCAGTGGTTTTACATAAGAACGCTGCAAATATTTTAGAATGTTAGGAGTGTTAGAGTGTGTGAAATTGCCATCAGCAATTGATTCAAATTCCTCAGTTAAAAACAAAAAGTATTTCCCATAGAACGACTTGGGACAAATAAAAGTTTTAAATTTCAACCCAAGTCGTTTCAATAGAAAAAAGCCCCACGACAAATCTTACCTTCAGTAAGATTTGTCGAAAATAAAAATACGATATGTATGTACATATATACTTACATACTTATCGGGCGCAGAAAATTTACTCGGTGAAGATTTAAACGATCAAGTCTTCACCAAAAAGCCTCCTTTCAGCAAATGCACGATAGCAAGACGATGGTTTGATATTTATGAAAATATCAAATTTCATTTCAACCATCGTCCGCCGCGGTAGGCTGAACACTAATTGTAAACAGGTAAAGAAAATAGAAGTTGCGATAAGAAAAACAAAATAAACGTTTTGTGAAAATAACCATAAGAGGAAGTTTGTGAAAGAAAAAGTTTGTGAACAAAGCAAAAGTAAAAAAAATATATATATAAATAAAATAAAAGTGTGCGAGTTGTCTTAATCATAGCTTCCTGAAACGGCGTAGAGTGATTGCCTTCGACTAAGCTAAGCCCCGAAATATAACAGAAGTTAGGACTAAGTTAAGTTAGGGCTCTGATGTGGTAGCGAGGGAGTCTGTTTTGTGGCTTGGGAAGTGTTTCTCTGAGGTCCGAAACCAAAATTTCGAGAAAAACCTATACACATACATCACATGCATACAATAGCATTCATTCAAATAAATTTTTATTTTTTTAAGTTTCGGAATAAAGTTTTTTTTTAAGTTGAATTATATAAATAAAAAAAGTATAAAATAAAAAAAAAATATTTTTTCAAATAACTCAATGAATTAAAGATTTTTTCTCAAATTTAGGGGGGGGTCATGACCCCCACGACCCCCCCCCTGGATCCGCCTCAAATTTAGGGGGGGGTCATGACCCCCACGACCCCCCCCCCCCCCTGGATCCGCCACTGGAGACTGGGGGGTATTGGTAGTTTTAACATTAATAAATTCGTTATGAAAAATTGTGTAGTACACTCTTGTTTCTTATTCTTTCGATAGTTAAAGCTTGGAAGATTTTTCTATAGTTACAAACGTTAAAACTGCGGTAATTGGCTTGAGTAGAAATAGAATTAGTAAAGATGCCAAGTCACTGACATAAATAATATGGACTGCTTAGCTTTCTATTTCACGTGGGCTCAATTGTTTGTGTCAATAAAAGTTCTTACGCCGGTGCCAGCATTGAAAAAATCATTGGCGGGAAGTTGAAAAAATGAGCGCGTGCAGCTTGAAAAGTGATTATAATAAAACGTTTCGGACTTCTGCTTCATATCTTATGAATATATTGCGTTTGGTAAAACAATTTTATCAGTAATAACTCTAAATAATTAATTTAAAAACATTTGTTTCGACGGACCCACTTATTTATTTGTTGTTTACAATTCTCTCTCAGTTGGTAGATACTTGGTGCTTAGATCGGAAGAGTCAGCAATATAGAAATGAGCCCACTTTTTGCAGTGCATTTCTATTAACATGTCAGTGTGCCAACTAAAAATAATTCGCCCCTTTTGTATTTTGTTATAAAACTGTTCTGAGGTCTATTTACTTGTTTCGTCGTACATTGGTTTTGAACTTTCTTGAGTAAAAATATTACATTGAAAAAGTTGTTAAAATTCATACAAATTTCGATTATTATTGGATAGAAAGCAAAAATTACAAATCTCAGCAATAAGTTTAAATTCTATCTTGACACTTGCTTTAAAAGATATTCCGTTGTTTTTTTTTTTGAGTCAGCTTAGAATAAAAAAAGTTTAATCTTTGCAAGTTGTCTGAGTTAAAAAATAGTTTTTGAGTGTATATTTGGCTGAAAACGTGAATATGAATTTCTGAGAAGAGATCTAATTTTTTTCACAACAAGTAAATTTAGATTGATTTAAAAAATTCAAGATGTGACATTGTATTAATGCTTTTAAAGTAAGTAAGAAGGTATTAACACTAGAATAGTCTAAAGACGTTGATGTCATAGCATGACCTTTGGAGAGAGAGAAAACGGAAAAAATAAAGCTTTTGATTTAAGTATCAGTGAAAGTTCCATTTGTACGGACTTTTTTAGCGCATCATCATTATAAAAAAAAAAAAAAAATTGCGAAATGTTTTTGTGAAGATGTCGTGTTTGAACAGAAAAAGATAGCTTGTGATAAAAACTTTACATAGAATGAGCCGGACATTCAAGAAAAGACTAGGGAAATCCCGAGAAGCTCGGTCGTAACAATTTTGTGGGAAATGTGACATGACTCGATAATATTTTTAATTAATGCACATTGAGTAATCTCAGTAGAAAGTACATATATGCATTGTTAAAAGTATTCATCTAAAAACTATGAATCCAGTGACATTTATAATATGGACAGTATCGGCTCATTCTTATTCAAATGTTTATAGAGGAGCATTCTTTTATTTAAGAACGATCCTATACAGAGCTTGATATATTGGACAATATTCACTGAATACAGACGAGAAATCTTCATGTGGGGATTACATACACCATGAAGATAGGTCATTGTGAGCTTTTGTTGATCTTTAAAAGTTCTACCTCCCAAACGATGCATATTACCACCCTCCCTCTTCCACCTCATCTAAGACGAGTTGTTGTTTATCTTGAGTTGAACTATTATTGAACTATTACTATTGTCATATTGAGGCATATTGTGTATATAGAGTATTTGCGACTGGCTTTGGACACTTAGTAATTGTCTTTTTAAGGCCTCATTTGAACGAACTTTTTTGTATTAAGGTTCGAAAATTTTCAAGCAAATTTACGTAATATTTAAAAAAAAAAATATAATTATAGATGCAACACTGGACCTACTATATACATATCATAAACATAAGACAAAATCGTCAACAAATATACGAAGCACATATCTCATACAACTTGTTGCCAAATTTATGTTTCAAAATCTTAAAATTCTTTCGAGTACAAAATTAAATATAGTTTTTCGGTATTCATTTGGAATAAAGAACTAATTTAATTTAAATAAAATAAAACCATTTATTTTTGCTAAAATATTGAAAGCATAAATGGAAAAGAGGCAGAAGCAGAATCTAAAAGTTAAGCAAATTCCATAAATTTATCGATTGCATTTTTGAAAACTGGGTGATATGGTAGATGTGAAGCGAGGCGGAAATGTTGAGTATTTGCTTGAAGATATGAGGGAATGCTCAGCAACATCAACAAGAAATCGTGTAGCGTATTTTGGATGTAGTCTATGTCGTATTTTGAAAAAAAGGGGCAGTTTCCACTTATATATGACACAATACCAACTAACGTTGCCAATATCAAAATTTTAGTTTAGAAACCTAGAAGATCAGGGGGAACCTCATTTATTCGCACATTTTGGGCTATACATATATTGATAAATTTGGATTGTTTTTTTTTTAATCCTTCAAAGTAGCTCTTACCAGCGATATCCCACGTGATATTATTGGAGAATATAAGACCCTTGAGTTATACACGATCATATTTGACTCAAGCAAAAAGTGTGGATTACCTCGAAAAAGGTCAAATATATAACAAAAAAGAACTATTACCGTCAATGACACGAGTTACAGAGCTATGCTAGGTGAATTTTTGATACCACAAGTGGATGAACTTTATGTAGATGTATAGTGACACATGCCATACAGACTAACTAACTATCAGTAATTCTCAATATTGTGGTCACCTGTTTCTACATTTGCTTGCGGAGCTTTCTTAAAAGCAAAGTTTATATCAATCATAGTCTCTTGTTATTTTGAAAGTCAATATTCGGTTAGAATTTACCAATATTTCTGTTGAAGCTTCCATAAATGTGCGAGGTGACCATTTGGCTCGCGTTATTTGTAAGAGTTAGCCAGAAAAACTTTGTAATGAATCCAAAACGATATGCAACGAATTTTCTAAGTTTTTTTTTACTTTAATTTTCAGTCAATTTTTCAATAAAAACATCGGGACTTACCTCAACCCCCAGGCAGACTGGGCGTCGCACTCCATTCTTCAACCATTAACAAACCCTATTGTTTACGCAGACGACTCCAAAACTGAAGAAAATACCGGAGCAGGTATTTTCTATGAGGAGCCTCGTATGAAAATATCCCTACAGCTTGAAAACCATGTCACGGTTTTCCAGGCTGGAGTCAAGGCAATTCTTGAAGCGGGCTCAACGTGAATACGACGAACAAGGAGATTGCCATCTGCTCGTACAGCCAAGCAGTTGTAAAGGCGTTTTCAAAACCTGTCGTAACCTCCAAGTTAGTACTGGAGTGCAAAACGACCCTAAATTCCCTCTCCCTATATAACAGGGTACTCGTTGTATATGTGCCAGGTCACAGCGATATCAACGGGAACGAAAGAGCAGATGAGCTTGATCGTATTAGTGCAACCTCAGAGGAATCTTCATCTACAAGCGGGATTGCACCAAACATTCTTGTATCTAAAATTTCTGCGTGGGCTGACTGCCAACACAGTCGCCTCTAGCTGGATGATCCAACGGGCAGAACTGCTAAGGAACTGTAGGGTAAACCTTACCCAAATCTGACAAACAAGATATTTTGACTGAGCAAGCCTACTCTGAGAACACTGGTATCAATCCTCACTAGGCGCTCTTTTCTCAGGGGTCACCTGCACAAGATGAGACTTGTTGATGATCCTATATGTAGAGGATGCGGAGAAGAATCCGAAACAGTGACTTACTTTTTATGTCACTGTCCGGTTCTCTCCGAAAAGCGCTACACATTCCTTGATTCACACCGCCTGGAGGAATTGCATGAGGCAGGCAGGGAGGGTTCGGGGCCAATTCTGAATTTTGTCAAGGCATCCGGCTGGAACATATGAGCTAATGGGCCTGGCTGTGGCCTAAGTTCCAGAGTCTTCACACCGAAGGACTCAACCTATTTTTAATCCATCCAATCCAACCCAACATATACCTCTGCTGTGTAGTTGTTTTCTGCTTCCTTTTCATGTGGCACAGCTTAAGGAATTGTTTACAATATGTCGGAGAAATAGGATTGGCCAAATGCTCATGGTACAGTTCCAATGTAAGCAGAACCACTTTTGATAGATGATGGAGATGCGAGAAGTAATCTTCACACCCACATAATTTATTGAAACTTCAGCGCATAAGTATGGTCGAAATATCAGGTGTAAGGGAAAGTTCTGTTGTTTTTGAACACGTACTTCTATACTTTACTGACCTTTAGTGAGAATTATGACCTCACTGAAATCAATTCGAGCAGGTAGATTACCGGCAAATAGTAGATAATTTAAGGAAATTTTTCCGTATGTTAGTTAATTTCTTTAAACGTTAGAGCTTGCTAACATGACTGAATTAAAAGTGCACTTAAGACTTGTATGAGTTCCAAAACGAAAGTAACGCGGTGCAGGCAGAAAAGAACTTCTGGGACTGCTCGACCATACCTAAGGTGGTTTACGTAATTTCGTTCAGCTGATTTCTCTTTGAAAGATGAACTCAAGATCAGGAAGGCCATCAGATGTCAATGATGTAGTGACAAATTTCACATTAACTTCCGTGGGTGTGGCCGTTAAGCTTGGAATTCATCAGACAACTGCTTTGAATCACATTAAAATGATCCGTTTTGTGTCAAAACTTTCTGTTTGAGTGCCATCCGAATTAGGTGAGCAAAATTTAATGGATACATATGTTTTTTAAATCTTTCTCATCAAAAAATTGGTGACTGAAGATGATAGTGTATAAAAACGTGGTCAGAAAAGAGCATATGCTTATAGTGTGGAAACGCGGCAGTCTACCTCAAAAGCTGATATGCATCAGAAAAAGTTTATGTTGTGTTACTGGTGGGATCGCAAGAGTGTAGTCTACTATGAATTGCTGAAAGAAAAGAAAACTGCTGATGCTCATCGTTATTATTTGTAACTTGATGTTGATTCGGTTTTACTAGTACAATCCAAGTACAATTTTTTAAACATATTTTGATATCTTGCAATATACAGGGTGTCCAGTAAAAAGTGATTCATACTTAACGCGATGATAGCTTGGATCATAACATATCAAATAATCTAAGATTGACCATAGTAAAAACTTATTTTTTTTTAATTGTAAAATATCACCTTGTGTTATTTTTACCTTTGCTTGTATTTTTATTCTTTTCTAAATACTCTTGAATATTTTACTCATTGAACGCACACAATACTTTTTCAAAAATGAATAGGAATGTCCTAGTAAATCAAATCTTCAACTTATTGCTCTACGAAAACTTCATCACTCAACTTTGGCCTTGTAATATTTTCTGAAAAAAAAAAAAAAAAAAAAAAAAAAAATATGTTTTGGGCTACATTGGTACATTACTCTAAAAAGTTTCTCATTTCATGGAGATTTTAGAAATTTCAAAAAAGTTCAAAAAACTTACAAACGGCGAGGTTATTACTAAGGTAAAGTTTTGATATTTTAATATGTCATGGCCCAAACTATCATCGTTTTAAGTATGATATTTACGAGACACCCTGTTATATACATAAATACAAATGTATATTATATTTCCCATTAAGAATGGATATCTACACAATCTCATACATAGTACCTACCTAGGTATTTTTTTTTTATGTAGATGTGAAAATAAATATAAAAATATTTATGTCGCATCACCTTCGGAATAAAAGAGAACAATAAAAGTAACCGGGACCGATTTAAGTTTAAGCTTTAATCGTTACGTGCACATTATTTTTAAGACGTCCAATTTAAAACCTCTTCACCATAGCATTGCGGCTTAATATCTTAGATTACTCCCTGATAAGTCAAGAGTGAATTGTAAATAAAAAGAATACGAGGAATACGGAATAATTTTCCGGTTGTCAACTCGTGATATTCGTATTAAAACGTGAGTCTTCCTTGTATTGTAAACGAAATTTTTCACAACAGCCTTCATTTTAATGCTCACGTGCTGGAACCGCGTTTCCATTTTTTATAATAAATTGATCACATGAGGAAGCAAAAAAATTACCAGCAAACTTGAAGAGCTGCTGTTTACTACGTATATCATCATATACGAGTGAGTATACATATACATCAACAAAAACTGATTTTATTTTGTTTTTACTTTTAAAATGTACCAATTATCTGACAAGAGTCTTATATTTATGAACGTGATTTCGTTTAAGTATTTATAAACAGATTAAGAATTCAAATAAATTTTTTGGTCGATTAAAATAAATTTTAATAGTATTGGGAATAAAAACATGACAGCAAATAATTTACCTGAACTTCCTCGTATTCAATACCTTGAGTTGAATTTGGTTCACTTCGCACTGTCCACATCCGTAGCGATTGGGGTCCATCCTTAAATAATCCATCGATTGGTTTAAGGGTTAAATTAAGCACTTCACCGAATGCACTAAATGACACATTATGCTCTTTGATTTGACTTAAATCTAAATTTTTGATTTTATCACTAATGCTATGATCACTAAAACTATTGCCACCATGTTGGTCAGTGGCTAATTTTAGCTCACTGTAGTACGGAGATTTACTAAGATCTTTTTTGACATGATGAAATTCCTTGGAGTTAATATCCTGTTGATTATTTATACTCCTTCGTTGAATATGATGTTCTGTGCCTTGATGCAGTAACTGCACTAATTCATATTGTGGTACTGAATTTACATCATCAACATGAAATACTGATTGAAGTTGATCTGCTGTCATTTGTTTGTGTATCTGAAAGAAATGGAATTTTGTTGTTTCTTTAGTTTTTTTTTAAATTGTTTTTTTTTTGTATTATTATAATTTAGTGGAAGAATGGTGTGACATTAAAGGCTCGAATATCTATGGAAAAAAAAAATTGAAGCCTGTAGTTTCCAATGACTATATATTTATGTTACCAATTAAAATGTGACAAGACGAATTTTTCAAAGTATGCAATACCAAAATTGAAAATATTCAGAATATGTTTATTTCTTAAGATATGCAAACTTTATAGAAGGTAAGAGAGTACCAAAGAATTGTTTATATAAATTTTAAATGATTTGACGGAAAACCTCATATGAACTCAAGTAATTCATACAACTTTATAAAGTATTCGGGACCTGTTTAGATACAATTTTACGTCATTAGCGTAAAACAGATTCTCTCGGCAGGTCATTGACTAATACCATAAATAACTAAATATATAGATGAAGAATGCATATCAGAAAAACGAAAACCTTATCATCATTTCTGGTAATCAAATTAGTTAGCTACGAGGTAAATTGTAGCTAAGAAATGTTGTTGAAAGTGTTCCTAATGTTCAGACACACACTCAAGCTTCTATCTTTTACTAGAGCAAGGCAGATTTGCTTTAATCATAGACAAACTAATGGCATGCAAAGACGGGGCAATCAGACCTAAATCAGCAACGCTTTTCTTGAATATAAAATGGACGATGCCTCGACTTGAACTTGATGACGTAACATAAGGATAAGCCAACAATGCCTCGCTTCAATATAAAATCACCAATGGCTCCACCCAATGAATGGAAGGCTACAATTTTTTCTTAGAAATTTACTGGAAATTTCTTCCATCAAAGTTTTATGGAATGGTCGAAGCAGACAACAATGCCTCGCTCCAATATAAAATCAACGATGCCTCGAATTGATGTAGGGAAGCTTTTAATTTTTTCATAGAAATTTTTTCTTAGAATTTATACGCATTTTTGGAGGCCGACAACGTTTTTTTGAGCGTAGACGCGTCAATATGAAATAAGATTAAGAAATTGTTTTCTTTTTTTAGAACATTTAACTTTACAAAAAATGTATGTGGACCTAATTTTAAACGTTGGAGTAGGATAGAGGTACATGTCTAATAAAAAATATCTCCAATAATAATCGCTGTAAGTAATAGATATAGCCGACGACGGTCAGAAATTAAAGAAAATAGCCTCTGAAGAGAAACGTAGAAATGTGGAATGTGAAATAAAATAGGAAGAAAATTTTAAAACTAGGAATTGGAAAGCTAAGGTGAGAAAGATGTCGTGGCCTATTTTTCAAGTAGACAGAAGATGGACATAAGAACCGATGGACATAAGAACCGATACACGCTTAGTATGTATTAGATAGTAGAGAATTAAAATAATCTTATCTAGCATAGTAATTCAGTTTTGCATTGCATTTTTTAAATAACTTTTATCTACTTACAAACCCCTGACTAAATAACTTTGTCCGTAAGGGCGACGTTCGTGAGGAAAGAGTGTTAAGGTAGTAAACGTGGATAGATTTACATGGAGGTTTTTTTATTATTATTTGGAATGAGTGAACGGAGAGCTTTCTGGTAGGGTAAAAATTTACGTTTTGGGGAGTTTGGGGTTGTAGATGGTAGCTACACTCCTCGGGGTTGTCGTATTTGGGTGTGATATAAAATTCAAGTTCTTGCTGAGTGCTTTTGAATGGAATGTTGCTTTTCTTCTGTAAGAAACTTTATAACAGACTTTTCTCACCCGAGAATCTTTAGAATGCGTGATATTCGCTCTTTACACAGGTTGGTGCGGGGGACTGAGTTTTATTTTAGCTTAATGCTTTAAATATTTCAAGGGAACATTTAAATTTTTTATTTTTAACTGTTGTATGGGCTTTGATGTGAAATAATTTTTTTCAGAATTTTCATGTAAATTTTTTTTTATATGGAAGTACATAATTACCGAAAAGTGCGATACTCTTCTAAGCTACTTTCCACAGAGAAAAGAAAATTACCCCACAACATTCGCGAGAGAACGTAGATGCGAATTAATATGTATACGACAGATAGATTATGTACCGTTATATAAGATTTTAGTGAAAATGTAATGACTAAAAAGTAGAATATAAAATATATTGAAAAAACTTTCCTAAACAAATTGTAATAAAAGAAAAAAATAACTTTTTCTATATCTGTGATATACATAAGAAATGCTTCATTGCAAAATAAGAAATGCTAGAATTCAAATTAAATCTTAAAAGTTTGGGTATAAGTTGCAGTTAGACAATTGTGATTAGTTATGGATGCCTAAACTTTTAAGATTTAATCTGATCTCTAGCATTTCTTATTTTGAAATGAAACTTTTCTTATGTATATCACTGATAAAGAACAAAATATTTGTTTTTCTTTTTAATGCAATTTATTTACGAACGTTATTTATTTCGAAAGTTTTTTTAATATATTTCATTTAACAACAACTTCAAAAATTAGTTGGAATACAACAGTTTTTCGTATCAGACAAAATACTTTGGCTTTATTTAGAATTATGTCTACTTCGAGATACGAAAAGATATTTCTACTTATTTCTGTAAAAAAAAAATGATAAAAGTTATAAATATTATGGCACTTATTATTTGGATATCAGGCTATTTATGAAATTGCACGGACCTACTTTTGTTTTCTAAAAATCTTTTTTTCTTTACTAGGCAGGTATCTGAAATAGACATTAGTCCTGTCAATTATTTGAACAGTAATGGAATATTTTTTTCATACCGTTCTAATGCAGTAAAAACATTGAGACTTTCGTTTCAGTAATTAGGCAAAACTCTTCAGTATGACTTTCTTCCTCCCTGCGTATCACAGAAACATAAATATTGCAGGGCTCTTAACCGCTCATACAATACACATTTCGGACAGCATGTAGGAATTCTTATTATTATCATCTATAATTTGTTTTTAAAAGAATCAAGCTATCTTGACCCGTTGGAAAATATTCTAAAATCTTCCAAACTGTCTACATTCTTAAACAGAATTTTATGAGCAATGGCATTTCCAACTCAATGCAACTTATCGACCGGAATGCCACAAAGATCTATTTTAGAACCAATACTGTAATTACTTTTTCAAAGTATTTCTACATGCTGATGATGAGCAAGCGTTTATTAGAAGCTTGATTGGATTATCTGAATACGGTATTGATCTGGTGAATCAAGATGTAGAGCTTGTCACAGTAGAATATTTGGATCTTGGATCCTACTGTTTTCCATGATTTTTGATAAACTTTTTTCCTTTACTCTATAAGCGAAATATAAGAAATATTGGGATACCTATTATTAGTATTCAATCCTCAAATGACTTGCTGAGTATCATGAAGCTTTCGTGAGCTTTTTTCTGCATATCTCCTACAAATGAACACTAAAGTGAAGATAGTTAGAACAACAGCTATCCATTTCTACATCGTTCAAGGTTTAAAGTGCGCTTAAAAGTTGTAAGTGAAGAGCTCGAAACTTATCTTTTGGTTGTCCTAATTACCACCATCGCTTTATCAATCAATCAAACAAAATTACGCGTGCCTTCAAAGAAAGAAAGACATCAAGCAATCAAAAATTTAGAGGTAGAATACACGCTAAAAGATTTGCTCTGAAGTATGTAGAGCTCGGAAAATTCATAGCCAAGAAAATATTGATGCTGTAAGGGAGAGTATGACAGAAAATCCAAGCGTCTCAGTTAAACGTTGGTCATGTTCAAAAATTGTTATTTCTGTGAAAATTTTACAGAAAGACTTACAATGAAAACTCATAAAATAATTTCAAGAAAATAACCATTGACGTCAGGAGAAGTTTAATCCATGAACGAACTAACTCTATATCCTGTTAGAGTAACAGTTTAGTGCGCAATTCGGTCTGGTGGAATTATCTGATTACCGCAAGAGATATTCTTTACCAAAACTTGGCCAAAACGCTCCTACAACGATTCAAATTCTGAAGGGTGCAGGTGATGTCGATTGATCTCGTTTGATAATGCTGAACTTTTCTTTGTGTCTACTTGAGGGAAAAAGTATACACTAATCAGCCTCCAGAATTCAATAACTAAAATCCAATATTTGTCATCGTCACAGAATCGACCAAATAACCCCAAGAAATGTGCTCTAATGCCTTGGAAAATATTTCAATTCAATTCAATTTGTTATTAACAATTGGCTGGACAATGGCTGGCAAATAACTAGGAAAAAGTATAATATTTAATTTCTCTAAGATGAGTAGGGACTGAAAACATTCTGATTGAAGGTGGTCAATGTGTTTGATATAAGAGATCTTCCTAACGAACGAAGCTGGCAATGACTATCATAACTAGATAGCTGAAAAACAAGGCAACTGGAATTGGGCAATATAAGAGTTATTGACCGGATGGATCGAATGAACGTGAGTAAGTCGAACAAGTTTTAAGGTTGCGCAAGTTTAAAAAGTTTTAGCTACATATGCAATCATACGAAGCTGCATGTGACCTTCAAGACATGATCAAATGTACCAAGGTTATAATATAGGTACCTAAGCATATAAGAATACTCCAACAAACAGGATCAAGCCTACTATAAACCTCACACTCATATTTATTATCCAGCAAACATTTTCTCGGGTTTTCACATTTGCGAGAAATTTTCGAAGAGCAGCAATTTCGATAATTTTTTTGGTTTTACGAATTTTTCTCGACATATGGCCTTCAGGTTAAGAGAACTTGCAGTATAATCCGAGAATTTTTCGTTTTTACGAATCTCCTCGAAAAATTACGAAGTCTTTCAAAAGAATTATCACTACATGATTTTTCAGATTGTATATGACAATGCAAGCATGCTAACAGCATTCTTTTCAAGAATTCATCCGAAAAAAAGTGAAGTCAGTGGTGAGAAATTAAAATTAGCATTTGGTAAATGTTTCTCATAGTTTGGTTATTTATTTTCAATTGGATATCGAATAGTTATCACAAAGCATAGTTTAATCATTTATCCAATTCGAGATCGAATAGGTTTTACGAAGAAATCTCGAATACATATGACCCTTATATATAGCATCAATACACGAAAAATCTTCGAAATAGTCTCGAAAAGACGAATCGATATCGAGTCGTTATTTTATTTCGAATTAGTGTTCCTTTTCCTTCATTTTCGGCTCGAGATCGAATCGAGAACGACTTCGAGATCGAAGTTAAACTTCGATTGAGCGGATCGATTCCGATTCGATCTCCAATCGTATGTTTGATGGGTAAAGGAATCACTTGTTGTGTGGCCTAAGGCATTGCCGTCTTTATGTTACAAGCCAAGATACAAAGCGATTTTACTTTTTTCTTTTTTTTTACATGCAAAAGTACGAAATCGTACTACTCTACGGGTACGTACAAAACTACGCACTTGAGCGAGGCGAGGTGAAGATACACCTCGAGGTGTAGTGTTCACAACAAGGCGTTCAGTTTCTTGGTAAATCGCGAAGTGATAACATAAGTTAAGTCATCAGAGTCTGAAGAAGAAATTTCATATTTGTCAAGTAATGTAACTATGTATGTTGCATTTATCACATAAGTATACTCTCCGCTATTCTACTTGACTTGCCACCCGATAAATACGAAACGTCTGGAATTTGATAAATTTCATCATCTATATGTTGATCTATGTACTAATCCTGATAGATTCTTCCAATATATGATATATTAAAGAAAAAAACTATAAAAAACTATAAGCTTTCAAAATTAGCATTCAAAGAGCGATTTTGCTTTGCAAACGCTTATGAAATCGTACTACTCTAATACATTAAAAGAATTTGATGTTACGGCCTGATACATAAAGACGGCAATTCCTAAGGTCAACGAAAACCATCGTAGATTCTACGTATGAAAGACTTAATGTGTTCATTCTATGTCAAGGCATTACTAAAGTTAAACCAATATTACGAACTGATTCAACATATGGAATTATTTTATTATTAAGAATGATCGGAGGGCAGAACAACCTGTTAGGACGGACAACGGATGAATTCCTTCGAGGTCTTTATTCAAGAGACTAACGTCCATCCTCAATTAAAAGAAAAGGCCTAGAGAGATTCACCTGTACATCATTTGCAAAAAGGGGCGCATTTGGAAATGCTTAGTACAAGTAAAAATATCATTGATAAAGATGATTATAAAGAGTAGCGTACGAAGTATTGATCCCTGAGGAAACCAAGATAACATTGAATGTAGAGATGAGATGAATACACCTATAAGTTGAAAACGATCAGAAAGATAAGAATAGAAAAAATTTGGCAGCCAGCAACGAGAATTGAAAATTAATTACAAATTTCTTGTAAAGCAGTATCGGTGGCCTTGGAAATATCGAGAAAAATAAAACTTGTAAATTTATCCGAATCAAGGGCTATTAAAATATCGTTTTCATATAACTTTCAGCAAAGTAGAGGTACAGCTATGGTTGAGTTGAAAGTCAAATTGAAAATCAGGTAGTATATTGTGGGCAGTAAGGGTTCTGGTTTTTTGGGAGCCTGGCACCACATAAAGGATGTATTTCAAACGTGAACGGTGAAAGAAAACGAGGAAGTAGAACACAGATAAATCTAATAAATAATAATAATAATGCCACCGATATTCGTAGCACTTGTTTAATACTGAAGCTTCATTAGATATGTCAACTTCAGTAACACAATTGAATCTAGATGTATTGGAAGCATGGGAGCCATTAAGGAAAAATGAATTACGTAAACATTTGACAATCCCGCATGAGATAGAAACTGTCAATTAAGATTATTAGGATTTTCTGTGTAATAAAAATTTCAAGAGTAACAAATGCCTAGAGATTTTAAATTCTTCCAAATTGTTTTCTTTGTAGGAAGATTGATATTTAAAGTCGATGACAAATATATTTTCTTTTCTTGACGAATATATGCCTAACGGAGGCAGGGGATTCTAGATTCGGAGCCCTGTAAGTTGCCGAATTATAGATTGGAAGAACTGACCCCATACGCGCGATTTCCAGACAGCTATGACCCAAGATATGTCCTTGGAAAATAATGTGAAAATGATGTGTGAAATCTTATTGCAGTTATCATGAGACACTGCATCTTTGGAAAGCATACAGAGCGGATGCAAGCTTTCTATAATGAATTTTTGTATGAGTTAGCCCTTTAAGCCCTGACTTTCACGATCGTCTGGGTAAACTATTAATACATATTTCCTTCAATAACGTATCACAGTTGGACATTTGTCAAAAAGTAATGATTGCTAAAGTGTTTCTAGATGGACTTTAGTAACACATTTGACCGCCAAAAACTAATTGTATTCAGTAATGTGTGTGCAGTTGTGAATTATTTGCATCATTAGAAATTTGTATAAATCGTGTAAAGGGAGGTACTGTCGCAACTTTTTAGTTATATGTTTATTAGTTATTGTAATAGTTTAAACTATTCCGAAAAATACTAACATATAGTAAATTGGTGACATGATTGAGTTTTTATCAATGACGTAACGACCCGTACGATCCTGCGGGTTCGGTTTTATTTACAACAAAGATAACATTTTCTTTCACAATTCAATTGGATTGTACAAAAATGATAATAAAATTTATGGCTGCAGAAGACATCAAACAGATATTGAAAAAAGAGGATAGGACACTAAATTTCTTTGAATATATGATTTTACCTTACTACCTGAATAAACTTTCACGAAGCTCAGATCCTCTTATTTAGTGTTTCGATGCATTGAAATATAATTGAGGTTCATTAAAACAGTATGTAAAAAACAAATCACGGGCCTGGAAAAATTTGTTTTAACATCATCATTCGGTTTAGTTTTGGACTTTGAAGTATATCAGAGTGAATCGAGTCCACTAGTGCATACTGACCTGGGTTTTGGACCTTCAATAGTCTTGAGATTAGTTCAGATTCTTCTACCCCACAGCTTTGTTTACTTTGATAGGTATTTCACCACTATTCCTTTATTGGAAAAGTTGAGTGTACTAAAAGGAGGAAGGAACCGGTACAATCATAGCAAATCGAATGAAGCGGATAAATCTTACAGAAAACTGTAAATTGAAACGTGGTGAAAGTTCTGAGCATGTTTCTTCTGATTCGAAAATTGTTGTTTTCGAACGGAAGGACAGCAATAAGATTTTAATGGTATCAACGTGATCTGGTGTTTGTCCGACAGAAACTGTCAAACGCTGGTCTAAATTTTAAAAGCGCTACATAGAAGTCGCATGTCCATCTGCGGTTCGCAGATATAACCAATGTATAGGTGGAGTGGACATATGCGATCAATTAATAGAGTGCTACCGTACATGGTACAAGACGCGAAAGTGGACATGGAAATATATTCATCATTTTCTTGATTTGGCAGTAGTGAATTCATGGATGCAATACAATCGAAATATTAAATCCAACAAAATTCCAAATAAGGACCGAATGGATCTGCTGAAATTTAGGGTACAGCTTTCCGAGGTTGTGATTGCTACTCAGACGCCACAGAAGAAGAGTATTGATGCGATAGTGAAAGCAGTGCGGAGGAAGCTCCAGCAGTAAAACGCTCGAAATTTTATAATCCTCCTGCGAAAATTCCTAGCATTATAAAAAGATACGACGCTACGAACACTTTCCAGTTGTAAATAATATTAAAAATCCACGTATGTGCAAAATGGAGACCTGTACACGTCGTTCTAAGGTACGTTGTGAGAAATGTGACGTATACTTATGCGTTTTTAAACATAAGATCTGTTTCAAAGACTTTCACACAAACACATGTAATAATTAATTATAAGCTGTATATTTAAAAAATAAAATAAAATTCACTCTTTCTTTTAATTCATACTGTTTTTAGTACACATAAGGCGGATTTTGTATTCAATAAAATCAGAAACAATAGTCTCACAGACCTCAACAATTTTTCTTAGTAATTTTTCCATTCTTTTAGGTCCCAAATTATTATAAAAATTCTATTTTAATAACTTTTGCGACCAGAAATTTCTCCGGTCTTAAAGGGCTAGGAGGAGGTAGAGAACGTTCAGCATCTGCTGTGTGAATGGCATTTAAGGATTACGCTTGGTAGCTACTTTTTCTGCAAATTGGGGAAATTACCAGACAAGGAGTTGGGAGTCGTGGTAAGGTTCATTAACTCTTGTTGCTGATTTCAACGCACCACCCAAATTTGAGGAATATTTTTCCGGTAGGGTCCCAATAAGGTGGCATCATAATGGATCACAGATTATATATGTGAGGCTGATTGTATAGTTCTTTTTCCGATGGTTGCCACTCTAAACTAACCTAACCTAATCTGCTCTCGACGGAAGGTATTAGTAAGTTGATTGCGCAAGGATTGTACCATTTCTATAGGGCGTACACGGTGTAGTCCTATTACACAACTAAATCGAACATTTGATATTTTCGAAAAATCACGAACTATCCCTGTGCCGAGCACGTTTCGTGACAAGAGCTTTATTCTTTTCGTTTTAGATAATTAATTGCATATTATTAAGAAATTCAACTTGGTCATTAACATCGGATTTTTGCCGCCACCAATGATACCCATTTCATTGAATAAACTTCCAAAAATAATTGTCAATCCTTGAATGGAGAATTCATATAAAAAAAAATCTATTTCCGGTTGTTTTATTCAAAAATTAAAAGAAAACGAAATTTTGCACTTATGTACATAAAAAGCACCTTCTCTAAATTTTATCAATTCTTGAAATGAAACTTTTCGTAACTAAACAATAGTCCAGGCACGATATAAAGCACATAATGCACAAAATAAAAAAATTTCAGTAGAATAATGTACACCAAAGTTAACTGAAGTATGTAGTAAGTACTTAGTAACATTGTGGGATTCTTTTCGAGATCAACCAGATATTTAAATTTGACTGATTTGCTCTTCATCTTCATGGCATGTACTTAGTTACATACTTTTACTTAAGTGTTCCTTAGCACTGTCTATTTTTGCTAATATATGTCAAGGATACAATCAAAGCAATTCTGCTGACAACATGAAGACCTTCACGATGTATGTTTGAATATTTTCTTAGTTATTGATTACCTTACCGGATGATTTGCTGTTCTTCTTAAAGTATTTTTTCCAAATATTTACTTCCAAGCAATTCATCAACGAATCAATTGTGCAATTTGGTCAAGCCTACAATACCATTCAATTACTACCGTGAGGGATTAGCGATCGCGTAATTTTTTAACTAAATTAACATTACTCGCGACTCTATGAGAAGATTATATTTTTGTAGTTGCGGCAATATTAGGCTTAAGTTTTCAAAAATTCACGAATATTAGTGAATGGTTGACTTCGTCAAGATCAGAATTTTAAATACAGTGATTATGATCAAATCATTGTGGAGGTCAGGGTATTTTATATTGTGTTGACTCTAATTACATCTTTCTCTGGTAGACATTGATCAAACATTTCGAAAAGAAAATAATACAAAAAAAAAAGAGGGAACACAGTAAAAATAGAAGCAATTAAACTGTAGAGACTTTCACGTCACTCTCCGGCGGGCTATTTTTATAAGTAGTTCGTACCGAAGTATAACGATGTCAGATTTTTTAGTCTGTTAGTCATTTTTGTCATGACTTTTTGACTTTTTTTTTTACAAAAATATAAAATGAAGATCGAGCTTGAAAGATATAAATGTCTCAATGGACGTTTCATTCTTCTTCTCTACTCTATTCAAAATTCAAACGAAACTAAGATTGGACAACAGAAAATCATTATTTTTAAAGAAAGCAGTTTTCTTTCTGAATTTTTCTTAACTCTTTTAACTTTTTAACTATCAGCTGAAAATGAAAGTGAATCTTCAGTTCAAAGTGCTTTGCGTATGTAGAATTGATCAGACCGGCCGCTAGTAACTGAACAAATTTTGTTTAGGTTTACCTAGTAAAACAAAAAAAAAAAAAAAAAAATCACAGCGACTTTTAAGTAATATCTACCACCAAAACAAAGTTGATGATTCATTAAAAAACAGCCTGCAGCAGCCGAGCTTCTATGGTTTATATATATACTTTACTTAATCTGGTTTACCTTGTCGGCATATTTTAAGATAATTCATCGACACTGTAAGTAGGTTTGTACATATTTATATCTTAAAAAATGTTGGAAGTATCTCAAGTCTTGCAGCTATATTCAATTCGTTGATTGTTTGCGGTTACCACTGGCAATAAATCATTGATTTTCTAGTTTCTAAGATCAGCGTGAAAAGTTTACTAGAGTTTTTCTCGTATTTAAAATTTTACGTAAAATGCCAGCCGTGAATTAGATACACTTGCACTTTTCTAGATTTACCTGTAAGTCTATGTAGGTACTAGAGAAAATGATGTAATTAAGGTTTTCAACTTTTTAAGTATTTTCAGATTGAAAGTAAAGGTGTGGTGCGGTTAAGTAAAAGTTATATGTACATTACATACCGCATTCTTTCAGTTTGTTTGAAAATAAATGGAGAATACTATTAGCTTCATGAAAGTTGTAAAAAAAATAGTTTTAAAAATATTTACATATACGAGGAAATTGAATAATATGTATAGGGTTAAATGAACGTTGATTAGCATATAATTAAAATTGAAAGTAGTTTTCTTAATAATACTCTATCAATAGGATAAATTTTTGTGAAATAAATAAATCAGTTTAGAGAAAAGGGGTCAGCTAGTAATAGGAATATGGAACAGCATAATATATCGGATACGTTGTGATAACAATGAATTATGTATGTATTTATAAGGCTTTCGATAGTACATAAATTATGGCAAACTCTTTAATAAACAAACCGCTAGTTGAGCGTTTTCGAATTGTTCCATTAGACTATTGAGATGATTTCTTTACGATTGACCAGCAGGTAAAGGTTAGTAATCAGATGTCCAGCCCATCACCAGTTACTAGCGGTAATCCTCAGGGCTCCATAATGGATCCTATTATCTTCATGCTATACGCCATTACCTAGTGCTTTCCCTTTATATCGAGGATACTGTAAGCGATATAGTGCTCTTCACTAATACCAGCCCTTGGCTGTCTGTGAAGATGCCCAAATAGTTCTTATAAGAAAAAAAATTTAGTCAGACTATAGAGATGGAGAGAGTGGTTGAAAGGAGGATATAGAGCAAACACTTTTATAGGTGGATGTCCGAGAAATGCAGGGTGTTGGTGACAGGCGGATTTTCTGATTTTTGGTACTTTTACCCTCAACACCCTGCAACTTCCCTGTTATGCAACATATGAAGATGACTTTCAGCTTAAATCTTAGAAAACCGTCTAAACTGAATGTCAAAACATCATTCGACCCCCTCAAGTAGCTAGTTATAGGAGTCAGAGTAAAAAAAAACATCGTATTTTTTTTTTTTAATTTTAATGATTATCCCGCTAAAGTTCCTGATAACCGCTACATTTTCTTGCAAGATTTCGAAACATTAGACTGTAATCTAACATTTGATCTTCACATGTACCTACCTACATTCAACCATTCTGGATATAAGCCAATTAATATTTCGCCTTCATAGGCTGTATAACAAGGAAGCATTTCCCGCCCCGCCTCCTATACATATTTTTTCTCAACATTGATTGAACAATTCTGCGTATAAGGATAAGGGAGCGAGCTCTGGAATACCTTGTATACCAACGAACTTTATTGCATCGTTACGGATGGCTGAATGTTCACTAATATGCGGATGATATTCAGCTGTATCTTAGTCGGCAAATATATTACCAATAGGATTGCATTGAACGTATCAATCTGGTCCTCGCCAAAATATCCCTGTGGTCCTGTGTAATGGTTTTCTATAACGCTGATCTTGTGGATTTGTGTAAGGTGTAATCGAGCTATATTACCCAACATGAGTAGTGTGAAAAGTTTTGCAGCTCAATCCACTACTCTGAATTTAGTGTTGTAAAAAAACATTTATTTCCGGTCATCGTAGACTATGGCGGTCTACTTCTATTCTACCTCAGACACTTACTCTTAACTTGTAAAAAGATTATTTCGTAATTGAGGAAAGGCAATTGCTTGGAAGGCTAGGTATAACTTTCAACGTTAATTTTATCTGTGGCCTACGTCGGTTTGACCATTTTTCATCTCTTAGAAACTATCTTCTTCAATAATTACTGAGTTCCTATTTTCTTTTTTAACTCCTGCAGTTACGCAATTCGTCTGCCCTTTTCGATTATCTTTAATTTTTACAATCTCAACGTCATTGCATCATACTAATTCCTCATATTTCTTAAGCTGCTTTTCAGAGTTGGTTCTTTGTTCAGATCTCCCGCTTATAGAACACCTTACCAGTGCTGCTTAACTTTCTATCTCCTTCGGTGCTTTTAAGAGATTTGTCAACACTAACTTGTAGAATAGTGTCTTTTCATAAATCATACAAAGTGTTTGCTTAGCTTAAATTTTTATTTCAATTTTATTTAACATCAATACTTTTTTCCTTATAGATATCATTCTCTTTATTCATTTTACTGTTAATTAATAACTTTAATTGCTACCTCATTAGGCCGTCTATATAATTGTACTAGATAGATAAAATCTTTGGCCTTGGGTACATCTATGTAGTAATAAAGTTATTATCACTTGTTCTAAAATGAAAATATTATTTCACTACCGCAATTATTACTAGTTTCATGAAGTACTCGGTAGGTAGTTGATAAACGTATTTCCTCAGATCCAATTTAATAATTAGTTAAGAAAAACAAGGAAGATAAAAACTGGTTAGAGATCTGCTACGAGCAAATGGAAGTGTTTTGAAGCCTTACAAATCTTTCAGTCTTCCCTAAAATTTATGTATTAATTTTTCAAAAACTTAAACGCAGACAAGCAACATTTTGGGACATTTTTTGAAATAGTTTGCACTGGATCTCTGAACAAATACATGAGAGAATAATAGCAGTTATTTTAAGGAAAACGTCATAAGTATGATAAAATGGCATAGGAAATCTTTTCTACACATTTTACCTCTAGTCAGAAATCGAAGTGTTAACGCTAATCTTTCTCAAGGTGCTACAGTAGATAGTGTATCTTCTTTCATTATTACAGTCGTAACTTTTCAAGGAAATTATCGATTGCAGCTGACATACGCAATATCTTATTTTTATAAAACCTTTCATCACTAAGCCTTAGTTCACATAGCAGCGTATTGAAGGAACTAATCCTTTTTGTTCGATTTCGGCGTTTTCTTTTGATTACAGCGACGGTAACAACTTATTTGTCCATGTTGACTGACACAGGCTGACCGAGTGTAGTCCCAATAAAGAAGAGTCATGTAAATTCATGCGGCTCTTTTTACTAACACACCACTCGTAGAAGATAATTTTTTTTTTCTGGATACTTTAAAGATGGGGTAGGAATACCTCGGGAAGACGGTGGTTCCAGTACGGCATGCTACATATCAAATTAAAGATCTCGCCGAGTACTATCGGGTGGTGTACATTTTTTCTGATCCAAGAAACTTTCTCGGGACGCTTTTGTCGCCGGAAACCCTATTTCCATGCATTTGGGTCACATACACCCCAGTTACCATCCTAAAGGTATCCAGAAAAAAAATCTTCTAAAAATTGTAGCTGGTAATGTGTTGAGGTGAACAAAGAGACCCGTTTTCCGATCGGACATAACCCTACCGAGTTAGAGCCGATCTAAGGCGCGAAAAAAGTAGTATCTCAGTTCGAATAGATTAAAAATTTAGTATATTTTGAATTGAATTTTAGGTATAATGTTATCTCTTAATGATATCTCAATAAAATGTGCGCAATAAATATCCAATGAAATGAGGACGTTTTTAAAATACTTTTGGGTGAAAAAAGTTATGTGACTTTTTTTAAATCGTCCTCAAACGTTTTTGTATATTTTATTATTCTGAACTTAACGGAATTAAATTTTTTTTTGACTCAATGGAAAAGGATGGGCCTAACATTTATCTAGATTAAAAACAATCAGAAATTTCTCTCAATTATTCAAGTCACTATGAGTATGACCAAAAATGTGTTCAATTTAGTAGTGTGCTGAAAAATCATGAAAAAAAAATCATAAATCGAAAACTACGCAAAATTGCATAACATACATAGGGGTTGATTCGGGTATCCCTCAATATGAGGCACCTAAATTTTACTTTTAGACATTAGTTTTGGGGCCATCCTGTATATATATATATAATCTACAATAGTATTATAATAGAAGTGCAAGCAATATGTGCCGCTTTCACTTAACGAACTAGAGCACGTGAGTCTCTTAGAGAACTAAGAAAGAGGGTTAGTACATTTCATCTACTTGAATCTATTCGGATTACGATTTTTAGGGATAATTTTTTAAGTCAGTATTTAATTAAAAAAAATATATATATATACAGGGTGATTCAGACCAAGATACCTTTTGGTATACCACGCGATTCCTTGAGCTGATCATAAAATTGTTCCACTCCACATACCCCCCCCCCCCCGAAACCTTCCTTTAGGAGCTGTGGCCAGTTGAAGATTTCGCCAATATTCGTGTGAATAAATGAGTATAACTTTTGAACCACCCTATAGATTTTGGTTATTGTTAGCTTATTAAATAGCCAAGAATAATAGCTGTCAAAGAGTGTATTGCTCTGTACGTTTTAATTAAGCATCTTTAAAATATTCGTAAATATTTCCAAAACATTGATTTTTTTTACACACAAATTTCATAAATACCGTTATTTATTTCAAAAACTTTTGTGTGTAAAAAAATCAAAATTTTGGAAATATTTGAGAATAGTTTAAAGATGCTTACTTAAAAAATACAGAGCAATACACTTCTCGACAGCTACTATTCTTGGCTATTTAATAAGCCAACAATAACCAAAATCTATAGTGTGGTTCAAAAGTTATACTCATTTAGTCCCATCAGGGTTAATGAATATTGGCGAAATCTTCAACTAGACACAGCTCCTAAGGGAAGGTTTCTGGGGAGGGGGGGGGGGGGGGTATGTGGAACAATTTTTTGATCAGCTTACGTCAAGGAATCGCGTGGTATACCGGAAGGTATCGTGTTCTGAATCACCCTGTATATATATATATTTTTTTTAATTAAATACTGACTTAAAAAATTATCCCTAAAAATCGTAATCCGAATAGATTCAAGTAGATGAAATGTACTAACCCTCTTTCTTAGTTCTCTAAGAGACTCACGTGCTCTAGTTCGTTAAGTGAAAGCGGCACATATTGCTTGCACTTCTATTATAATACTATTGTAGATTATATATATATATACAGGATGGCCCCAAAACTAATGTCTAAAAGTAAAATTTAGGTGCCTCATATTGAGGGATACCCGAATCAACCCCTATGTATGTTATGCAATTTTGCGTAGTTTTCGATTTATGATTTTTTTTTCATGATTTTTCAGCACACTACTAAATTGAACACATTTTTGGTCATACTCATAGTGACTTGAATAATTGAGAGAAATTTCTGATTGTTTTTAATCTAGATAAATGTTAGGCCCATCCTTTTCCATTGAGTCAAAAAAAAATTTAATTCCGTTAAGTTCAGAATAATAAAATATACAAAAACGTTTGAGGACGATTTAAAAAAAGTCACATAACTTTTTTCACCCAAAAGTATTTTAAAAACGTCCTCATTTCATTGGATATTTATTGCGCACATTTTATTGAGATATCATTAAGAGATAACATTATACCTAAAATTCAATTCAAAATATACTAAATTTTTAATCTATTCGAACTGAGATACTACTTTTTTCGCGCCTTAGATCGGCTCTAACTCGGTAGGGTTATGTCCGATCGGAAAACGGGTCTCTTTGTTCACCTCAACACATTACCAGCTACAATTTTTAGAAGATTTTTTTTCTGGATACCTTTAGGATGGTAACTGGGGTGTATGTGACCCAAATGCATGGAAATAGGGTTTCCGGCGACAAAAGCGTCCCGAGAAAGTTTCTTGGATCAGAAAAAATGTACACCACCCGATAGTACTCGGCGAGATCTTTAATTTGATATGTAGCATGCCGTACTGGAACCACCGTCTTCCCGAGGTATTCCTACCCCATCTTTAAAGTATCCAGAAAAAAAAAATTATCTTCTACGAGTGGTGTGTTAGTAAAAAGAGCCGCATGAATTTACATGACTCTTCTTTATTGGGACTACACTCGGTCAGCCTGTGTCAGTCAACATGGACAAATAAGTTGTTACCGTCGCTGTAATCAAAAGAAAACGCCGAAATCGAACAAAAAGGATTAGTTCCTTCAATACGCTGCTATGTGAACTAAGGCTTAGTGATGAAAGGTTTTATAAAAATAAGATATTGCGTATGTCAGCTGCAATCGATAATTTCCTTGAAAAGTTACGACTGTAATAATGAAAGAAGATACACTATCTACTGTAGCACCTTGAGAAAGATTAGCGTTAACACTTCGATTTCTGACTAGAGGTAAAATGTGTAGAAAAGATTTCCTATGCCATTTTATCATACTTATGACGTTTTCCTTAAAATAACTGCTATTATTCTCTCATGTATTTGTTCAGAGATCCAGTGCAAACTATTTCAAAAAATGTCCCAAAATGTTGCTTGTCTGCGTTTAAGTTTTTGAAAAATTAATACATAAATTTTAGGGAAGACTGAAAGATTTGTAAGGCTTCAAAACACTTCCATTTGCTCGTAGCAGATCTCTAACCAGTTTTTATCTTCCTTGTTTTTCTTAACTAATTATTAAATTGGATCTGAGGAAATACGTTTATCAACTACCTACCGAGTACTTCATGAAACTAGTAATAATTGCGGTAGTGAAATAATATTTTCATTTTAGAACAAGTGATAATAACTTTATTACTACATAGATGTACCCAAGGCCAAAGATTTTATCTATCTAGTACAATTATATAGACGGCCTAATGAGGTAGCAATTAAAGTTATTAATTAACAGTAAAATGAATAAAGAGAATGATATCTATAAGGAAAAAAGTATTGATGTTAAATAAAATTGAAATAAAAATTTAAGCTAAGCAAACACTTTGTATGATTTATGAAAAGACACTATTCTACAAGTTAGTGTTGACAAATCTCTTAAAAGCACCGAAGGAGATAGAAAGTTAAGCAGCACTGGTAAGGTGTTCTATAAGCGGGAGATCTGAACAAAGAACCAACTCTGAAAAGCAGCTTAAGAAATATGAGGAATTAGTATGATGCAATGACGTTGAGATTGTAAAAATTAAAGATAATCGAAAAGGGCAGACGAATTGCGTAACTGCAGGAGTTAAAAAAGAAAATAGGAACTCAGTAATTATTGAAGAAGATAGTTTCTAAGAGATGAAAAATGGTCAAACCGACGTAGGCCACAGATAAAATTAACGTTGAAAGTTATACCTAGCCTTCCAAGCAATTGCCTTTCCTCAATTACGAAATAATCTTTTTACAAGTTAAGAGTAAGTGTCTGAGGTAGAATAGAAGTAGACCGCCATAGTCTACGATGACCGGAAATAAATGTTTTTTTACAACACTAAATTCAGAGTAGTGGATTGAGCTGCAAAACTTTTCACACTACTCATGTTGGGTAATATAGCTCGATTACACCTTACACAAATCCACAAGATCAGCGTTATAGAAAACCATTACACAGGACCACAGGGATATTTTGGCGAGGACCAGATTGATACGTTCAATGCAATCCTATTGGTAATATATTTGCCGACTAAGATACAGCTGAATATCATCCGCATATTAGTGAACATTCAGCCATCCGTAACGATGCAATAAAGTTCGTTGGTATACAAGGTATTCCAGAGCTCGCTCCCTTATCCTTATACGCAGAATTGTTCAATCAATGTTGAGAAAAAATATGTATAGGAGGCGGGGCGGGAAATGCTTCCTTGTTATACAGCCTATGAAGGCGAAATATTAATTGGCTTATATCCAGAATGGTTGAATGTAGGTAGGTACATGTGAAGATCAAATGTTAGATTACAGTCTAATGTTTCGAAATCTTGCAAGAAAATGTAGCGGTTATCAGGAACTTTAGCGGGATAATCATTAAAATTAAAAAAAAAAAATACGATGTTTTTTTTTACTCTGACTCCTATAACTAGCTACTTGAGGGGGTCGAATGATGTTTTGACATTCAGTTTAGACGGTTTTCTAAGATTTAAGCTGAAAGTCATCTTCATATGTTGCATAACAGGGAAGTTGCAGGGTGTTGAGGGTAAAAGTACCAAAAATCAGAAAATCCGCCTGTCACCAACACCCTGCATTTCTCGGACATCCACCTATAAAAGTGTTTGCTCTATATCCTCCTTTCAACCACTCTCTCCATCTCTATAGTCTGACTAAATTTTTTTTCTTATAAGAACTATTTGGGCATCTTCACAGACAGCCAAGGGCTGGTATTAGTGAAGAGCACTATATCGCTTACAGTATCCTCGATATAAAGGGAAAGCACTAGGTAATTGCATAACATACATAGGGGTTGATTCGGGTATCCCTCAATATGAGGCACCTAAATTTTACTTTTAGACATTAGTTTTGGGGCCATCCTGTATATATATATATAATCTACAATAGTATTATAATAGAAGTGCAAGCAATATGTGCCGCTTTCACTTAACGAACTAGAGCACGTGAGTCTCTTAGAGAACTAAGAAAGAGGGTTAGTACATTTCATCTACTTGAATCTATTCGGATTACGATTTTTAGGGATAATTTTTTAAGTCAGTATTTAATTAAAAAAAATATATATATATACAGGGTGATTCAGACCAAGATACCTTTTGGTATACCACGCGATTCCTTGAGCTGATCATAAAATTGTTCCACTCCACATACCCCCCCCCCCCCCCCCCCGAAACCTTCCTTTAGGAGCTGTGGCCAGTTGAAGATTTCGCCAATATTCGTGTGAATAAATGAGTATAACTTTTGAACCACCCTATAGATTTTGGTTATTGTTAGCTTATTAAATAGCCAAGAATAATAGCTGTCAAAGAGTGTATTGCTCTGTACGTTTTAATTAAGCATCTTTAAAATATTCGTAAATATTTCCAAAACATTGATTTTTTTTACACACAAATTTCATAAATACCGTTATTTATTTCAAAAACTTTTGTGTGTAAAAAAATCAAAATTTTGGAAATATTTGAGAATAGTTTAAAGATGCTTACTTAAAAAATACAGAGCAATACACTTCTCGACAGCTACTATTCTTGGCTATTTAATAAGCCAACAATAACCAAAATCTATAGTGTGGTTCAAAAGTTATACTCATTTAGTCCCATCAGGGTTAATGAATATTGGCGAAATCTTCAACTAGACACAGCTCCTAAGGGAAGGTTTCTGGGGAGGGGGGGGGGGGTATGTGGAACATTTTTTTGATCAGCTTACGTCAAGGAATCGCGTGGTATACCGGAAGGTATCGTGTTCTGAATCACCCTGTATATAATTGCCACACCCTAACTTTGAACAAAAATAATACAAACTTTTACCTCTGCTGCCATGTAATATACTGTATGATAAACACGTTGCATTTGCTCCAAAAGGCAAAACTACATTTGGGGGCAATAATTCAATGATCTGGGAGAACACCAAAAACAGAACGAGTACTACTATAATAGAACAAGACGTAACAGAAATCTCGAATAGAACAACAGCTATATAAGTTCTTACTAGAGTCTAAGTACGGCATACGAAATATGTTTATAGTGCAGACCAGATGGAATATGTAAATAAAATTTCATCACTCATATCAGATCCAAGTATTAACTGATATATTTTCTCTCAATAATAGCGATTACATGGAACTCCTGCATTTTTTTCGAATGATGGAAAATACAACAACTCGATATGATTTTGTTCATTCAGTGTTTTGGGATATTCTAAATATTAATAAAATATATCAATTCGAAATAGATGAGTTTCGTTAATTTACTGGATGTAATATAAAATCCGGAATATCAATCAATATGGTTTTATGCTTTCGTCAGTTTTCCTTTATGTAGGTACTAAATTATATTATATCTAGTTGGTGGAAGTATAGAGACATATTTGAATCTCTCGATAGTTCAAAATCTTGCATAGTCAGAGATATGTAGTAGAATCCATGAAAAGCTGTTGTAAATTTTGTTAATACCAACAATTGATCTGGCAGTACAAAAGGACATATCCATCTCAATGTTTGATATATTTTCAGTGGATGTATAAACAAAATATACGCGAATACACAAATTATTACCATCGCTGATGAAAGTGCTCGCTTAAAAGATCGATATATCCCTGCAGATCTGTCTTATTCTTATCTAGTAAATCTCGATAGATTTTCATCTTTGGCTGAAAAAATGTCCAATATTAACAGAATCGAAAAGTGACCTATCTGCTAATAATGGTAGAGAACACGGGCAAGTAAAATACATCATGAAATTGTTCTGACATTATTCACTTTGTAGAACTCTACTTTCTGACTTGTACTAATATTAGCTTATAACCTAAAAAATAAGTTACCACTGATTGAAGGTAAATGGATTTCTAAGTTCTCTAAGTGCTATGACTTTTTAGAGCATGTCATGAACATCTCAACAATTATAGTGCGTAAAAAAGATTTGATACCTATCCTCAAAGCTGCGTTCCTTCCTACAAAAAAAAAAAAAAAAAAAAAAAAAACAACATTACTCAAATAAATTTGGAATCCAAGTTACAATCAATTATTTTTGAGTTACAAGTAAATCAGTCTTTTTATGTCTTCTCTCATAAATTTGATTCTTGATTTCATTGAATATCATTGTCGAAAAAAATGTTTTTTTTATAGGCCAAAACATAGTCAAACCACAACGAATCCAGATATTAACCTTCATTAGCTTATAATAGCCTTCAATTGCTGTTCAACATGCGCAGCATTCAATAATTACAAAAAGGTAAAATACTTCTGAAAACCATAGGTAAAGTTGCGCCTCAATAATGTATGTATGTATGTACTAAATTTATATAGGCATAAAAGCGTGCTATCGCGTATCATAACGCAAGAACCGAAAACCTTGGTAGTTTTCTATAATACTTGACGACGACTTGGTAAAATGTATGTCGTAATTACCCATCATTATTGGTATATGAGGTCCACTACCGGAATAGAATTATACTTAAATGTGCTAATTTTTCCTTACCCCCCAACACCAAGGGCACGAGTAGTACATTGTTTCGCGAAATGAAGTTTCTCAGGTAGTTCATCATAATTAATAAGATGAATCTAAAAATGTCGCGTCGCAAAAAAAAAAAAAACATAATAACTACATTATTTCGATGAATGCTTACATGCGGGTATCTGATATCTCGGTCAGATAAGGAATGAAAGTTATCATAATTCAGAATATTAATATAACACGTCGCCCGATGCGCGCCGACGCGATCTGATTATGTATTCAGGTTGGAGCTACTTGAGACTTTGTTTGGGGTGTGACAAAATTTATACAAAGCAGAAAATATATGAAATGTGTATATATACCTACATACATATGTACATATAGTTTAGGCAAAAATATTTTATCAATGTTCAGATGAGAAATATTTCTTTCCTTGGACATTAACAGATTTGGTACGAAATTGGCCACGGAAAGTATGTAGAAATAAATTTCGATTTCCCTTTCATCTAATAAGAAGATGAATGCTATAAGATATGTAGATGAGGACGTTTTAGAAATTTATAGTGATGATACGAATTTTTGAGATCACGGTTATTTAGATTTATATTTTCGATATGTGTGCTATTTTCCTTTGGTATTTAGGTTAAAATTCTCTTAGGCGAATTTAAGGACGATTTATCGAAATTCAAAATCTTTGATAATAAATATACTGTTACCTGTATTTGATAAGTATATCCTTCATACTTTGAATACCTGCCTAACATTATCACTTTTCCTAGCATTTGGAAGACTACTACTGTTCTGCCGATCCCGAAGAGAACTAATTCCGAATTATCTAATGGCTTTCGCACCATAAGCATCTTATCTTTTCTATCGAAGTTGCTCGAAAAATTCGTGTATAATTAGATCCTTGATTGGATGGAGGTGAACAGATTTCTGACTACTTGGCAATTTGGATTTCGGAGTTGTGAAACTGCAGTATTGAAGGTTGCTATAGACATCAGGGCTGCCATGAATGATAATGATTTTGATATTTTAGTTCTCTTGGACTTCTCTAAGGTTTTCAATAGTGATGACCATAGCCTTCTACTCCACAAATTAGCAATTAGCAAATTAGCATTTCTCAGTGGTCGTTCAGAGCAGGTTAAGATTGGTGATGAATTTCCAAATGCTTTGTCTGTACTTTGTGGTGTTCCGCAGGGATCTGTAATAGGCCCATTATTATTTAGTCTTTTTATTAATGACCTTCCTTTGGTAGTAAAAGATGTGAAGGCACATATGTATGACGACGATGTCCTGATCTAAGCATCTTATTCTGAACTATGTCGAATATATAGGTGGTCGATTCCCAATGGACGTCTGCTTAATTGGAAAAATCACAGTGTATGGTTTTCTACAACAGCACTTTCAACGTCATCGATATACCTCCGGTAATCGTGAATGGTTTTGTTATCCAGGTGCCAAGAAGGGTTACTAATTTGGGAATTTTTCAAGACTGTAACATGATGTGATGCCACAACGTTAGTATAATTCTCAAAAAGATGTAGGTATACGAAGTTGCTCTAGGCGAGTATTCTGAGAACAAATATGAGGCTGAAATTTATAAGAAATCATATTTTTCCTAGCTTGGATAGTGAGTTTAAGCGTAGGATGGAGGTGGCTTTCAATGATTGCGTACGACTTATTTATGGCCTACGAAGATTTGACCCGTTTATTAACTCGTTACTTGGTTGTCCACTGAGTACTTATCTTCAGCAGAAAACGATTTTTTTTTCTTCAGAATATTAAAGAGCTATCAACCAGGATATCTTGGAGAATTTTTCCAGCGATTGAGTAAATTAGTTATGGAACGATCTTTCCTTGTTCAGGTTGCCCGCATTTGGAATAATCTACCTGTTAGCGTTCAGAGGGCCCAAACCGGTAATGCTTTTCAGACTCTCATTAAAGTTTGCATTTAGCAACAATGATTTCGATCAATTTCTTTGAAAGCCCTGAGTTCTTTTAGCTACCTAGAACTAGGCAATGATACTGCATAACCGCGAGAGGAGCAATAATGTTTTCATTGTATTGAAAAAAAAATTAATTTGAATGCCTGCTGAAAACTTTAATGTATTTTTAACTTATTCGGTAATGACATTAGTAGTCTCGCGGTTATGTAGTATCACCGAGGATATAGAAGCTCTTGAAAAACTTTAGAAAGTAAGTAATTGAGTATTCTTAATACTGGCAACATTGACATTTATAAGAAATATGTGCAGATCGTGTTTAGCTTCAATGGTAATAGGGTAATATAAAAAAATGAAATGGAAAATGTCAGCTGTTGTGTAATTGCGTTTATTTTTTATTTCGACTTATCCCAATTTTTTCTGTTCAAATATAGCTAAAAAAAAGATAAAAAAGCTAATAGCATTTTTCTTTTCGTTTTTTTTTTTTCTAAGACGATTAGTAATATTTGGATGTATTTGTATGCTAAGAATATGTTCATAATGAGTTGAAGGTTACGTTAAGCTTACGCTGAAACAACCAGGTTAATACGACCTTTTTGAAGTCTTAACCAGAGTATCATGTCCCAATCATCACCTAACCATGTTATCTATACAAAAAGGTAAATATTCACACCTACAATCCACTAATCAATGTTCTCTCGCACATAATTCTTGCACCTTAACTTCATTAGAATCAATTTCTCAATTTCTTTTTTTATGTATAAAAAGAAAAGAATTTCTGTATCTTTTTCTACTCGGTGGTGCAAGCAGAGCAAACTTTCTCCTGCTGTATCAAAACAGAAATTTGGCAATTCCTCATCTCACAAGACTATGTAAATTTGTATATGTATTGGTGGTCAAAAAATAAAATATCATTTTATTCTATGGAAAACACTTGTTCTTGAAATTTGCAATGCTTTGCACATGATGCCAACTATTGCAATCATATGTTGGAGAGTGTTGTGAAACATGTTTCTAATAGAAAACACGTCCTTTTACATGCTTTTAATATAGTTACAAGATTTGGATTTAGTATCCTTACTGCAGGTCGGAAAAAAAATACAAGTAATGAAGAATAAACAAAAAAAAACTTTCTTTGATAATAATGCCAGCAATTAAATTTATGGGGTCTATGGTATGACCTGAAAAGTGCAATTCATGCCTTGTTGTGAGGACGCCTCGCATATTTTTTCCATTCTGAACGATATTCCTTATTTTTTTTATCATCATCTCTATAACTCCTTGCAAAATTTAGTTGGTTCCGTATATAATTTGTACTGAGGAGAGGCACATTTCTTTATGTTCGTTTCTATGCAGTATATCTCTATGAACGTAGTCAGTCTATATTATACATGTCAGTGATTTTACATAAGAACACAACAAATATTTTAGAATGTTAGGAGTTAGGACTAAGTTAGGGCTCTGATGTGGTAGTGAGGGAGTCTGGTTCGTGAATTGGGAAGTGTTTCTCGAGGGTTTTGGATCACCAAAAGTTGAGGTCCCAAACTCAAATAAATTTTTATTTGTTTAAGTTTTGGAATAAAAATAGTTTGTATAATTTTTTAAGTTGAATTATATAAATAAAAAACTATAAAATAAAAAAAATATTTTTTTCAAATAATTCAATTAATTAAATAGTTCTTCCAAAACTTTTTAGGTGGAACGTTGACAGACATTTAAAATGGATGAGAAGTATTTTTCTTTTCACGACTGATGAAATAAGTAATCTCGAATCTTGATTACGCAAAGCAAGGCAGTCTGTTTCATTCCCGAGGATTTTGGCATATAAGCATACATTGGTGTGGGTTACTCAGTAAAAGTCATTCAAATCTATTACCTCTTTTATAATGAAGCCCAGGTTGACTTGAAAGTATAAAAAAGCCATAAAAGTACTGGGTAGAATCAATCAGATTGGTCTAACTTGAACATCATGTCACCAAGCCTTTGTGGCTAACGTACAATAATAGTCAATCATACTTTTTAGTAGCATAATACTGACAAGAGAAATATAAGACATGTGAATGTCCAGCATATTAGAAGAAGTTTTTTTAAAGTATAAGTCATTTATTTTAAAAAGGGTTAGCACAAGGTAGCTCCAAGAGCACTGAGGCACTAGTCAACCCCATTTTTCTCTCTATCCAATTAATTATATATTATTGGAAAATATCACGTCATTGAAAACTGTTAGTGCATCAGACTTATAGTATGTATTTCGTGGGCTTTTTCAGTAGTACTTTATGTAAGTAAATAATCAGAGTAATATCTCTTTGAGACAAGAAAAACAAAAACGGTTAAAGTTTTAAGGCCATAGACATGTTTCCTTTCGTCTGAGATTTTTATATAACAATGGGTGGAGAAGTACAAGGCCGTCTTTTAAGAAAAATAAGCTAATAACAATCCAGCGATAAATCTAATATGAAGTAAATTACTTGGTCCCAAGGAGGTGTGAGTGGTGAGTGTGTAATTGCATTCCAGTAATTTATAAATATTACATAATAAAAATTGCATAAATTGCGGAAAGCGGATGCATTTTTTTTTTATTAACAAAATATGTTTCATTTTGCGAAAAGTTCAGCTGTAATTTGTCATAATGAAACAACTAAAGTATACATATGTAAAATTATGTTGTGTCCAGTTTTGTAGGCATTGCAAATATATACATTATGTGTGTTCATAATGTTGCAACTTTTCCTTCATGAAAAAAGTAAATATCAACTGCAGTTCATGTTATAATACACCTGCGTATGCCCATTTATAAGCGTGAACCTTTCAAATATGCGCGCAACGCAAATGGAAAGCGGAAAGAATTTAATTCAACTAAATATGTACATGAATATGTATGTATGTATATGAAATAGATTTAAGTAAGTAAAATTTCTTGATATAGCATGCGTAAACTCATTTTCTTGTTTTGTATTTTATATCAGTATGATTTTATTTAGTATCCATTAATGCGTTTTTTATAATTTTAAATGTGAACGTGTTTCTCAAAGAAAAATTTATTCATTTTTTCGGTCCGATCACGTGGGAAGTCATATTTTGCAAAAATTAATATTTTCATTAGTTACAGGTACATATATACATATATCTAGTTACTGATATTAATTAATTTAGTTATTTAATATTTTATCATAAATAGTGCTCTTGTCTTATCGCCTGTATGATTAATACCTGTCAAATTAGAAAATATGTTAGCAAGATAATAATTGCTTGCTTATAAACAAAGCGGAAATGTTGTTTACCTTGGATGCTTTTTTTTAAGCACTTGCAATGGCTTAGTATACTTAAATATGTAAATATATCTATGAGGAATATACTGACTAAACTATAAACATTAATCTTGAAAAGCGCTGAATTTGTATAAACTAGATAATTTTCAATAGGGCTATTAAGAAGAGTTATAAATCGATTAATATTAATATGATCAGCTTCTTTAGCTCAATATTAATTAGGGAAAGAAATTATTCTATTATAACATTCTTTCTATATACATTGTATTCGAGTACCTAGGTACTTCAGGGGACAGTGCTAGGACTGCTGCTTTTTAGTCCACTCAATACGGACTAAACAAGGCCTTTGCCCTACAAAAGATGGGGTAGTTGTGATTTTTAAATATTTTACTTAGTTCTGGGCCCCAATGAAAAATCCAACTTTTCAAAATTGGAAAGGGTATTAGCGGTCTGCCATCGTGGATTAAAGATACAAAAAGTGTTTTTTTTTCTTTTTCAAAATGGTTGATCCTACGACACAAAATGGCTGACATAAATTTAAAGAAGACGAAATTCCCTACATTTTTCTGTATAAACACTTTTTTTGTAAGTCTGATGTGTAATGTATATACGTATAGTACTCCTTATAGTGTTTCGTCCACTGTGGTGCATAGGAGAGGAAATGATAGTAGTCACCCTGTCAAAGAAAAAAATATTTAGGAAGAAGGGGCGGCATTTCTACCATTTCTACAGGGTGATTAAGAAAATTTGTTTAGTCTTTCACAAAATACTCTGTTCTTTAAAAGTTCAGGGAGTACGAATCATTTACAGAGCTTGTTGTATGCAGAACTTCATTGCCATTTCAATGACTGCTCGACTAGCCTCGTACTTCTCTCCCCTAAGGAGTTATAGTGGTCTTAACTAAGAATTTCGGATTTTCTTAAGTTTTTATTGACTTTTATTTCTTCTTTTTTTTACATAAAAGTGCTCAACGAAATTTTTTTTATAAAAACTATAAACTCTCCTCTTTAATTTCAGTTTAGACCATCATAACTCCTGATACTTGCGTAGAATTAGTCGAACATTTTATTTTATTGGCCCATCTGTGCAGGCAAAACTTATTGAAAATTTGAATATTCTTCGAGCTTCCTTTAAATGTACTATATTATGCACAAAAATTGTCGATTGGAAATCGTATAATATGGATTGATGAAAGTTGCAAGCAATTATATAGTCAGTCCCCACCAAATTTCCTAAAAGATACAAGATTTGTAACAAAACTTCAAAACTACAAAATGAGACTACTACTACTCAAAGCATGTTCCAGTTATTGGACCTGGCCTTATTCAAATCAGTTTGTATTAGCAAAATACGCATTATTATTTTACTGACCTGTGGCTTTATTCCAGAGCTCGAATCGATAAAGAAGTTGTTGATATCGACTTATTGAGATTATAGAACTCGACAATTCATTCGATGATATTTAGTCGATCGACTATCATAAAAGCAGCGGTTCTGTTAAGTTCTTTAAAAACAAAAAGTATGTAAATGAGATGGGCTTTACTCTTAATATACAGTTAAAAACAAGTATCTAAAATTTTTCTTAAAACCTGAAACATTACCAATTAATGAAATCATGGCCCAAAATTACGACACTAAAGCATTATAGGTCTTATTTATACTACTAAACACACAGATTTAGCAAAAGAAGCATAATATATCCCATGTTAAAATAAGAGGAACGTCTTATGGGAAAAAAGAATGCTTTGGATAAGTGGTGGTTCATATAAACAGTTGACATTTTTAACTTTGGAAAAAAGGTAATTTACTTTGTAGGGTTCTTTCTGCAATTAAACGGTTTCTTCAAGGATAGTAAAGATCTTAACAGATCCATCACCATATTTAATGACATATACAATGATTTGTTAAATGCTACTGCCAGGTTACCTTAAAAGTCAGCCAGGTAGTTTAGAACGAAATTTAATACTAACAGATAAGCACAGATTTGGTGAATTTACGAATATTGTTGATTTACAGATACAGAAGAGCTCTTAAAATTCGAAAAATGCGCGGAAATACGAATTACATCTTTCTGATATAATATATGGTCCTTGATCATTTGAAATTAATTGAGTTTTTAGACCTAACTAAATGGGAGCTTTTCTACACCATGTGGTAGTTTTTGCAAGATTTGAATTTGATTACAAATGCTACGAAAACTTCGTTTCGCGAAAATATTCATATTTAAGTCTACAATTTCAGCTTATCAGCACTCTATTTTTTATTGATCGAATGTCACTTGATAAAATGTCAAATTATAAATGTTGAGTTTTCAATGAAGCGATTTTTATGTCTTCTTGTATGTATAACCTTCAAAAAAGTTTCATCATTAACAATACGGCTCGTATCCGTTATAAATGTATACCCCAATTTCGACTAAACCATAGGCTATCAAATTCCATTACATGAAAACTCAATTTAACGAAAACAAGATTAACGATATGAATGCTTTTATAATATTGTAGTTACATCGTTTCCAATAAGCCTCTTTTATTTGTATGTCTCGTTCAGTAAAAAGCTTTACAATTTCCTACAAATATAAGGTCAATAAATTTTTATTGCTCTATTCGTTTTGCAATTTCGTGACATTAATGTAGAAAATTATGACAAGGGTATAGGTTTTTGTAAATTTGAACACAATTAAAAGGGTTGTGATTTTCATAATATTATTGTAGTATAATTAAAAAGAGCCTGTAGCTAACGCTCATCAATTCACAAAATTTTACTACCAGTATGGCAATGTGAGTATATATTACATATGTGGTTATGCGAGAAGTGACTTTTTTATTGAGTTTCTAGATGAGTTTTTTCGTCAACTCATCTATCAGCTCATCAATTAATTGGTAGGGATATTGATCTGCAGGTCTAGTGCATTAAATTTACGAGTGAACGGGAGATATGTAAATGGTGTTGAGCAATCACTGAATTTCGAAGTATATAAATGAGTTTAGTTTCGGTGCTAGAACAGAAATCAGGATTACATTCATCGAACCAATCATCATGGACTCATCACTGCACGATTGGGCTACCAAGGAAGTAGCTTTTTAAAAGTTTGGAATCAAAAGTGAACTGAGATATTGCACGGACATATGCACACATATCTATGAATTTCATAAATTTTTCGAACATTTAATACGCATAAATTTTGTACGTACGCTCCATATTTGATTGCCTTGTTATCATCATCAACCCTATTCAAGTTTGGAGTCTTTGAATAGGGTAAATTGGAGAAATGTATTCATGAAAGCAACGCCTATGTATACGAATTTTATAAGTATCAACCATTGACATATAAAGTGTTTTCCAATAAGAGGTGTTATTTTAATTAGCCCGCTATTTCGGTAGATGTCACTTTTGGAGCTGTCATTTTTTGACATTTGACAAGTAGAAGTAGTACGCCATTAATAAAAATGAAACGATACACGATTCAACAACGCATTGAAATTATTAATATTCACTATAAAAATGGTGAAAATGTGGCAGAGACGGTTCGTAAAACTCGAACATTTTTGGGTCGTCGTGAAGCACCTTGTCGAACCGCAATACAGAAATTGGTAGAAAAATTCGAGCTGTCGGGACAAGTTAGTGATGTGAAGAATAAAACCCGTGCACATCGCTCAAGAACAGCCGAGAATATTGCTGCTGTTGCCGAAAGTGTTGAAGAAAACCCAGATTTGTCCATTCCTCGTCGTTCTTTGGAATTAGGCATTCCACAAACGTCATTACACCGTATTTTGCATAAATATTTGGGTTTTAAGGCTTATAAAGTTCAGTTAACACAAGAACTCAAGCCGGCCGGTCATCAACAACGTCGAGTCTTTGCTGATTGGGTCCTTGAAATGCATGAAAATGATCCGGAATTCCATCGAAAACTCATCTTGAGTGATAGGCCCATTTCCACTTCGATGGCTTCGTCAACAAGCAAACTTGTCGCATCTGGGGTTGGGAAAACCCAAGAGTTATTGTTGAAAAGCCTCTCTATCCTCAACGTGTGACTGTTTGGTGCGGTTTATGGTCCCGCGGGGTCATTGGACCTTACTTTTTCGAAAATGAGGCTGGAGCAACAGTTACGGTGAATGGATTGCGCTATCGACAGATGATTAATGATTTTTTATGGCCGGAATTGGATGGTATAGATCTGGACAACGTTTACTTTCAACAAGATGGCGCTACGTGCCATACAAGCAACGAAACCATTGATCTTTTACGGGAAAAGTTTCCGGACCGTGTTATCTCTCGAAGAGGTGATCACAATTGGCCACCGAGATCTTGTGACTTAACACCTTACGACTTCTTCCTTTGAGGCCACGTGAAAGAGAAGGTCTACGCCAACAGCCCAGCGTCGATTCAAGACCTCAAAGATGGAATTCGTGAGGCTATCGAGGACATAGGGCAGCCACTTTGCGATTTGGTTATGGAAAATTTCATGAAAAGGATATGGTCCTGTAGGCGTGGTCGTGGTGATCATTTGGCTGATGTTATTTTCCATTATTAACGGCATACCTTCCTCTTTATAATGAAATTAAGATCCGATCATTTATCTCAAAGAATGGCATTTTTCTTTGAATATAAAAATAACACCTCTTATTGGAAAACCCTTTATATAAATGGACTTTATATAAATGGACTGTTCCTTGAACGAAAAATGTATGTAAGCAAATGGCACCACTTTTGTATTCCTGTCTCTTTCTGTGCTAGTATACTTTCCCACTGAACTGTAACTATTGGGAACAAGAAATTGTTTGAAATTCAGCGGTATTTCCAGAGCTGGCAACATGGTAATCAAAACTTTCCTACCAAAACAGCCTTGTGAAAAATACTTCCTTCAGATCATAATTAAAATTTAACATTTTAAATAGTCCCAAATACTTTTGTGGTAAATTCGGTAAATCCCACTGACATGCATATAAGTAAACTCCCAAATATTTTAAATATAGCGTCAATTTATAACAGTTGGTAGCATTGGCAGTGGCAGCATACTTCCCGAAATCAAAACTGGTGCCACATGAAACAGGAGATGAGTCAGTCCATTTATATAGTATATATGTGTCAATGGTGTTAACACTTTTTGTTCTCTCTATATTCTAAGCTACCAACTGAAAGCAAACAAAATAATTTTTAAATTTTTTGACGTTGACATTTTACTAATTTTTTCGGATTTAGAATTTTTAGATTTCGTCAGTTTTAGTTCTTTCGTTTATAAAGATCTCAGTTTGTTTTATTAAATGAAAACAGATGAACTTTTTTATTTATTTTATTTCTTCTTTCCGATGGTCCGCCGTGCATTCAGTCGCACGCAGAATGTCACATAATGTCACATTTTACACACCATGTCGTTCAGGCGATCGAAGCATTGTCATTTCCCCAGCACATAGGTGTGCACATTTTTACGCTACGGTCACTGACATATATATAAATGGACTGCTTGATCTCCTGTTTCACGTGGCACCAATTTTGATTTCAGAAAGTATGCTCTCACTGTCAATGATACCAACTGTCGTAAATTGTCGCTATATTTAAATTATTTGCGAATTTACTTCTATGCAGATCAGTGTGATTTACCGAATTTATCACAAAAGTATTTGGGACTATTTGTATTGTTAAATTTTAATTATGGGTCGAAGAAAGTGTTTTTTTCAAGGACTTTTACAAGCAATGTTTTCGTTCCTAATCGTTACAGTTCAGTGGGAAAGTTTGCTCTCACGGAAAGAGACAGGAATATGAAAGTGGTGCCATTTACTTTCATGCATTTTTGGTTCAATATATATATACATGTCAGTGGGTACGGTCTGTTAGCGTGTGATGGGTTCCTTTTCTCGTTCTGAAAGAATCTATATGAATCGACAGAACGATGTCATAATTTAATTCTGTGCTCATAGAAAAGGAACGGAACAGAATCATTTCAAATTTTTGACATTTGTTCCATTTAATAAAAGCAAGTATAAAATTGTAAAAGTTGTTGATTATGAAAAATAAAGCCATTTTCCAACAAAAGCAACTGAAACTCAACAATTACCACATCGTATAAATTGTAAAAAATACATTCACGAATACAAATTAAAATCATTCTGCTTGAATCCGGGAAAAACTCAGATGCATTCAGAACGGTTCGGAGTCCGAAAAAAGCGATGATAGATTGAAACTAAATCGTTCAGCCCGAGAAAAAAAACGTCATGGATTGAAAAAATTGATTCTGAACGAGAAAAGGAGCGCAGCAGTAGTCTTGATGCGCTCACTGACATGTATATAAATGGATTGCTTATTGAATCAAAAATGCATGAAAGCAAATGGCACCACTTTCATACTCCTGTCTCTTTCCATGAGAGCATATTTTCCCACTGAACTGTAACGATTAGGAACGAGAAATTGTTTGTAAAAATCCTTGTAAAAAACACTTCTTTCGATTCATAACTAAAATTTAACGATACAAATAGTTCCAAATACCTTTGTGGTAAATTCGGTAAATCCCACTGACATGCATATACGTAAATTCCCAAATAATTTAAATATAGCGGCAGTTTACGACAGTTGGTAGCATTGACGGTGAGAGCATACTTTCTGAAATCAAAATTGGTGCCACATGAAACAGGAGATCATGCAGTCCATTTATATATATGTCAGTGGGTGCGCTTAGTAGTTTTGACGTTTAGCGTAGTTTATTCTTAAAGAACTTTCAAAAATGACATTTCAAATCGAAGTGTTCACCAACCGTTCAGTTGCTATCCTACTTTTTCAAGAAAAATATTTTTAAGAAAAACGTTTGACATTCATAATAGGAAAATAAGTAGTCCATATATGACTACTCATAATAAGGTGTCTATTGTAAATTTTCAAAGTGTTTTAATTTAGAGGCTAGACAAATCACTTCAATTTCATTTTATCTATTTCATAAACTTGAATTTGAAAATGTCTTAAAAAAATATTTTCATAATTTATAAATAATACTCACGTCTGGAAATGCAAAGCATGTGCAACAGAGAGTCCATGCTGCCAATAATATCCTAAATGTTGTCATCTTGTGTAATATCCAAATACTGAAACCCAAGAAAAAAAAAAGAATAAATAAATAAAAACATACATCAGATCAAAATATATAAAATTAAATAGAATTGTTTAAAAAGTAATTTAATAATAAATTAATTGGTCAACATTGACATTTATTTTATATAATTCAAAAGGTGCCTTTGTTAATGTTTTTGCCAAGTTGCCAAATATCTTTGTATTATTTCTACATACATAATGTACATGCACAAGAATATATGACTCGACAAAAGAATCTTTTTAATATCATTGTAATTTTTATGTGCAGATAAATATTATGCAATTCTTAAATTCGAGTTTATGAGGTCAATATTCCAAATTAGGCAAAATAAAACCATCCGCTTCGGTTGGCAGTCTTGCCAAATAATATTTAATTTACATGACATTACAAATTGAGAAAGACCTTGAAACCGAACAATTAAGTTTCGCTAAAACTATACTTTCGTCTGATTCGAACCAACCAAGTCGATCGCAGACTGATTTACTTGGAAAACGAGAGTGGACAAGGAGAATGAAAAATTGTTTCGAAAGTTTCGTTTTCATATTGTTGTTGTTTCTGCTGCTGTTGTTGGCGTTGTCTTGTAGAAATGGCAATACATCAGCACGAAATGAAAGAATTCAATTATTTTATGCAACCCTTCGTCACAATTTGAGGCTATCTGACCGCGACCATAATATTCCATTATTACGTTCATTACCCAATCAACGAAGCGAGTAAGAGTAACCCAGGCAGTTAGACAGGTATATTTACTCCACTAACTGACGAGGTTGTTGGCCTGTATGCACATTGTACATACCTATATACCTCTTTCTATGCAGAATTTGAGGTTTATTAAACAGACGAAATGATAACCTGTCTATGGTGAACGATTACTCCTCTGTCATATATACATAGGTAAGCTGAACTATTTTTTTTTAAAGTATATTAATTGCCCGATAGATGTTGCAATTGCCATAAACGAACATATATAGTTACATACATATATTTTGTAGTAATAATTATTGCGGAAACCCAAAAGAAGAGAAAATACTATTTTGTTAGTATACGTATGTAGATATGCCCTGGAAATTTATTTTCTTCTTTTCCCAGTAGGTTTGAGAATTGGGTCCACTTTAATATCGGTCTTATATTTTCTGCTCTAATACTTTTGTCTATTTCACTTATAAAGACACAAACTGAATTCATCTAACACACAATCTACATATTTAGTGATAATTTGTGTTGTGCTAAAGAATAGTCAACTTCAGTCGTAATTTTCAACTAACTGCTAGCAATTTATAAAGAGCGTTAACCTAGTTTTAAATGGCGATGAGAGTAAACAATTTTGCTGAACTTGATACAATTTTGTAGAAATAAAATTTTCATAAAATTCATTTGTCCTAATTTATGTGAATATTATGCGTAGACATAAAAACTCACCATTAGATGTTCATAACTACATACATATTTCACACTTTCTTGGTTTTGATATAAAAATGAACTGAGTAAAAACCAAATCGTCTTCATATTCTTGTATACATATTGTGGAGGTTGGTCTTTTAAATTTATTGAGATAAAAGGGTAAAATGAAAAGAAAATATCACTTTAGAAGAGTTTAATGGTGGTTAACCTTGCCTGAAGTAATTGACCACAGCATATCAGAGGCCATGTAGAAAATAAATTCGAAAGTCTTTAATTATTGCTTGCTATAATACTGATCTCAAATACAATGTAAGTAAGCATTAAATAAAATACAATCGTGGTAAAACAAAATTTTACATTTAAACGGGGTTTTTTGCTGCTGTTAATGACAAATTTATTACGCAGGAAAGTGCTTTCATTTTCTTTTAATTATATGTGATGTAACTCAGGGATCTAGTCTAGGAGCATTATTGCTTTTGACATATTAATACCGATAATTGTCAGCTTTGCGTATCAATATGTATATGTAGCTGTTAGTTAGCATAAATTTGACTTTAATACATAATGAAATTACAGAGCTCTAAACGTACTTTCAATGAGTGCAATGTTTTTTTTTTTTTTTTTTTTTAATTTAATCCTAACCTAAGCGCTATTGTACTGCTTTATTGTATATTCTATCTTTTTAGTTTTTATCAATTTGTGGATGTTTGAAAATTTCGAATAAGAATTTAGTTAACTCTTGAAATTTGACAACAGTGCAATAATACTGGCCTTACTTTGGAGGGCAATAGCGATAGCATACACTCAGGATAATGCGAAAATTTTAGTCAGGGGATATTGAGTAAAGTAGTCGTCTACCCCATTTTAGGTGTGTTGTATTAATTTAATTTTTATCTTGGGTTTCATCCCTGATCCATATGACTGTCTTGATCCATCAATATATATTTCAAAGATCAAGTAACATTCGCAGACGCTATTGTATACAGAATGTGTTTACATTATTTAATATACCTTATAATCCCAGTCGCACCAACTACAATGTAGATGCCAGCACGTCTTAAAATATGACGACAGCTTATGTAAATTCCCATATTCTTCGAATTCGATCAATCACATCGAAACATGACTTCAAAATGCCTGAGTTTATGTGAAATCTGGTATAAGTTGGAAACGTTCTGTGGTCTGAATTGAATCTTCTAATCGGACGTGATGAAATATGTTAATAACATTTTCTTTTAGGAGGCCATTATTTCCCTTTAGTTTAAACCACTGACATGAATAATATGGGCTGCTTGATTTTATTTCATATGGGTCCACTTTTTTGGCAGGGGTACGAGCACTATCTTAATTTCAAGTTTCATTTTCGCTTTAACATTCATTATTATTTTTATTGAAAGCATCTCTTCTATAACATCAAATATTCCTTAAACTCGATTTTTAAGGAAATAAAATTAAGAAATTTTTGTCTGCCTGCCCCAAAAAGTTGCTATGGGGGACAGAGAAAGGATTACAAATATTGTATTGCCATCTATTTCTATTCTATATATTCATTTGGAAAATCAACTGAACTGAAACTGAACTATGGTGAATTTCGTATAGAACTTATTATTTTAAGTTCAGTGGAATCCAGTCGTTAAACCAAAAAGTGACAACTATAGAAAAGTGATCCCGTGATAATGTAAGCGATTTCAGTGGTGTCTGCGATCCATGTTGTACATGTCAGTTGTTTAAACTCTTCGAACATTTACGTGTCATTTACGTAAATTTGTGTAATTGTTCAGGAACTTTAGGAAAATAATGGGATCATCTTCGGAAAAAGTCCAACCAAGCTAAAAACTGATATAATCTCACCTTTCAGCTCTCCAAATAAGGTGTAAAAAGTCACCGGAATTCGGTTGTCTGCATAACTTCGGATAATCCAAAAACGGGGAAAAAAAATTACCTTTGTTCGGTATTTTGCAAATATCTTCGTTTCTGTTAGTTTTATGGCTATAAGGCATGATTACAAAGATAACAAGATATGGCCGATTCGAAAGGAATTTTTTGTGTTGCTACGTCATGAGGTGACAATGTCATTTCCAGCGAATTTGTGTTGAGTTTTTCGTATTTATTGTTTGAAATACGTTTGGAATATACATATTAAAATATTTAACAAAACATTAGTTTCTTTGTTTAAATAATTTCTGAAAAGGTAGTTATGTGCTAGTGGGAAGCAAAGAAATTTCCAAATAAATTTTTTTTTTCACTTTGATAAGGACGATTGTAATTGAGACGAACAAATTTAGGACAATTGTCGCCAAAAATGAGACAAGCAACCTGCGCCTCCATCCTGACGTTAGTGCGGTCAGGTTTATGCTTAGAATATAGAGGATATAGGAAATGTAATAACTCAAATTTGGTGTAGTCAAATTCTGGTTGTGTTAGTATCATTTGCAGCTTTAGTGAAAGCTCAGTACAGCCGTGTAGTAGAATCGATATAGTGAACGGGATAAAAATATATATGGTTGAAAATACTGCAGTTGCTCCCACCGAAAATGCTCTTAGTCGCTGCCACTGAGCCAAGATACCCAGGGAGTTTCTCTGCTGTCACAAATGTAAACAAATCTTCAATAAACAAATATTTTATCGTTTTTGTTATTAATTTCGATTTAATTTAATATAGAAATGTGTGTAAAATACACAACATAATATTTTATAACTATACTTCCCTAAAAAATGATTTCCCACGTATATTTTCACCAGATTCAAATTGTTTCAAATTAGGAAAGTTCATTTGACAGCTGAAGATACATTTGTCTCTTTCTTCAGTATAATTCTGATCTACTTCACGATATCCTGAAAAAATCCATGCTCATGCATATGAATTTTACAGGTAGGTATCAACACTTCCTGTTGTCTCTATATTCTAAGGGTTTATGAATGGTTAATGAAGGGTGCCTGCATGTGGAAAAAACGTCAGCTTTGTTTCACGTTTTCAAACTATCGGTAGCTGAACTTGATTTTACAAAAGTTACATATGTCATTGACGGAGGATTTCTCTTACATCGGGTTGTGCAGCATCAGAATAAATCTTTCGATTCGATTTGTTTACAGTATTTTGCTTATGTAAAAAGGTATTATAATTACGGTTCAAAGGCTTTCATAGTTTTCGATGAGTACAACAATAGTACCAACAGTAAAACTTTCATCTGCTGACATCTACTTCGACGAGACGATGAATATCACACTGAGCCAAAAAGAAATGCTTTCCAATAGTAACAACAGGCGCAGATTGATTTCGATGTTGTCTGTCAAGTTTCGGAGCTAAAAATTTTCCTGTTAAATACGGTCAAGATGATGCTGATGTTTTAATAATTGAAACAGCTTTAGAGTGTTCACCCATAAATAGAACGGTTGTTGTTGGGGAAGATGTGGATCCCTTGGTAGTTTTGGTTGATCGCACTCCGATTAATGAAGAGTTCTTCTTCCTCGAACCGATCAAAGGAAAAGTCGAGCGAAAATTTTACTCTTTTAGAAGTTTCGTTTCAATGATCACGAGGACATTAGGGATTATCTTCTACTTCTACACACTTTCACTGAATGTGGCACAACGTCTGCTCTTTTCCATAAAGGGAAAACTGCATATGAGAAATTTTTCGCGAAACGTCAAGACGTACGTGCTGCAGCACAAATTTTCAATCAGAGAGATGCTTCTCGAGAATCAATTTCTTCGGATGGAAATCGAGTTTTTCTAGCTGTGCATGGCGCTTCAGTTAAACAAGATGACTTGAACGCATACCGTTATCTTTGCTTTATGACAGCTATAGGCAAAAACAAGTCGATAAATTTGAGTTTATTACCTCTAACAGTTGACCCAGCTAAAGAGTACCTGTATCGTGTTTACTACCAGGTGAAGTATTGGTTAGGAAATCAGCTGAACTCGCTAGTTTGGGAATGAGTACAAAACGGCATATTGGCGCCAATAAAAACATTAAAACCTTTTGTCCCGGAATGTCTTTTCAACATGATTTTTTGTAATTAATCGAAAGGCTGTGGCGCATTGTGCGGCTGTCGAAAGTTGGGCCTCCAGTGTTCACCAGTTTGCGGCAATTGTTGTAGGACATCTTGCCTGAATGCTACCCCAATTGAAGATTCGATAGAAAAAGGAAACGATATCGACGACCCAGAATTCAGAGAATTCTTGGAATTTCCCACTAGTCCCGTGGGAAAATTAAAAACAATTCGAGAAGGAAGAGGAAGAAACCTAAATATTCAAGCTTAATATTTTTACGGTATACTTTTTATATCTTTATAATGTTAGAATAAGAAAATCAAAAAGGGGAGCGGTAATTTTGTACACTTGAATACAGTATTATTTATTCCCGAAAGTCTATGTCAAAACGGGAAGATACCACAGAGTAACCTCGATTTCGATCAATGCATTTAAATATCAATACCAAATATATATTGGAGTTTCAATGCCAGATTACGGGAAAACTATTATAGCGAATTTGAATGGGCTGCTCTATTTGCTCTAGAATTGCTCGACCTTAGAACTTTTGTTCGAATGACATTTTCAATTTGCTCTCTGTCAGACTTCGTGTTCGAATGAAAAAAAAATTGCTCGCAGAGAGAGCGAAAGGAGCACTTTCTCAACTCTGTAAAGTGAAGTGAGATTTGAGGTTGTTCTATTAGGTTATAAAAAATTTGACAAGTAAAACGTACATATTCTTTGTTGTTAAATCGAATGTTTAAAATTGCTTGTGAAATACTATTTCTATTTCTGGTTCTGTAGTTATGGATGCTTTAAGGTTCGCCGAGCTATTAAGCTCATCTTCATCAAGTGATGATGAGGAAGAATTTTCCGTGATAGCTTTGGTTTACAATAGCTCCACCAAAAGAATAAAAGTGTGTAATTTTGGGGCGACAATTATTTCGTACACCAATGAAGAGGTATAATCTTGTATACGTTTTTTTTTAAAATTATTATTTATCTTAATGTTTCTGCATTCGTTTAGTTCCGAAAACATTTTCGAGTTTCAAAAACAACTATAGATTTTCTCGCAAAGGGTTATGCGAAATTCAGTCCGCAGAGTTTGAACCATGGAGGTGTTACTCAACCTGATAATATAGTTCACCTCCTTTTATTTTTATGGTAAATAATGGTGATGATCATTGGGAAGAAAATTTTGAACTGGAAACTGAAACTACACATGTTGAAGACGTATTAAGTACAGTAACAGTTTCTGGAACCCAGCATTTGCGCAACAAAGGGGAAATAAAAAGAAACAACTTAAAAAATTTAATTATTGGCGGAAGACCACAAACTTAGGTTAGAAATGAAGGCCACATATTTTATGTGAATTCATTTTAATAAACTAAAAATATATGAATAATATAAAAACAAAGGTTTTCAACTTTACTATACGAAAACAATTCCATTCCATCAAACGCTGTTTATGTGTTAAGTATAGAAATAAGGCTGCTGCTAAATATTTTTAAATCATTTTACCATATAAATTCTCTTACTAGCTCCATTTTCTCTCTGTGCCTACGCTCTTTTGCTTCTAATGGCAAGCCTAGAGCAGTGCGTGTGCCATTTATGAATTCGTTAATCTCAGCATGTTAGCTCTTCATATTCAAGAAGCACAGGTCGGGGATTTCTTTTGATTCCTGAATAATTCACAATCCTCGTCATAAATTATGCCTATCCACTAAAGTGATATTTTAGAGGGCCATGTCCAGTTAAGATGCCAGTGATGTGCTTTCTTTCAGTATTATTCTTAAAGGGGAGACATTTTCTTTTGCTATTAAGATTTTCAAGATATTTTTGCTAGGCGGGATTGAGAAAAAGTGTAGAAAAACTTTGAATTTTGGGTACAGAGTGTAATTGGTTATTTTGAACTGTACGCTTTGTGTTTTTTGAATTCGATATGGGGAATTGGTATTGATTGATATAGTGGTGTTTAAATAAAATATTAGTAGTGCATATTATTTTTAGATTGAGCATTTTTGAAGTTTTCCAATGGTCTACAACTTTATTGCTTTTCCTCCTTGTTTCTATATCATAGTTAACAACAAAATCAATATAATGAATTTTAACTTAGTTTAACTAATTTTAGTAATATTTGTTTTTATCAAAAAACATGTTATAATCAAGAATTTTGAATTTTTTTGCACTATTTGTTATGCATATACAGAAACTCTTCTCTGGATATTAAGAAAAATTGTAAAAAAAATGAATAAATGAAAAAAAAGGATTGCATTTTTTGTATAGAGTATACCTAAAGCTTAGAATTCAGTTCAGCATTTATTCTGGAATCCTCCATCTTCTCCTACATTAGCGCAGATCTAGATCAGCTTGAACCACACGTTCGGTCAGAAGTTTGGAGTACCACAAAATTTTGTTGTTAGAAAATGCATTGTTGACTTTTCCATATTTAAAAAAACCGGCCAAGTGCGAGTCGGACTCCCGTACGAAGGGTTCCGTACCAACGTACAAAATTTAACAATATGTATTTATTTTATCAAATGAGAGTAGGCGTCATGTGAAAAAATAATGCTGTCATTTGAAATAATAATAATAATGGTAAAAAAAAAAATGACTACTTAAGATAATAATAATGTATGAGAATAAAACGAGGAAAAAAAAAGCAAAAAAAAAGTTCCTTTTATGAGGGCCCCCTTTAATTTTTAAATTTATTTAATTTTTTATATTTGTTGTTCGACTGTTCGCCTATTACGGTTCCTGAGATACAACCTGGTGATGGACGGACAGCGAAGTATTAGTAATAGGGTTCCCGTTGTTACCCTTTGGATTAGTGAATACCATTTACTGTATTTGCATGGTTTTGTTAGGAAATAAATAAAATTTCCAGTGAAAATAATTTTGTTACTGCTACACACATCAGCTCTCGTAAAGTAAAAGCCATTACCCGTCAAGATTATCGTATCCCTAGTCCCTATAGGCTTGTTAAAAAGGTTGTGGATGTTCTAGCTACCTGTCTCTCTTGTATCTTGTTTTCTAAAAAGAGTGTGAAAACAAGAAGGACTTTTGAATCCCATCGAGGAAACGGAGCTTCCCTTCCACACATATCATGTTGACCACCTAGATTCTCTATCTTTGAATGCCAAAAGCTATAGATACCTGTTTGTGGTAATAAATGCCTTCACAAAATTATGTTAGCTGTATGCAGTTAAAACGCCTACGACAGAGGAAATTTTAAAAAAGTTGTCTTTCCAAAATGAGATTTTTGGCGCAACCCGGTGAGAATTGTAATTGACTGCGTTTACGTCTACCATATTGAAAAGTTATTGCGAGAGCAGAGTATTCAACATATTCTCATCACTACGGGATTCCGAGGGGAAACGGGTAAGTCGAGCACCTAAATCAAACCATAATAGCTGCACTCTCGAAAATGACCGTATTGTATCTTCAAAACTGGTTCAAACACGTACCAAAACTTCAACAGATCTTAAACCCTACGGATGAAGATAACTAGGCCAGAAGATTGTCAGTTAGTTAAGGCGTAAGAGGAAAACAACAAGATTATACAATGTACACGACCTAGTGGCAGTGAAACGTACACAGTTTACTCCTGGATCGAAGTTATTTTCAAAGTGTATGGGCCCGTCCATATGAGATCGATATAGTTAAGGACAAGGTTCGCTACGATTTACATAAGATGGGTAATGGTAAAGGCCCGAATGTAACCAGTTGGGCGGCAGATTTCATGAAACCATGGACGAATATTGAAGCTGAAAACGCATCATCTGAGGTAGATGAAGAGTAGAATGGTTGAGTAGTGCACGAAAATCTGAATTTATTCAGCAGAGCTCCTTCGACGGATATTAATATCGTTTTCAATTTTGAAACTTACATCCTCCGAACAACTCTCGTCATTATTATTTCGAATGTCGGTATTTTCATGATTGTCACAAAAAAGTTCACTTAATACGGCTCACCAATCAAGTTTCAGGAATTTATCCTCCTATTCTTCGCAATTCGAAAAATTTAATCAGTAACTGAATCGGGGCTCTGCTAGTAGCTAGATTATTTTTGGAGCTGCTTCTTAACTAGCTTGATTATGCCATAACGAGGGAGCTGGGGCGGGTGTCTACTTTCCTAAGCCTGATATTGGAATGGAGTACTCACTTTGAAGACACACCACTCTCTTCCAGGCTGATATGCCCTTGATATGCAAATCAAGGGGAATTCTAGGGCTTACCTTTTAGCTAGGGCTGGCTCTGTTTCTCCGTTTCTCGGGCCGGAACCCGCAGTAGGCGTTTCCATCTCGAGTATTGGCCCTCTCATCAAAGCGGATGTTCGTAGAAAGCATCAGCAGAGATGTGTGAACCTGAATACTTGCAGGTGTATAAAACTGTTTCTTGATGGGCCCAATGGGAAAATCTCCGATTATCTTATGCAGATCGAAGGGAAACAATGTAGAACTGTGGTTGGTATCATCGCCGGCCACAGCTTACTTCACGCTCATCTAATCTGGAGGGAGAGCCCGAGACAACTGAAGACTTTTTATGTGCATGTCCGGCCTTCGCCCGGTAAAGGCTGAATACTCTGTGGATGAGCTGAAAAACCTGCCTCACCCAGACCTGATGCGCTTAATTAAGAGGACAGGAAGATTTTGGTGAATGGCATTCTAGCAGGACAGCACAATAGGCCGCTTTGGCCTCCGTGCTTAGGATAGGGTCACCTGTCCCCCTGCCTTCAAAAAAATAAAATAAAAAATGCCATAACGAATTCAAATATTATTAACATTTACATATTATCTGGTCATATGCTTCCAGTTTTCAGAAAAATAACGTTAATGAATTATTTTTTGGAAATACTTGCGTTTTTACGTGTACAATTTTTTGAACGATTACATCAATCATTCCACCCGAGAAATACAATTTGGAATTGATGGAATTGAAATATATATATGTTAAGCAGCTTTAACTATTGACTGATAGAATGGCCTCATGGTATACATACTGCAAGGTTGGTAGGCATGCCTAATAACTTGTCGATACTAAAACTTTGAAGTTACTCCAGATTTTATTGCATGATTGGTTATGGGGAAAAAGCGAAGCAAAAACCTAAGAATCACAAAAAATTGCAGGAATTGTAATTATAATTGTTAATTAACCGATACTTTAAATTAGGTATTTCCTGTATTCTGTATTCCATGCAAAAGCCTATTACTATCTGTTCAATAGAGCTCATGTAATGCAATATATCGAAAGTAGATATGTACCCCATTCACCTATATGTTGCATTAAAGATCACCAAAAAACCAAACGACAACTCTTCTTTCGAAAGCATAACAGTAGAAAAACAAAATCCCTTTCAAAGTTGCAATCAAAAATTCCATTGTTACTACACAAAATAATTACGAACATACACACTAGGTCGGAGCTTGTAATTTAAAAATTTCCAGTATTTCCTTATTGACTGTTTTTTGAGCTCAGTTTAAAAATGCAACCTACGCTCGATTTTTCGTCATATGCTGAGGTAATATGTGGGGGTCCCATAAGCTCACAAAACGATTCAATTTACTAATCAAAACACGGAACAATATCGCATGATTGCTTCAAAACCATTTTTCCTCACTTCTCTTTTTCGTACGTATAAATCCCAAAACAAACAGACGAAGTTAATTAATTTTTCGCAATATCTGCGTACAGCCGCTTAACTTTGCCATTAATAAAAATATTTTTTTTCTCTCCTTAAACAACATTACCTAAGCCAACGAACTTACTTACCTCTGTGCAAGACGAGAGTAGAATTTCTTTAAAATTTCATAACTTTTGTACCTACTAAGTTGGTTGGCAAAGAAAAGCTTTTGGGTTATCTAAAGTTTCTTGGTGGCACAAAGGGTCTCTCTCTCTTTATGGAATTTCAATAAAAATGGTGTTAAATCAATCTGTCAGAGAAGAATAATGTTCTTCTCCCACAAGTTTTGCAATAAAGTCGCTATCGCTATGCTGTTGGGTTGTGTGTGGAAACAAAACAGTGGCATTTACGCTCAAGGAAGATTAATTGCGCATCTGAACTTTCGATGCTCCCCTGTCGTACTGTGAGGATGATTTCTGTGTATATTTTAGCGTAATGTGACAACAGTGTAGAACGAATGAATGTTCGCTTAATAAAAATTACTATTTGGCAAGTATGTACATAATTATGGAGGTATGTATGCACCTATGTGCAGTTGTTTGTCATATATTTTCATTTTTCATTTCTAAAGATGAAAACTAGTTATTATGGTAATTCGTTTACTAATTAACCTTTTTGCTGGTATATGGTATTGGCGGTAAGAAATCATCTTAAAGGTTACTCCGTTCATTCATTTAGCAGGTGAATGAAAACGATTAGTGTAAGAAAAAAATAAATAAAATAAACTGACCAACAAATATGAATGATTCAATATTTTTAAATACCTCGCGGATTGCAGGATGAACTTAATGAATGAAATTATGAAACCTTTGGATCAGGAGGACTTAAGTAATTAATTTACTCATAATTTTCGTAATCAACGTTGCCTTAGACGTTCGTGTACTTATAGTAGGAAAAATTATTGTGTAAAAAATTTTTCCCGGTAATTTAGTATTATCTAAAAATAATAGGGTACCTAAGTGATTTCGCACCACGCTAGCCAGTCGAAAGTACGTAGGTATTTAATTTGATTTTGTACATTCACCATTGTATGTAGGTATGATGAATGTATCATTTAATTTTTTACTAATAAGTAGAAGTACAAAAACAGTCAAGTTTACTTGGCCACTAATTTAATTGGAAAGTCTTCTTTACTTTACTCTGAGGTGTCGAGCCGAAATAATAATAAAAGAAAGAAAAATAAATAACAGCTGCATAGTAGGTATCATAGATGGCACAACAACTAGATATCATATGGTATACCAGAGCAAAGTGTACAGATTGTGAAATGTGGGTAGTGCATTCCGGAATAGACCACAACATGTTTTAGAACGTGCCAAGAGCAAATGTTTATTTAACAGCAGTTTTGTTGAATCGGAAAATGTTATAAAATATGAATGACTCGACGTATTCATCATTTCAATGTTGTGGTTTATTTCAGAATGGACCACCCAGCCATATAATTTGTAAATTCTCCTCTTGTATTGCATGCCACATTTAGTTCTTCTACCATCTATGACCCTGTTTAGATGGGTCAGTATGCTGCCTCTGCGTCACGAAAACTTGTTGGTAAGAAGATGGTTGGGGGCAGGTATGAAGCAATACCCTACCTGCAGATTTCGTGCGGCAGAGTCAGCATACTGAACTGTCTAAACTGGGTCTATGATAGCATGCAATCTGTTATGGAATCCTCTGAACCACTACCCTTAAGTAGTTAGATAGTGCTACCACCTGTAAAAATAACCATAATGCTATCAAAACTTACCATTGATATAGCTATGACAGAGGTGGAATGATGGAATTTAGGACTGGGAAAGTCAGGCACATTTATTTTGATTGTCACCCAACAAGTGACACGATTGTGTAAAATTATAAGAATGAAAGGAATCAAAGAAGAATAAGATTTTAACTGAAAATACTTGTAAGAATTGAATGAGAATTATCGAGATAAGATAAAGCAAGTGACAAAAGTCGAAAGCTTACTGGACATTTCTTTCTGTTTTCGTGCCGGCTATTATTGATTTTTAAATCGTTTGTTATATGTTCCTATTTTACACAATGAGGTGACAATTATCGATTGCTTTTGATTATGGAATATTATAAGAAGCTGACAGCTTCGTATTTCTAAATAAATTTAGAATTTTAACTGCTGGTGAATTGAATAGCGAGCCTGTTGGACGTGAAAAACTCTTCATTAAAAATATGTATATATGAATTTGCTTTTTAGGAATTAAGCCTGATTTATATAAAGTTTTGCTGAATAGCCTGTAAATAAGCTCGTCAGAAAGATGTCTTCTATAGTATTTCTTTGGGGGTTAATTTAAGCTAACGCAGTAATAAATAGCCATAATTGATTAAAAATGAATTATTTATCTCTTACACTTCTTCTTGAAAACTTATTCGCTTGTCTTGGTAGCTTTTGTTTTTTGCATTATTATACTTTCAGAAAGGAGGATCTAGAAAGTCCATTGTATGATTGGAATGGTCTTAGAGGTATCGATGGATCCAATCAACAGCGTCACAGTAAATTAATATTGACTACTAATTTCCTCTTCGCTTCTACTTTCTGATTATTAACCCACCTCAGCCTCTTTGTAAGTAGCTCGTTCTAAGCGTGTCTCTCTATGGAAGCCTGAAATGCTTTAAGCAGTGACCTTTGACAGGACTGTACGTCATTTACCGCCTGTCTTACACATAAATCACGCACATGATAAATCTTCAAATTTGCACGAGTAATTTGAAACTTCCGGCGGTATACAGCCTCACAGATATTTAGACTTAGGTACTTAATGCATTGTGGGGAATCACATAATTTTAAATGCTAAAATATGTTTGCAATTGATAAGGGTTGGCAGGTTTTCGTGAGTCAAAAATGGGTTCCATTCAAATATATGTATTTTTGGACATTTGAATATACTTGAATAAGGCTATTTGCAGAAAAAAAAACTTCGTTTAATATAAACATTATTTATGTTTGGGGATTAATACATTATTTTGTAATAAAGCTCTGGCGCACTTTCACCATTCACCTTTTTCGTAAGAAACTCCTCGAAATCATCAGAGTTTATGAGACTTTCAATACAAATATTTATTGTAAAATTTCTACATATTTTTCAAGCTGTGTTCCTATTTTTACATCCTATAGTTCGTGCGTTTATCAGCCTTAGAATAATACACAGCTCTGTGAGGTGCTTAAAAAACTTGAAAATACGGCTTGGAAGAGGTTTTGCTCCTCAGAGTGTGATCCGGACTATTTCTTTTATCCTATGTTACTCAATCAATTTATTTCTGCTATTGAAGTTTCCGGTAACGATTACTTGAATAGAATTAGGTTATCTTTACGCTCTGATCCTAAGCGATCTTGGAGATTCGTTAATTCTAAGCGTAAATGTGGCGTGAATGTGACTGTGATATTTATATTAAGAATTTTACCCACTTGACGCGGCTTCTACCGAGTTCCCTTGAATCCAAAGACAATGTGTTTGACGAAGCTAATGTCTTAAAGCATGTTTCGAATTTGGCTAATAGTTTCTTGAGTGTTCTTGATGGTATTCCTGCATACCTTCTGAAAAATTGCTGCTTGTCTATTGTTTCTGTTCTTTATCACGTATTTAATTTATATTTGTATGGAAACCCTGAAGGCTATCTGTGATTATTCCTATTTCGAATTATCGGCCTTTGGTCCTCAGATTCTCGAAGCCTTGATTTGACCTCTACTTTCATTATAATAATTTTTGAGGCACTTTTCAGCATGGCTTTATGAAATGTAAGTGCACCATTAAAAATTTACTGGAATTCTCCAATTTTTGTTTTTCTGCAATTGACGGTGTAAGTAAGTCGATTGCATTTTTACAGATTTTAGCAAGGCTTTCAATAGTATTAATCATAGGCCCTTTATCCATAATCTCTCTGTCCTTGTGTTTCCTGCTGATTTTGTCACTAAATTTGTTCTTATCTGTTAGGCCATATGCAGTGTATTTTACGAGTGCGCTTTCCAATGAAATTGAAAATAGCGTAGCTGTCCCTCAGTGAAGCCATTTAGGACCATTAGGTTTTATCATTTACATCAATGATGTCTTTATGACTATGTCTAACTTGAGACATCTTTATTATGCTGACGACAACAAAATTTTCCGTATGGTTTCTAGTGAGAATGAATGTATTTTTTTTTTTAAACTCAGACATTAATTCTAATTAGATGCTTCATACTAACCGATACAGTCTAAAGAGGATTTGTACGATTTATCCTACTTATTCTACTCTGGACTGATCCTCTCCGACTGCAACCGTATATTGATCCAATTATGTTTATTTCTTTGGAGTCTCTCGAAATCAAACATAGCAACTTCAGAAATGTTTTTGCTTTTGACTGTTTAAAAGGAAGGCGTGATCAATTTCTCCAATTACTGGGGGTTTTGAATTTATTAAGTCCGGCTCGCTACTTGAGGAACTGTAAATTATGCAATATTCCTTACCGGCGTACAAAATATGGTATACACGAGCCTAGTAGGTACATCAATGGCTCAGCTTAACGATCCCACTGATTGCATAGATTTCCAGTTATCTTAATCCGCTAAGGTTATTTTTCTTAATCATTGTAATCTTAGTATGTACTTAATTCTGTTTTGTTGTAATAAGTATTATGAATCTTAATTATAAATAAGAGTGGGAAACAGAAGCCGGTGAAGTCATCATATCAAAGCCAAAAGGCAAAATGCGAAAGACACAAGGTAAAAGGCAAAGCCGAAAGGGGAAAGCAAAAGGTGATCGAAAAACAAATAAAAAACGATACAAATTTAAATAACTTCTTATCATAACTATAAATATGCTAAAAAAAATTGAATTCTCTGAATAAAGCAAACGCTAAATTAAATCAAGTTCCCAGTAGAGAATGCTACAAAAAATATGTAGAGAAAACTGTTTTTAATTTCGTCAAATCATAAATTTTTTAAGATTAGAATAAAAAAAAAAATATTGTGAGTATTTCGGAAATTTTTCTTCATATCCACTCTTAGTGTAATATCAAAGGGTAAAAGAGCGTCTACAATGACGCAATAGATTGGAATGAGTAGAGTAGCATGTGTGCACAATAAAAATGACTTTTTTTTTCGAATTTTAACTTTATTATATAAAAATCAGTCATCGATTTCTATATTGATTCTTAAGTTCGTGTGAATTGAATTTAGTAAATTTTTCCACTTTTTTAATTCACTTACACACACTTATACATTCGTAGCATGACTGTTAAATTTTATATATAACAAGTAAAAAAGCTAGAATTTGTCTAGGACCAATTCTGTATAAAATTTCGTAAGGTCACCGATCTATGCAAGTTGAATTTATGAAGTGGTTTTTCGCATATATCTCTAGAACGGTTTGTCCCACATAAAAAATTATTATAACCAGTTTTATAGGATTTCGTATTGTGAAGAAGTCTTTAGTACAATAAAAATGTCTTGGACTGATCGTTTTCAAAGTATACGTAAAAAACCTATACTTTTTTATATGGTAACACAAAGAAAGAGTTGCCCAATTTAGTCCATTTTTGAATTTTTTTTTTTTGCTAGTACAATGAAAACAAGACCATGCATCAAATTTCAGATTTCTTCGTCGACACGTTATCCGGCAGTACCCAAATATATAGTGGAAAACGAAATTTTTGTGTGGCAACCCCACGAAGGAGTTGCCCGATTTGTCTCAATTTCGATTTTAATTTTACTTTTTTTTTTAAGTCTGTGTACAAAATTTGAGCTCTCTAAGTATGCGCGTTCTCGAGTTATCGTGCGAACAGACGGACGGACGGACTTGCAAAAATCGAAATAACTTTTAATTTTATGCGTGGGTGTCCAATCCATTTTGGTCTACGTTCATTATTTCGAGGTGTTACAAACGGAATGACAAGTATACCCTATGGATTTCATCTAGGGTATAAAAATAGTAAATTCAGTTTTAATTTCGTAAAAACAATTTTTCGCTTTTATTCCCCTTAGCCCCAATTACCTAGTATGTAAATGAGATTTCCAAAAGTCTAAACGTGGCCCATTCAAAAGCAGCAATTCTCCAGTTTCATAAAAAATTATTTGAACCGTTTCAATATAAAATTACATAACCTTAGGTTTCCTTAACCCCAGAGCTCTACGTAAAATTTCGATGATCAGAGAGTTTCAAATTCTCTCACGAATTATGATATTTGGGGATAAGGAAGCGGGATTGTATATCAACAAGGAATTAATGGTAATGTTGTTGAGACTTCGACTTTGAGTGGTATTTACTTTTAAAAAATCCAAAGATCCTGAATTGGTAAAAATTAATTTTTGACCAATGAATTTTTCTGTTCACTTGATTAACGAAGAATACGGAACTCTCCATGGATTTCATTAGTCCGAAAAAGTTTTAGCTACGAATTTTTCAAACTTAGGATAATTTCGATCAATTACCCTCTCTCTTTTATTGTGTTTAAGGAAGAAATTATTCGAAAAGTTGTTTATCTGGCGGTGTCACAAATAAAATCAATTCAAGCTGAATCCGTACATAAAAAATAAATTTTGTAAACATAGCATCTAAATGTTTATTATTCATAAGAAGTGATCAAAAAAAGATCTTTTAAGAACCATAGCTTTGATGTGAAATGCTTAGGTAGACTATTTGACCAATATAAGAGGATTTAACATTGTCATTGACAATGTTAAATACTCTTATATTGATAAGCATCATAATTTCGGTATATAAGTACATGTGTACGTAGTTTATATAGTAGCAAAAAAATGTTGAAGATTGACACATCATAATGAACGTAAAAGACATTTCAATTCATATTATAACATCGAAGACTTAAAATTCCGCACCTTAAGTTATGTGACCACTTCGAATGATTAATTATGTATAGAGATATTATAAAAGGGAAAAATGCCAACAGTCTTCGTGATGTGACTCTTAAGAAGAACAACGTTGGCCTTGTTCAGGTTTTTGCCGCTAAAGTAATTTCCCGAATGATTTTATCTCTATCCTTAATGTTCACGATCATAATGGAAATTTAAAAATTCATTGATTTCATATTTTTATCTATCATCTTTATGTAGCATAGAAATTTAAATTTCATAAATATTTTTTATTTCATTGGTTTTTGCTCTAAATTCAGTGTTTGTTACAAAACATTTCGGACAAAATATAAAACAATGATCGATACCCGTCTACATCTACACGAATTGCTTTAGGCTATCATCTCTTTTGTTATTTCCTGAACAGTCTGAGGAATTTAATAACGAGATATTGCCAATTTTCAAAGAGCGTTGTGATATTAACGTAATATTGATGAGTTTGTCCTTTAACGTTTTGCGAAATTTTTAAAGATTCATTAAGAAGATGAATCATCATCATGATTACAATTCACAGCGGTTTTCAAGATAGTGGCTAGTGGTTATATCATCTGCTTCATTAATTGCATCTGGGTTTCTGTTTTGTTTTATTTATTTTTTTGTTTTTTTGTTGTTTTTGTGAAAATTCATCAATTTGTAAAGAGCCTTCAATAATATTTACTCCCGGAAATTATCTAACTTTCAGACAAACTTTCATTAATTGATAGATATTAATCAGAAGACATTCACCGGTAGATAAGATCTTTTACGGGGTAATTTCATTGATTTCCAGTAGTTATGACCCAAATTTTTGCAAATTTAATATACAATTATTACGAAATAATTGGGTAAATCTTTTAGATACTTTCGCATTTGTAACATTTATCATTATTTTGATGTTTAGCATACTTAGCTTAGCGATAATGTGTAGAAATAAAATTGATCGTAAGGGTTAAAGTTTAAACTCAGTCGGTACAAGTGATGTACTATTTGGAACACTCTGTAGATTGAGCACATGTTGTCAGACGTTCAAGGTCGACTTTACGAAATATTGTTGATTATTTTGTGCGAAAATGATAAACATGTTTGTCACCAATTTTTAGGGCTCTGTATCTTACGCTCTTACGGTCATATGTCTGTACGTCATAAATTTTTATCTCAAAAATGACGGGACGTAAGAATTTCAAATTTCCCAGAATGGTAGATCTCTGCGCCGCGCATATAATTTCGAGAGTCATAGATTATGAAATTTGCTTTTTTAAATTTTTTATGATAATGACTTGGGCAACTCAAATTTTTTTTTGTACCATGTGGTCTGTTTTCAAGGATTCCAACATTTTTATTTTCGAACCTTGGTTGACTTGGTTATGAAGATATACTTATTCCAAAATCTACGAAAAAAGATCGTCTTTCTCCCTGATCTTCTAGGTTTCTAAAGATAAAATTTTTATATTGTCATGGTTAGTATAGGCATTGAGTCATGACAACAGAAAAACTGCAGATTTTTGTGTCAGTCTTATAGTTGCCGAAAATTTTTTTTTTCGTGTAGTCATTTCTAAGTTAACTCTTTACTAATAAAACCATTTCTTGTAAGACCACTCTTGCGTCTATCTATTATTGAAATTTGAAAATACAATCTTGATTATATCTTGGGGAAATATAAAGATAAAGCAAACTAAAGGGGATATACAATAGCAGATAACGCAATTAGTAATTTGTCAGTTTAAAATTAGAACCAAAAATGAATAATTGTTAGTGATATGAATTATAATTGACTATGATGAGAGAGAAAGTAAAAGAAAATATATATAGGAGTATCATTTTTATGACAGTCATAAGTTATTGAATACAGCCCTCAATGCTCTAAATGTAACCAATACAGAAATGTTTGTTGATTGACATATACCCAGTATTGGTCTCAATATTTGTGCAATGTTTTGTAAAATATTCTTTCCGGAAGTGATCATACAATAGCGCCAATGGTATAGCACCTGCAATCTTCCTCTATTTTTAAACGAAAGACAACAATTACTAAAATCCATTTACAGAAAATAGAAAGGTTAAGTGAGTCGGGTTTTTTGCATAAGGGATTATTTTTTTATATATTTTGTTCATTACGGATTTTATTTTTTAGGGATTTTACCTTTTAGAATGTTTTTAGGGACTATGGGCTGATCATACTAATAATGAACCAACTAAACAGCAGAGGAGCTGTTGGGTGATCTACGGCTTTTTATTAAATGAATGAGATTAAAATTAGATTCTTGATGACTCTAACCAATCTCTAGGAAATTATTAAGAATTTCCTTAATTAAATGCTACAAGAAGTTTTATTATAAGCGGGTAATGACTTATGCTGATCTTGTAAGGGATTAAGAAGGTCGAAATGTGCAGATTTAATGCAGAGAACAATATTTAATCTCAACAACTTTTGCCGAATTTTAAACAGGAAAATAAAATTTCAAATTATCAAAGATGTGCGATAGTATGGTCAGGAATACTAGCAACATTAATTTTATGGATTTTTGCCTGAGATATCTAACCGGTGTTTCCTCTATATCTCCTAGATGATTAATAAGCTACCTTCTACTTTATTTAAAAATAAAAAGTTAGTTATCTCGTTATGAACTTAGTACTCGTTCATTTAAGTTATAGTACACAACTACCTGGCGAAATAACATATTCATTTCGTTATCTCCAATGAAAATCAATGCTATTGATACATACAGAACTCCATCCACTTTTTTGACAAAATTGTGCGTGATGTGTCCCAAAATCTCTTTAAGTCCAATGAAAATATTTAAAAGGGAGAATAATGGAAAACTTGTAAATGGAACAGTTAAATAAGAATTCTATCGATAAAATTTACCTTCTATGTAGATGAGAGTAGGCTCGTCTATGTACAATGTGCACTTAAAAGCTTCAAAATAATCTCTATGCAAGGAAAATATTAACTACTTTGTTTAGATAAATATAAAATCTATCGAAACAGCCGAATCCATTTCCCATTAAGGCTCCAAGCTCATTCCACGGAATGCTAACATTAAGCTGGCAGGCACTCCAACCAAATATTACTTGATTTGAACAAAACAAAACTTCGGCGATGAAATGGAAAATGTTCGACAATGTGGACAGCTATGCCAACGAAAAACAACAGACAGACCTAGTCGCTTGATTCGTTATGGCTCGTTGGGTAAACTGAACATATCGTAAGTAGTGTTGCGGTAATGTGCACGTAATGAATAATTTTGAAAGAGAAATTACCTGTGCACGATTATTCCACTTTCGGTTTCATTAGTACACGGAATCGGAAGAATATGAAGGCGCATAGCTGCTGATAACTGGTCCAATGGGTTTGCTGAGGCGTTAAAATTGGCGATGGTGTAAATGAATAGATATACTGCCGCCAATTACTAATACCAATGAGTAACTGCTTGTGCGATATTTTAAACCACCATGGTAGTTTTTGGTTGACTAACACAATTCACTTCACGTCGACGACGACGATGATGACGACGAAATAGATAGATGACGATAAACATAGTTATTAACCTATTATACCATAGCTACACCGGTTTCATCTTAATATTTGCATTATTAATTAGAATAAAAAGAGTTTTGTGGAAATTAAAGAAAATGCAAAAACGTAATCAGAGGAATGTTGTTATACTGCGCGAGCGCGCGCGCCATCATCGTGGGTTGTAGAGAAAGTAGCGAAATTTTTAAATTTCAAAGGTTATAAGCGAAGCATGTTTGCTTAGCAACATAAAACTCACAAATAAAATCAATCAAAGACGAATGAGACTTTTGTGGGGTGAAGTTTCATATTTTAACGAAATAAATTAGATTTAATTAAGGAAAATAATAATAAATGTGACTAGATTAATTGTTAAAAAAAAAAGAAAAAAAGAAAACAAAAATTATAAAACCCAAAATCCAGTTTTTTTTTTTTAAAAAATGCACAGACATTCGAGATGCTGTTGAACATCTTATATAATCTAAGGTCATTGCTAGAAGATCCTTAATTTTTGTTTTTCTTATTTTCTCATATTTATTCAAGATTTACGTAACTAAATATTTCTATGAGTTTATAAAATCGGAACAGTATTTTTGGGTTCTGTCATTAGAACAGATGGGTTAGTTTACGATATTTTTTTTGAACTTTAACATTTTATTGCACCTAGTGACCATGAATTGAAATTTTCATTGATTGAATCGACTTTTGCTTATAATCAAATTTTGACAGCTATACAGCGTTCATTAAATTAAACGACATAGGGCTTGACACGTTTATCTATGGAAATGTATTTAATTTGAATAATTTAATTAAGAGATATAGGTTGAATTGAATTGTCTTATAAAAAACTGCCATTTTTATTATTTCACTCGTTCATGACAGTTTTATACGTCAAACTTAGTTGGCACCAAAAGTACATCAGATTCAAGCCGCTTAAGAGCATAGCTATAATGGATTTATGCCACGCCACGCCGAATACATTAAAATTGTTTGAACAAATTCAAAACATATAATTAACTCAATTATAAAACGTTCAACGATTGTCGCTAACTTTCGCTAACTTCTCTGTATACAATTCTGTACGTAAAAAACTATTTTTTTCATTGATTGTAATTGTGTGGTTGTATTGAGCTTTTAAAAACTTTTTGTTTATGTACATATATAGATTTAAATCAGAAATATTAACAAATGGTGGAGATATAACATAATATAGCAATGTATTTTTTTTGGGCGCGCGTTGATGGTGAAGGTTCTCGGCATCGATGTAGGTGTCGGAAAAAAAAATTAACTTATTTATAATTGCATAATCAATGTATCTTTAGTGTGAACTAACAATATTATAAAAAAAAAATTATTATAATAAAAATTCGAAACTTAACATTTTTTTTACTCAATTTTCTGTCGGTATTTTATTTTTTGTATTTTTTTGTGCGTTACTGAAATTTTTGTTTCCGTGGTTCACTCCATAGGTGATGATACTAAGAATATGTTGTAAAAATTTCAAAATGATCTGAACCTTCATTCAAGAGTTAGAACTTTCACAAAGTTCAAAAAAGTGAATGCTGGAAAAACGGCTTTGAAGTTGGTGGCCGTACGCACCGCGCACTATCTATTATCAATGTAATCTTACCTTATTTAATAGCATCCTGCGGTATATGTGGGGCCGTTACCTTTACTGTTACGCGATTCTATGTAGGCATAATAAGTGAACAATAGAAAAGAGTAGTTGCTGATCTAATGCACATGTCTCCGTAAAGCGTGGCCGGTTACCGCCGCTACCGCCTGCTTCCAAGAATATAAAAGTGTTTACGATCTAAATGCTGTAACTTTAACAAGTTTTGGAATTTTTCAATTCTGTAAGGCTTAAAATATTCCTAACCGTTTAGGCTAATGGAATACAAAAATATTTTTTTTTAATTTTTCGCGTATATAAGGCCTTAAGAAAAAGAAAAGCTATATAATAATGACATACATGTTGCTAAGCATCTATTGTAGTTTAGTCTTAAACTGATACAATTCAATCTCTTTCTAGTGTATTTTAGCCCTAGACAGTACATTCATTTTATGATCCATAAATTCTCACTGGATTACAATGCTACTAACACATTTGACTACATATCTATAGAATTGAATAAAGTTATGTGTTAAAAGTAAGTTAGCGAAACTTAGCGAACTCAAGGCTTTTAAAATCCCTATAACTGAATAAAAGCTAATTGTAACCAATCAAGACAAATAATAGAGTCTAACAAGGTATGCGAAGTTAGAGTCAGAGTATTAATTGTCATTGTAGTTTCCCTTTTACCTACATTTTTTGACTAATGACTGTACCTACGTTTTCATACCCTAGACGAAATCATAGGGCGTACTAAGTTTGCCATTCCGTTTGTAACGAACAGAAATAATGCTAGTAGAGAAAAATGGGTTAGACACCCACGCATAATATTAAAAGTTATTTTGTTTTTTGCATGCCTGTCTGTCCGTCCGTCCACACAATATTTCCAGAATGCGTTCACTTAGGGCGCTGAAATTTTGCACACTGACTTTTTTTTTAAAAAAATGAAAATTTGAGTTCGAAAATGAGATGAATGGAGCAACTCTTTCGGAGGGTTGCCATATAAAAATTTTGTTTTTCACTATTTATTTGAATACTGCCTCAGAACGTGTCGATATAGAAAGCTGAAATTTTGTGCACTGTATTTTCGTAGCAAATAGCTTCAAAAATGGACTAAATCGAGCAACCCCTTCTTGGTGTTGTCATATAAAAATTTAAGTTTTTTACGTATATTGTAAAAACGATCAGTCATAGACGTTTTTATTGTACTGAAAAAATCTTTAGAATATGAAATCCATTTTTACTGTCCGACAAACCGTTCTAGAAATACATGCGAAAAACAACTTCAACGTTCAAACTTGCACATATGGGTGACCATACGAAACTACATTCGGACATTCATCTGGTATCATAAGAATTGGTTTTAGACCAATTTCGGTCTTTTTACTTGTTCTTTAACTAAATTTCAAGTAATTTCCAAATTTTTTTTTAATTCCCAATATAACTTCTGTGGGCCCTTCTTTGGAGACTTCTTTACTTTTCGCATATACATATGTAGAACATTGGAATCGCAATTTTCAAAATTGGAATCTCCTTCCATTTTCTAGATTGCATTGAAACTTTTAACTGGTCATCTAATGATGGTTAAGTTAGATGGCATTACTTCTGTACATAATACAATGTGAACCTCAGGGTTCTTAACTCTCTCCGATATTTCTTTTCATATTTTTATTTTCAAACTGATCTTCTCTATTTTACTTCCTATCATATTCATAGCTGTGGATGATTTCTTGTGGATGTAAGATAGAATGCAACGCAAGTAATAATCAGGATTATATGATTAGAATATTAAATACATTCTTGGTTGGAGCAGAGCAAATTGCTCTCATTCATGCTTGTCATACCCAACCTCTCACGTCTTTTTAAAATAAGGTTAACACTGTATGTTGGACTGAACATATCTTTTTGTCGTCAAAAAACCAATTTAGTAATCTCTAATAAAGCTTGCTCCAATCTGAACGTAGCCCGGTAAAGTTTATTCAACTTTTCTGTACAAATTTCCAACTTTTATATCAAGGAAGCTAAATGGATATCAGGCATGATATAGTGCCTCAATTTGTATTTGTATTATACTGACAATTTAAAATTTTAGTTCATAAAGTCCTGCCGTATTACATTTGTACCAGTACAAATTTTGTGAACCGATTGGAAGCAACTTTACACTCAGTCATGAAATTCCTTGTGCATTCAAGAATGCGAATTTGAGTCAAGCCAGCCTTCTATTCCTGACTTAAGCCTGAGTTTTTGTTTTCTTTGAGACAAGCAAAAATAGCGTGAGTATGTATAAATCTAAGCTTAAACTACTGTAAAATAGGACATTAAGACTAATTGGCAATTCACTGTGAAGTAAAGTGATACTCGATATAATACGCTTTAGGCGGTGGGTGTTTCATAATTCAGTTGCTTATTAATTTAATAATATGCAATTATTTTGCTCAATGTTTAATACTATCGGTGTAAATTTACAAAAATATATGTTGGCATAAAATTTACCAATATGAAATATAGTAATTTTACAATTTTATGAGATATTGAAATATTGGAGTGCTAAATTGTTATTGTACAGGCATAAGCTCGCTAATATTCTTCAGGTAGGCAGCTTGTATACAAACTGTGTAAGGCTGAGTAATGTAAATCGGTAGTTAGTAAAAATATACAAAAGAAAAAAGTAAATCAACTGAGATTTAAAATTAAATTGAAATTTCGGAATGTAAAAATTAAAACTTCGGAACGTAGTAATATTGATAGTACGGGGAGAAAGAACTACTAAATGTAAAATTTCTCTCGAATATCTACTAAGCAGAATTGGGAGCAGATGACTTATTTTTCTCGACCTGATTTAGTCCTTAATAAGCTTTTTATAAAATTATTTAGAAAAAGTAAATTTTTTAGATCGAGATAGCAGTTTTTGAATAATCATTTTTATCAAAAATAGTACAATTTTATTTCTATTTGATGCAATTCATTCTAACATTAAGTTGTTAGATTAAATCTGCTGTGAGCTGCGGAAACTGTATGCTAACCACAGAGTTGTTCTCTGCTGAGTGCCTGATCACAGTGACATACCTGGAAACGAGGCTGCAGATTCTTTGGCAAAAAAAAGGTTTTGCTACTAGTATGTCTAACGGAGGAACCCATAGGTCGGCGAAAAATATTCTAGATGTACAGGCCTGTAAGTTAGCAAAATCAATGATGGGATGAGCTGACTTCATGCGAAGTGAGAGAGTTAGCAGATATTAGCTAATTTCTCTTCCAGGCAGGGTCCTAATAGAGTGATATCACAATGGACAATAGATAGATGATCTAAGTGTGGCTGATCATAAATGTTTTCTAAGATTTTTGTCACTTAACCTAACCTAACCCAACCTAACCTTAGATTAAATCCATAGACAAAGTACAAGCTAATTTATTTTGTTCTTTAAACAGAGTAAAATTTTACTGCCTGAGATACCTTAACACACTAGAATATAGCTCAGTTAAGACCACAAAAAATTACTGTAATGAATGTAGTACCACGTAAATCTTTTACATCTTAAATAAAATAAAATTGATGTACACTTACAGTAAAATGCAAATTATACCTACTACATATATTCTCCATTTACATTTTTTGATTAATCAAATAATTTTTCCGACGGTTTGGTGTTTTTACGCGATATCAAAATAATTAAGCAAAAGTGATAAGAAATTGTAAATTTGCAGATTCGTTTTTTTTTTATCATGTTACCCTACGATGCCGTAGCAGAGCCTTGGCATTAAAGGAAGAATGTGTGAGGATTATTGGGTTAAGCCAAGGAGGTATATGTATGCAGTACTCTATGAGATGGTGGCAGGGGATGGAAAACTGTTCCACATTCATACTATTCTGTTTATGAAGGAATCGCGGCCGAATCTGACTTCAAGGGTGTGAGGATGAGTTTGGGTTACAGCCCGTGTGGTGCGCATAAGAAGAATTCTACAAGGGATCAGGTTAGGGATACAAGTAGCGATAAAAAGAGATGGACATCCGACATTACGCATCAAATTGTTGTAATCTGATAAAAGAAATTCCACATACATAATTTATATTTTCAATTAAAAAGTGAAATTTTGCTAGAATTATAATGTAAAAATATCAAAAAGATTTGTTTTTTGTTTTTTATTAGTAGTAGGAGCCTAATTGAAGCTGAAATGTGAATGAAGGTGACTATGTCATCTCCAAAGTAGTACATAAGATGATAAGTAAGACAAATGCCAGCATTATTGGTATTAAGTGGAACAGAGATAGTGTCGTCGTGCAATTAAACGATTTCGTATGTGGATTTGAATAAAAAATTAACATATTAAACGGTTTCAATTTTATATTAATTATTATTCCATAATCGATGCTAAATTAGTTTCTAGTCACGTCATGCTATTAATTTGACGCTCATGATTGTTTCGAATACTGTTGACAGGATTAATAGATAGAAAGATTTTTCTTCACCGCTGCTACATATTTTTTGGTATATTCTTAATATGAGAAAATAATTTCCTTGGCTTAATAAAGGGGAGGGGGGGGGGGGGAGGGAATAAAAAACATTCGCGGAAGAATTATGTTTTTCTTTTTCAATCTCTGAATTAAAATTAAAATAACAAAAACAGTAAAATAATTTATTTTTAAACGTGTTCTTCGTTTTGAATTTTTCACAATAAAAAGCAAGGCTTTAATATAAAAAACATTCTCAATCGAGTTATGCAATCGACTAATCTCTTAGTCTTCGTCATAAAAACAAACAAAAAAATTGTGAAAGAGATGATTTTATAGAAGAACATACATTTTTTCTGCTCTGAATACAGATCGGTGATTCTGACTACATATATACCAATTATAATTGATTTTAAAATCTACTGAATGAGTGACCTTGACAACTTTTATGAATTTTTTGAAATAAATTTCGGTACATTTATGCGTAGCTTTAAAGGGCACGTGTAGATAGAGCATCAACGGTTTATAAATTTAATATTCATAAAAAAATTTGTATAGGTTACAAAATTTCGTTTTTCATATTATTACAATATCGACTCATGTAATCGATTAATTTTTATTTTGATAATTTTTTTTTTTTTTTTTTTTTTTCGTGTAAATTTGAATAATCGCACGCACCTCTATAATTATGTAATATGGTTCCCGTGAACAAGCACCTTGCCCAAGACTCTAGCTTTACAGTAAGTTATCTTAATATACTAGTAGTATACACATACATATCTACAAGCTGGGGCTAGTCTGCAATAATTTTCTGTTTGTGCTTAATCATGTTAGACTGTAACTTGATAGCTACAGGCTAGCTTTTCACCTTACTTCATTCGCCATTCAAAGAGAATTTTATGTCTGCTGCTACACAAGGTGTGGCTTTATAAACATATGTATCGTCTGGGCAGGTATTGTAACTTCCTTTTCGAAATTTCTTTGATTAATTGTATATATAGTATATGTATGTATATAGGTAGATTGCATTTCATGTCATATAATAGCTTGTTTGGTATGTAACCTACATATATTGGGATGAAACTACATATTTATGCAGTAGACGTAGAAGAAAAAAAATAATAATAATAATAAAACTTTTATTAAATTCCATATAAGTTTACTACTGGAATGGCAGACATAAAATGATTAAAAATACTATGGTCAGGTATACTAACTACTAACTAACACTAATTGAGTAAAAGATAAGTTGCACACATGTTTTAAAGTGCATAAATTTATAACCACCTGGTGTAATTTTATTAATTTTTCTTTCAATTTATAATGTTTTTCCAGTTGTTGTGTAGCAATGCCTTCTAGCCTAAATAACAACTGTATTGCATCAGTTACATATGTTGGCATGGCGACTTGTGATAAAAGCTATTTTCCTCTATAGAATCTGTACGGGGAAAAGTAATATAACTTGATTCATTTTATATAAAATATTTCAATATTTTTGGAATACATGGACTAGGTGAACGAAAAGCTTACATGAGAAGCTGAATAACTGGAAAATAGAGAGCGACAGAGACAGAGTTACTCATTTCAAGCCTAATATGAAGAAAATTAAAATGATTGTGAATTTATAGAAATCGCAAATAAAATTTGTCATCAGACACAATATAGACAACCATAAAAAAGACCCTTGATAGCGTACAAGAGATTGGTATGTTTAGACGTTATTGGCCCATTTACATTGGCTAACCCAATCCACTTTATCCCGAAAGAAGCAGTAGCTGGTATGCTTCGAAACAATAGGTATCAGGATCACAATTCTTCTGATGTGGGAGATCCTAATATCTTGGAGCAGGCCAAAGTCAAATACCCAGAAACTTCAACGGTTGTTATGGGAAAAAGGCTTTCGTTCAAAAGAGGCTATCAGGTTACCAATAACGAGAAAAATCATATGTTAGACAGATGGCTTCAGTAACCGATGGCGGCTACAGTGAAGCATAACAAAACAGGCGCAAGAGTGGTAGATCCAGAAGTGGAACTATTTGGTGCGTCACTTTCCATTTTTCAGGAGGAAGTCTACGCTATGGAGATTGGAGCTCAGTAAATCCTAAACAAGGGCTGCAAGTTCCTATATCTACATTTGTTCACACTGTGCTCGTGGCGGTGTCCTATCAATACTTTGCGTCGAAACTAGTCTGGACTAGATTTATACAGGCTGTTTCCGTCTAGGTGGTCAATAGAGCAGGAAGTGATAGTACTCACCTAGACGAACAAAAAATTGTATGGCAGGGGAGCACTTAACTGTGATCGTACGCCCTGTACTTTTTATGATGCAAGGTGTTTTGAAAAAAGCTAGCTTGTGTTCTTAATCACCCTCTTACTCCGAAATGGTTGATATGACCCTAACCCCTCTGTCATACAATTTTTTGATTGTCTAGGTGAGTATTATCACCTCCTGCTATATTGACCACCTAGACGAAAACACACTGTATATTCAATTTAATTAATTTGAGATGGTTTTCTCTACAAATTTGGCAAAATTTAGAATATTTTGAATCAGGACTTATAAAAACGTGTTGAACAATTCCTAATTGCACTATTCATAATTGATTCGAGTTGAAGCCATAAAGACTGTAGACATCACACTTCTTTAACATGTAGAAGTAGATAGCGGTCTCTGAGTTAATACAATTGAAATGTGGAGGATGAAGATGAAAACCTTGAATAGAGTGAACCGAGGCATTACTTTGAAGACACATTTCCTACTTTACGTAATACAGGGTGGGCCAAAAGTCACCATGGGGTGCCAAAGTCACCATGGGGTTTAAAAATTTAATAACTTTTTCGTTTATATATATTTTTTATTTTTTTTTAGATTATATAAATAACATCTGGAGAATAAATAATGGAGAGATTCACAACTGAACAAAGAACCAGAATAAGTGACTTTTGGCCCACCCTGTACTAGAAAGAAAAAAATCGATATTTTCGCTTGACATCTCTACGATTGAGTTGTTCGATTTCCATCATTTAACTCAGTACGGAGGTATCATGTCATACAATTTTTGTGTTTCACGTGAAGGCATGTAACTTCCTTAATTTTAATCTAGAAGGGGATATTCTATACATATATAGAAAAAGCCAGTGACATCTTAACGCATGGGCCTACTGGTCCTGGACCCAGGGCCCCGCAATCCATAGGACCAATGCAATAGTAGAACCAATTGATGACCAATTTTTAAACCTAATACAAGTTAGTTTAGCTGTTAGACTTTGGCTACTAAAAGTCGACCATGGGATTTATTTGAAATTCTATAATACATGGCAATACATTTTCCTACAAAGCATTGAATGAAGAACTAAGAAGGATGCGGGATATCGAGTGAATAGAGCGCTCATGAATAAGCCACTCACTCACAGTCGGATTGAACTTAATTGGGTTTGCTTTGATGCAGAGCTGGGCAATACTTAAGTACTACTTAAAGTACATTTTAGTTACTTATGACATTTTGAAATGCCCCTACTTCGTACTTGATCATCAGTAGTTGCTTCTATTTACTTGTACTTAAGACTTAGTTTTGTACTTAAGTACCAAGATTTTTACTTAAGTATTTCTGAGTCTATTAAGTACCTACAAATATCAAACTTTTCGTAGAAAAGCAATCTTTAGCGCAACTCCTTTTTTGTTGAGTTTTAAAGCACGCAAAGAACTGTCAAGGCATGTGCCGCACTCACGCGTCAAGGCAGAGCCTTAGACAAACTAATAACATACAAATAAGACTCGGCAAGTAGAACAAAAACCAGTAACGTCTCGCTCGAATATAAAATCGACGATGTCTCCACTTGATGACATAACCAATGACATGTATAATATGGACTGACTACGGTCATAGATATACACTGCAAAAATTAGGCTCACTTCTATATTGCTGGCTCTTTCGGTCTAAGCACCAACTGAGAGAGAACTGAAAACAACAAATGAATTAGTGGATTCGTCGAAATACATGATTTGAAATTAATGATTTAGGGTTATTACTGATAAAAACTGTTTTACCAAAGACAATACATTAGATACGCAAAAGAAATTCTAAATGTTTTATTAAAATCACTTTCCGAGCTGCGTGCGCACTTTTTCAATTTCCCGCCAATGATTTTTTCAATGTTGGCACACGTGAGAACTCTTTTTGACACAAGCAATTGTGCCTATGTCAAATAGAAAAGTATTAGTCCATATTATATACGTCAGTGGACAAACCCAAGGGTAAGCAAGCAATGCTTCGCTCCAACATAAAATCAACGATGCCTCGACCTGATGTACGGAAGGCCTCAATTCTTTCTTAGAAATTTACTGGACATTTTTTCCTTAGAATAGTTATGCAGGCGATAATGGGTACTTGGGCGGACCTCTAATAGCTTTATATGAGTGTTGCAATGAGAGGTGAAAGTTTTAATCTACTTGCAGCGTCGAAAACTATAAAAAACTATAAATAGTAGCCACTGGTTACTCTACACATACTATAGTTTTTAAAAGGTTTTTATTTATTAATATCTATTAATTAAACTCGATAAACTTCAACGTACAAAGATTCTACAAAAGTACTTCAAAAAGTATTCAGTACTTTTTATATACTTAGTACTTAGTTACAATTACTTTTCATACATGCTGTACTTGTACATACGTTGACCTACTCAGGCCTACTCAGCTCTGCTTTGATGTTTCTGAAAGTAAACAGTTCCGGGAGTTCAGCGACTTTTTCAAGTTTATTATAATTAATAAACATCACAAATTTGAAATATGTAGCGTTGTTTCTAAATCTTGAAGTGTATATTTTCATTCAATTCTAGTGTTTTCTAAAATTTTTGCTCACTAATACGTTGATAATTAATTTGTCACTTCCTTGCTAGTTATTTATTCAATAATAAAAAGCAACATACAAATAACGTCATTGTCATTATATAGGACAATATTTGCAGTTGTTCAGTATTTTTTAAATTTCGCGTATTTTTCATGGTCTACTTTCAAGTACCCAAACTCTATTTGGTAATCAGAGGAAATCTTTTATAGTATTATCCATATTAACACAATACTGATAACTCTGCCTGGATATGGGTATTTTACTAAGCATTTGATTGGATAGTTTTAGAGGTTTTTAAGAAATGTTAACTTATAAAAATGAATTGTAGAATAATTTACACATCACTCATACCTTTTGTACTATATATACAGATATACAACTATATTTTCATAGAATTGTTTTTAAAGATAAATAGTCTGGAAATATATTCGCATAGCTTTAAAACTGTCAAAGTGACCTCATAACTTCCTGTTGATAAAATCTAAATATTCGCCCTCCTCATTTTAAATAAAAAAAAAATTTTCTGATAAATTTTCAATGTAAAAGTTTTTGTTATTTATGTATGTTGTATATAGTCTATAGAAAAATATAATTTGATAAATACAACAAATATTGCTTGCTACATGACCTGCTCATAAAAATAAAACAGAAGCAAAATACAAAAGTATACAAAAGTAAATTATTGCTTTACTTTATTGCTCGTTCGCGGAAAAATCAAGGTTGGCTCGCACAGTTTTCGGAAGAAATAATTTTTATTTGACCTTCTGACGTACCCGGCAACGCATGCTAACTATTTATTTGTTTACAATTCATTTACTAGTCAACGATAAGCATGACCATTGTAAATACGTGAAAACTTTACATTATTTGAATATACAAATATTTTTCTTAATGCTAATACAAAAAAAAAAATGTTTAAAATGAAACGAAATGATGCTTTAAATGCACTTTGTTCAAATAAATGTAGGTAAATATCTCAAATAACAACTGTGGGATTGCTTTTATCGGTAATGAGCTTTATACTTAGTTTAAATGCTCCAGCAATTTATTTTATGTTACTGTTCGAGTTAACTAGATTTTAGTTAAGAATTAATTTGAATGGAAGTGATCTTGACACCTGCTTATCCGTTATGTATACAGTAAAATGTAGGTACACTAACAGATTCCTTATTTTAATGAATGCAGGCTTTTCGAAGCTTTATTTTGTTTTAATATACAATTTTTTTAATTCGTTAACGCTTGTTATGTCAGTAAAATTTCTGTAAAATATTTCTGAATAGTAAACCAGCTTTTACCCAGATCTTTAGGTAGATCGAAATTTTAATTAAGTACACAAAAATTGCTCTGAATCAAATCGCTTTTGTAGATAATAGCATAGATGGCACAAGAACTAGATGTCGCATACAGTACCAAAAAAGTATACAAAATTTATATGGCTGGGTGGTCCATTCCGGAATGGACCACAAGATTTAAAATGATATATGCGTCGAGTGATTCATATTTTTTCGTATCTGAAGTATTGAGGAGGTCGGTTAAAGGTTTACAAAACTGCTATTATAAAAATATTTGCTTTTGGTATACTCTAAAATATGTTATGGTCCATTCTAGAATACACTACCCATTTCCTAACCGGTATACTCTGTTTTAGTATGCCATGCGACATCTAGTTCTTGTGCCATCTATGATAATAGTTCAATTTTTTTAAATTTAGTTGAGGTATAGACGTTTGTAAGGGTTTAGTCAACTTAAGGAATAAAGGAAGTTTTTGTTTTTATCATAATTTCATACGTATGTATATGTAGTATCTAATAGTCTAAAAATTTACATATTTACACTGCCAGATGAGAAATCAAATAAGGCGTTATTTAGAAATGTAGACATAAAATATGGGCAGAGTGGATCATAATATTGTCTTCCACAAATATAAATATCATCATAATCAGATTAAATCTTTAATATTTCCGCTATTACATGATGTAGAAAAGGTTCACAACTAAGCAGAATCTGTGAAAGGCTTTCAAGAAGTCAAGATCTACCCCATGACTTGCTTAGAAGCATAACTAAACTGTTGGCAGCTATTTCCAGTTTTATTTCGGGATTATGATTGATTATATTTTAACTATGCATTTCCAAACAAGCTCACTTTATGTTAATATAATATTTCTGTTCTGAATGAAATGCATTCAGATTCAGTTGCTATGGGTTAGCTTATAGCAATAAATCAAATGTATTGAAGTTGCACAAGACAATCATTTTTCCTGAAAATTGGTGTAGGTAGTGCGATTGAACTGACAGTATTAGATTTAATTAAGAGAACTGCTATAGCTACTGGATAGTTTTTTATACGAATAACCACATTAATGTTCCGGTTTGTACCCAGGTTCAAGTGGAATCGGGTACCCGGTTACTCGATTCCAAGATTTTCGATTCTAAGTTTAATCTGGTACACGGGTATCCGGATATAATCATTCTCAATTCCGAATATCTGGGTATCGGATGCAATCAGTTCTAAGTTTTTAGTACTTCAATACATTATTGAATTCGTGAATTCAGCCATAATAAATAAAAAAAGAATTTAATTCTGCTACCCGAATCGCACTTTCCTTGATTTTCCATATTATATAACCAAATTAATTTTTCAAAATCCGATTCTAAAGAATCGATTCCTCACTACCCGATTCGAAAGAATCGATTTCTAACAACCCGATTCCAAGGAATCGAGTACTTGGACTACTCGAATCTTATATGTGAAACCGGGTACTCGAAAACCCGGGGTTTAAATAATATTTATCCGCATATGTGCAGTTGCAGATAGTTAAACCTTATCCACGTATAAATATTTGCCGATTTTTTATATATTTTTTTTTTATCAAATAAACTTTTTATGAATTGCTTAGAAATAAATGCGTTTAAAAATATTATTAAAAATACTCGAAGATTTTAACTTTGGAAGGTTACTTTGACTAAATAATTGGAGACTACAGGTAAGTCATACATCAATAAATAGAAAAGAGTATCCCTTTTCTGAGATAGGTATATCAAGTACCACAAACTTAACAACTCCGCAGATATAGCATACTTAATAGAAGCTTACCTATGTTATAAGTATTAATCCCCTTCCCCTTTACTCTCTCCCGTGTCCTACTAATTTTTTGATCAGCTTGATGGGGTTCTATATCATTTGATACCCGAATTTGTCATCACCAAAATTAATCTTAGGCGAATTTCTTTCCCAGCTGAGAATATATTTAATGAAATAATCCAGATTTAGAGTATTCGCAATTTCTTTTTCAATGGAACCTTTCCTGTAAATTTGTTGAAATTACTTTTCTCTTTGCAAGTATACTACTAGAACTCGCCTCTGCAATATGCTTCATTTTCTTTTTCCGCAATTTATAGTTCAGGATACAAACGAGTATCGAGCATTAGGTTCTAAGTAAATGAAGGTGGTTTTACTCTCTTATTCATCCTTGCTTAATTTCCTTTAATTTTCCCTATCTCATCACCCAATCACCTGTGGCTTACCCAAGCGTATTCAAAGTTCAATTATTTTTTCACAATTCCAAATTATTCTTGATTTGTTTAAGCATAATTTGTTGCGCAAAAATTCCATGATTCTATATGAAATGAAAAAGTGGACTTATATCTATAAATTGGAGAAAAAGATTTTCATCTTTTATCACTTTTATATGGATACAGTTACTTAACTTAATCTAACCTAAAACTATATGGATACAGTTACTTGCTCTATCTACTTGGATCAGCGATGAGGTCGCGGTAGCCGTTGGACTTCCACGTTTTTCTTTTTTCGTGAGTTTTAGGATTTGCATGTTCAGGGATTTTATTCTTGGAGGCTCAGAGTTGGGAATTTTTCGAAATTTGGAGATATCGATTTTGGAATTTATATACATACGAGATACATAATGTACATAATATACATAAAAGTATATGCGATTGAAATTGGAATCGAGGGTACACTTCAAACTGATGTATGTAATTATGAAGGAGAAAAATTAGGTTAAGAAATTTTTTGAAAATCTCAAGCTTGATAAAAAATGCAAATTCTCAAAGTTCGTTTTAATTTCAAAATAGTTAAATCTATAATTGAAAAACGAGATATATTTTTTCTTGCATAATACTTACAATTTATTTTTGATTTTATATTATGAAGTCAAACTCAGGGGATACCCTATGCTGGATGTAAAGCACAGCATGGTAGGAAGGAGATATGGAAATGATTATGGGATATAAGGAGAGTGGCGGAGGTGCCTATGAACTTTCGGAGTAAAACAGAAGATGGTAGACTGTTCCACATTCGCACAGTACGGGATAAAAAAGCATCATAGAGTTTTACTATACGATCGAAAGTTATTTGAAAGATAAAAGGATGTGCGCGGCTTGCAGCTCGAGTATTGCGTATAGGAATCATTCTAAAAGAGATAAAACTAGATATGTATAGGACATTGACCATGCATAAAGGAGTGGAAAGAATTCAACATTGCTGCGGTGTTCAAGCGAGTCGTTATGACTAAGTAATTGCCACATCGCCAATGAGTTTAAAGGCTCTTTTCTGGTCAATATCTAATGAAGTTAAATCTGTCTGATCAGCCATGTTTGCGAATTGTATTCCGTTGTAGCTTTTATGTAGGACTAGTAGAGGAGCTAGATTTGACGGGATGGAATATATCTTTAAAATTCAAGACATATTGATGATTTTTTTTTGCAACATAGAAGAAGTGATCTGTCCAGCTTAACTTACTGGAAATATTAATGCCAAGAATGCACAGTGAAGTTAATATTTCATCAAAACAAACGGGAATTGTTAAGTGATAGTCTTGTTTTAATGAGGCTTAATGCATTGAATTTGACGCGATTCACTTTATTTCATGCGAGGATATTGTCAAGATCATTACTCAATGAACTAATCATGGAATCTCGTTTAACACATGTGACATTTTCCCTGGATTCCAAAAGAATGTCAAAGAAGTGACCGGTATCAAGGGTACTGTTATCAGCAAAACTATGGATGGGATTGAAAGTAAGGGTAAGCAGATCAGTAATGATTATTAAAAAGAGAGACGAAGAGATAACAGACTCCTGGAGCACACCGGCATTTATAGGATGAGGTTAAGATGTAACATCATCTAATACAACCCGAATTTGGCGACTAGAAAAAAAACTTTCAATCCATAATAGAAGAGGGGGGGAGAGATCAAATGTTTTAAATATAAGTTGGGCTAAAAGGGCTGGATGTCAGATTCTATTAAAGGCCTTTGAAATATCCCGAGCAACGATTTTGGATCTATCAAAATTGTGAAGACAACGGTTCCAACGTTCCGTAAGAAAAGTCAGCAAGTCTCCAGATGAGCGTCACATATATCTCTGATATGAGGAAAATTTAATGAAATTTCATTTTCAATAAAGACTAGGTAGGACAATAGAAGAGAACAATTATTCGGATGCTTAAATTAAAGCTAATTATAAATCCATTACTTTTTCAATGAACCATTATGCAAGTATAGGTAAGTATATCTATAATAAATTGTTTCGGAGGAGGTAGGAAGTCCCACAAACAACATAGCCGAATATTATAATTATAAATAATCGAATTAAATTTAAAATCATAAAACTCGTCTTATTATTAAACTTAAAAAATTTTGAGTTGAAAATTAATTCGAAAAACGCTAAAAATTGTCAAACGGAAATTAAATAAAAATCACTTTCGTGGCATTCAAACAGAAAAATAAAATGCGCACAATTTAATTATTCGAGTAAGTACTGAAAACCATTAAGTAAATAGGTTCAAATTTCAACCTTCTAATGTCTAGCAATATGTCGTATAAGTGTCAACATGAAATAGTGGACAGAGCGTCATCTATTCAACAACAAAAATAGAAACGTAAATTTTAAAGCGTATTCTTTTGGAGACACGTTTTCGGTACTTAAAGGTCTCTTTATTCAGTCTACTTCACTTTTGAACATATAATCTCTTTGTCGAAATTCGATACTCCCGCTAATTTGCATTGCTTGAAGAATATGGAGGTTGAAGCACAATTATTAAATATGCTTCACACTAAAGGTATACTGCTGTTGGGAAAAAAAATTTTTTGAGAATCGTATAGTATGTACACTGTTAGATCAAGTAGTGTTAGATTTAATATTAAATAAAACAATTAACATCTGTATGATACTGAAGCAACTAAATATAAAACCGTAATAATGCACGGACGGGTTACTAATGACTTTGTTATATAGCTCACAGTCGAAATATTTTTGCTTGCTCTGAGATAACTCACAATTAAGCTTGCGTTGCTCACATTCATCAAATTCACTCAAATTATTTCAAAACTGTTAAGATATTGAAATGGAATTATTATTGAACAGAATTAATTTCCCTATGAGGATTCTTAATCATTGAACTCACATTCATTTATGCTGAATATATACTAACACACAGGTATCTGGTACCTCTCTTTCGACCATATTGATCATATTTTATACATAAATATTTTCCCTACAATTATATGCTAATTCATTACGTAAGTAACAGAAACCACTGTGCCAATTTTGTATATTTTGTTTCATAACTGCATCGACTCCTAACTGTTGTGTCGTTGAAGTAAATATCACTGTTCCAATACATATCAATTAAAATTTTTTGACGAACCTATTTTCATTAAATATGCGTATTTTCCTCTTAAGTATCATGATATAATTAATGTATCACATATACTTAATTAATGTGTTGTTTTTCCAAATAAACCAATATTTCAAATATTTAATGAACTTTATCCGGTGATAAGCTATCCAATTAACTTTGTTTTTTTTTGTTTTTTGGTAAACATTCGCCACTTATGCAATTTTAGACCGTGGGAGTTTGATTTTTAATATTCATTTTTAATGTTTTACATATTTTGTATTGTAAACAAATTTTGGCAAGGCCTTTGTGGTAATAATAATAATAATATGTCAAAGATAATGATAAAAATCATCTATATGCTGTAAATTCTGATTATAAGTATTTCTTATTCAAAATAAAATGCATACCAATATGCACCACTGCAAGATTATTAACAGTTAGGCCACTTTCGAATTTTCAGGAATTTTTTCTTCCATGTATACTAATTATTTAAGTGACCTACAAATATAAATTTGTACGTCATAATACCTTAAAAAACTTTATATAAATAAAATAATTGATGGTAGATTATCCATAATTAATTTAAAAGCACGAGTCGAAGTAAGGCCCCATGTAAAATAGCATAAACTATGAGTAGAGACAATAAAGAGTGGTAGTTAATGCTACTAAATCTTTGAATCCGAATACCTACTACAAGTAAGTATATTGCCAAGTCATGCATATTATAGATATAATTTTATTCAGATTGCTAACTATATATTGGGTAATCTGAGTGCCTGCGTAATATTAAGACAGTAATAGAGCCATGGAATACCGCGGCGATTATTATCGGACATGATCTTTTTCATAAGCATGCTGAGCGCTTACGTGGTTTTACAACTATACTTCTGTAGAGACCGTTTTGATGAAGAAAAAGTCCAGAGCACTAATTATCCGAATTTTCCAACCAGTTTGGATAAAAATGGTTCTAATGCATCATGGGAACGATTCTTCCGTATTCTAACTGAAGGTTACGAACATAGGAATCAATGAAATTGTTATATCTACAAATAGCTATACCTATTTTAGTTTCCTTCAATAACACTAGGATGTCAGTTATTGTTCAATAGAAAACCCCATGAAAGGTCTCACTTATGTCGAGGAAGTGGATGAACGCCTCTCTCTTTTTCACTAAGTTTCCCGGATCTACGGCAGTAACTACAAAGAATTTCCAGTGTTGTTGCATGTTCATCTATTATTTTGCGTCCAATGGATATGAAGTATATAGGTTGGCAAGCTATTCCATCTGGAATCAGCTATAGCTATGAAGTACGAAAAGATGTCTCTCTTATCTGAATTTAGAGAAACTAACATATATTCTGGATGGGAGCAATGTAGAGCTTAGTATAAGTAGCGCGCAAAAGTCGACCGGAAGTTATCCTTAACATATACCTTATGAGAATTTACATCTGAGACTGCATCTCAATCAGAGCTGGATTCACCCTGGAACAAGATTTCCACAATCTTTGAATTTGTGTAATCAATAGCATCTGACTTTGACAGGGATTGCGATCAACTCCTCGAGATTATGCTAAAAGGCAACTTTAAAGCAAAAATTCCATTTAGGTTAGAATGAGAATTACACTTTGTGTTTAAGCCATTGACAAACACTATTATCTACACAGATTGCTCCAAATGGGAAGAAAACACCAAAGCAGTCGTTTTTTGTGAAGATACTTATGTAGAAATGACCATATAAAGGGTCTTCAAATTAGAAGTGTTATTTTAATTAGCCCGGTATTTCTGTAGATGTCTCTTTGGAGCTGTCATATTTTGACATTTGACAAGTAGAAACTACGCCATTAATAAAAATGGAACAATACACGATTCAACAACGCATTGAATTTATTAAAATTCACTATAAAAATGGTGAAAATGTGGCAGAGACGGTTCGTAAAACTCGAACATTTTTGGGTCGTCGTGAAGCACCTTGTCGGACCGCAATACAGAAATTGGTAGTAAAATTCGAGCTGTCGGGACAAGTTAGTGGTGTGAAGAATAAAACCCGTGCACGTCGCTCAAGAACAGATGAGAATATTGCTGCTGTAGCCGAAAGTGTTGAAGAAAACCCAGGTTTGTCCATTCCTCGTCGTTCTTTGGAATTAGGCATTCCACAAACGTCATTACACCGGATTTTGCATAAAGATTTGGGTCTGAAGGCTTATAAAGTTCAGTTAACACAAGAACTCAAGCCGTCCGATCATCAACAACGTCGAGTCTTTGCTGATTGGGTCCTTGAAATGCATGAAAATGATCCGGAATTCCATCGAAAACTGATCTTGAGTGATGAGGCCCATTTCCACCTCGATGGCTTTGTCAACAAGCAAAATTGTCGCATCTGGGGCTCGGAAAACCCATGAATTATTGTTGAAAAGCCTCTCTATCCTCAACGTGTGACTGTTTGGTGCGGTTTATCGTCCCGCGGGGTCATTGGACCTTACTTTTTCGAAAATGAGACTGGGTCAACAGTTACGGTGAATGGATTGCGCTATCGACAGATAAATAATGATTTTTTATGGCCGGAATGGGATGGTATTGATCTGGACAACGTTTACTTTCAACAAGACGGCGCTACGTGCCATTACAAGCAACGAAACCATTGATCTTTTACGGGAAAAGTTTCCGGACCGTGTTATCTCTCGAAGAGGTGATCACAATTGGCCACTGAGATCTTGTGACTTAACACCTTGCGACTTCTTCCTTTGGAGCCACGTGAACGAGAAGGTCTACGCCAACAGCCCAACGTCGATTCAAGACCTCATAGATGGAATTCGTGAGGTTATCGAGGACATAGGGCAGCCACTTTGCGATTTGGTTATGGAAAATTTCATGAAAAGGATATGGTCCTGTAGGCGTGGCCGTGGTAGTCATTTGGCTGATGTTATTTTCCATTATTAATGGCATACCTTCCCCTTTATAATGAAATAAAGATCCGATCATTTATCTAAAAAAATGGCATTTTTCTTTGAATACAATAATAACACCTCTTATTGGAAAATCCTTTACTTTGAAATCCACTTCACAGTTTTACAGGCTGAAGTCAAAGTCATTCTTGAAGCTGAAAGATATCTTTTCAACTCAGACAATGCGAATAAGGAGATTGTTATCTGTTTGGATATGGAACTGGTATTGCAGTACTAAACCAGCTTGATTTTTCTCTCTCGGTTTAATGGGGTACTTGTCCTATGGCTACCAGGTCACTGCGATATTAGCTGAAACGAAAAAGTGGACGAGCTTTCTCGTGTTGATTCAGCCTCGAAGGCATCTCTCTCCACAATTGGGATCATACCAAAGCCCCTCGGCTCAAATATTGCAGCTTTAGCCGACTGTCAATACAGTCCACTTTGGTTAAACGACCCGTCGGGTAGAGCTACAAAGGAACTGAACCTAACTCAAATCTAACGAGAAAGCTATTTGGACTGGCCAAATCTGAGAATACCAGTGTCAATTCTCACTGGGTACTCATTTCCCAGGGGTCACCTATACAGGATGGAACTTGTTGACGATCCTGAATGCAGAAGATATGGAGAGTAATCTGAAATGGTGACGAACTTTCTTTGTCCCTGTCTGCTATCTGCGGAAAGCGTTACAGATTCCCTAGTTGACATCTTTGGGAAGAACTGTTTGGAGCGGGTATGGAAAGGTGGAGTCAAATTTGAAACTTTGGGACCTATGAGCAATTGCTTATAAGTCTGGAGGATGAACAATGAGCCTTGTTGTAGCCTCAAATTCATTTTAATCCAAATTCATCTTAATTCGGCGATAAATTATGTGTTAACTATAGACAAGTCTCTCCGTTTGAATGTGGAGGTTCAATTTTAAGGCATTAGTTGAGCGAATAGTGGCCATACTGCTTATATATTCTGTTATTTGAATTCATCCTAACCTAGTTTGATCGTATCCCTTACTTACATAGATTAAGTTTAGACCACATAATTTTTCCCAAGATATAACGGACTATTTTATCCCTGTTTTTATCATTGCTATTATCCAACGTGTAAGACCATTTTTAATACTTAGATCGGTAAGAGATTCTTGATTAGATTCAATGTGGATATTTTAAAGTCGCTCTACATTCTGGGAATGTGGTAAATTGCTGGTAGTGTATTGATTGTACTTCGTAGAATGCATCTCAATGGATCTACCTTTGCCATAGAATAGGCATGATGTTATTCAAATATCAATGTACTTGCTATTATTAGAGGATATTGGGGATGAATATCCAGTATACGTTCTCGAGTTCTTAGTTTATAATCTTCCTTATATTGGAAAGATTCACATTTGACTATATATACCAAAGGAGAAGCTTTTCTTACAACATAGGGTATTCACCCAGCAGATGCTGAATGCTCTCAACCTCTTTCGCATCCATACAGCTTCTGAAGAAGTCATTGTATGGAGCTTGCCTACGCTCTACATGCTTAGTAAAGCGACAGTGCCCCGTAATAACTGCGATATGGTTACGAACATCATTACGGTTGCGCCTCCTTCTTAGTTAGCTGCCCCATAACACAGATGCAACAGATCATTCTAAGATCACTTAAATAAATTATGATCAATCTGTCTAAATAATAAATTACAAATCTGTCCACTTAATTTGTATGGGCACTATCTGTGATAACATTAATTCAAGATTGTAATATTACAGAAAGAGACCATTTGAATTTTTGAAGTGTCAATAGATAAATGTATTATGAGGTAACAAATTTTATTACTTAATTCATTCAGTCATTCATTCATTTTTAAATACTGTCGAATCATTTTTAATTACTTAAATGTGGAAGTTTTTAAATTAACAATTGTCTTTTCATTTTCCTTAAATACCATTAACCTAAAAACTACCAGATTATGTAATAATTACCACAAAATTTTCTAATTGACAGAATTATGTGAATGAGGCGACATGAGTATTTTACGGAATTCACTTGCTGAAAGGCCCGAAAATCCATTCAATAAATACAAAAAGGCTTTTAGCCTTTGAATCATTACATTTCTGGTGGCAAATGTATTTGAGAAAAAGATTGTTTCTTCACTTCTCTATTTAACAATTGAGATTAAATGCATTTCATGAAATTTCATTACGTAAGAAAACCTCGACTATTATTGATATTCAATTATGTATTTGATTACATTTAAGCATTGCGAAGTCGGGGGATATTTAGTAGGTACTTTTTGGAAAAGTTGTTTACTATTATGCCTTTTATGACAACACTATTCTAGCCATCAATTTTGAGTTGACTTTTCAAGAAAAGCACTGCACCTTAAGTCTTTGTACAATTTGGTTGTAATGATAAATAATTAGTGTTTTAATAGCTACACAAGTAGCAAATCAAATAATTGTTTTTGATTTAAGTATGCTATCCTAGTAGTCTCAAATTGCACATACTTGTGAAGAAATAATCATGGCATACCACTCATCGATGTTGATAGGTTAACCACCAGCCAGTTAAGGTCTAAGTACAAATCATACGAAAAACATTGGTTTTGAAGTCGTTATTGAAAAATTATGGATGTAGAAAAAACACATTCAGAAATTTAGTTCCCACCAATGAACTAATGATTTAATATGGATTATCATCGGATGTACGATTTAAAAAACTTCTTAAGGAACAGAATTATCATAGAATATAAATGTAGCTACGAACTGACTTCAATATCTATACTAGCAACGATTAGAAACATATTTAAACCTACGTTATAGAAGCAGCTGAAAAGAACCTAGTTGAGACCCAACTTGAAAAACTGGAGGGGAATCTGTTTACTGTCTTGGAGATAATTTAAATTGCAGTCGATCATATAATTAGGATTTAGAAAGATGGGTACTATTTTAGCAACATCAACATCTTATTAAAATATTAAGTCATCATGTAAAGCATGCGCATAAATTCGGCATTGTATATATTTTGTGTGTGACCCACTTTCTATGTTACTGCCCGGCACTCTCAGGAATACGTTACAGAATTCTTGGCTCACACCTCCTGGACGAGTTACACGATGCAGGCAAGGAGGTATTGGGGAAAATACCGAAATTCACAGGAGCATTCGGTTGGGATCTATGAGTAATCTCTTATGGGCTTAGAGGGTGAACAATGAGCCTTGACTTGGCCTACGTTCGTGGGACCCCATTAAGGAGTCCCAAACCTCGGTTTCAATCAATTATGTATATTTTGTGAACAAGAAAAGACGTTGGATTCTGGATTCATATTTAGAACGTGATAAAAAATCATAGATATTAAGATGCCGATTTTTCCAAAAATAAAATTTTGTCGGATGTGATTACATATACAACTGGATGTTCTTCTTAGATATATATAAAAGTAGGCTGGTCTGTTAAGCATCCTATATAGGCTTATAGGCAGAACCTAAATTGATTGTGAACTGAGTTGGACTCCAGGAATTAAAGATTCATAGAATTAAATATCCAATAAATTACTTAATGAATTATATTTTCACCAATCATAACCCATAGGACCAGATATTATTCTTCTGGAATTATGGCCATATTTAACCTGAATTTAAGATCAGGCAAATAACAGAGCTACAATCTTTAAAATCTTTCCCTTAAAATCAGCTTGTTATATGGTTACATGGATGACAAGATATTGTATCTATTCAGACTTTAAGAAGATTTCTTGAGAACGGACTACTGAAAACTTGATAGAGGATTAAAGTTAAGACTGAATAATTGTATTTTAGAATTAAAAATGTACCTTCGAGACTTGACAAGTGGCCCTAACACATTTTCAGTTTGTTTATTCGATTGATTTATAATTTTTGTTTTATTGTTTTTAAATATTTGGCTATTTTTATCCGATTTTTGTGAAGCCTTTAACAGTTTTCTCCTAGGATATATAATTTCTACGAAATTCGGGGTTCCTCAAGGAAGGCATATAGGTCCCTTATTGTTAGTTTTATTATTTAACTACTTTGTCTCTTTGCTAAATTTTTTTAATTATTTAATCTATGTCGCCGAGATTAAGATTTTCTACTTTTTAATTTTTACTTATTGCTAATATCTTTTGGCATAAAATATCTAGTTGTGATTTTAATTATTCAAGTTTGTACCCAAAATGTAATCATTTTCCCGTTTTTTGTATTTTCTTCATCTGAATCCAGTGAAAATAACTTTTTCAGCTATTTTAGTTGGATATGTTAAAAAAAATAGTGACGAAAATTCGATTGAGGTGAATTTTGGGTACAGAATGTGAACAATTTAAAACTAAAGACTAGCCTTTGCCTTCTTAAATTCAATATGAAAAACAGACGTCGATGATATGGGATTTTAGAAAAAATTCTAGTTAAATGAAAAAAAAAAAAAACAAATACTGGGCTAAAATTCTGTAATTCCGACTTTGTTGAACCTATCTTCTATCGAAGCGAAAGGCAGGGCCGAAAAAAATGTAAGGGGCTTTCGAAAGTTGCAAATAATCGTCATAAGATATATTTATCAATATTTCATTGGGTGATAAAAATAAAACGAATTATAGAAAATACAATACCATTAAAATAGGGTGTACATTATAATACAATTTTGTAATTGTCTCACCTATAGACCTGCAATGCTGGACTATTCATTACTACTTGTTATCGGAATTCATTCCATATGAGCTATATTAATTGCGAAAAACTTTCTACAACACCGAGACATCACTCTTAAGTTAATCCATAAGGAATGCTATCGGCTCCAGGTGACATATGGTTTTAAGCTTTTTTAAATATGCTATGATGAGCTCATAGTTTTCCCATTCCTAAACAAGAAAATTTCTTAAAAAAAAAAAAATAAAATTATCTAGTTTTTGCACATTCACAGGATAAAATTTTTACTGACTTTATCCGAGTACAACGAAAATTTCACTTAAGAAGAAAATTTATATCTCAGTAGCTGTTGTAAATGAAACATACATAAGACATTTACGAGATGAAAGTGAAATTTTATATGGCTTTTATGGACACCTGCCATACATATTATCTTAACAATATACAAATTTTTGTACTGATTAACAACTCGGCTTCATTTATTGCCATGTTTAACTTGTTGCAATGTAAAATAATTAAACTCAGAAAAGAAATTTGCATACTGTACCTCTAACTCCACTGCTCTTCTCTAGGAGCTGGCTTTTTGCAAAAAAAAAAAAAAGTTCAAGTGCCATGTAGGTGTCATCTAAAATACATATTAAGTATGTTGGGAGTTTGGGGTTGGTATCAGAAAAAAATATGATTAAGAATATTAGATACGTTTTAAGGCTTCTGTACATGAGAAAACTATCTTTATCTATGAGAAGACTATGTTTTATGAAAAATGGAAGAGATTATTTTTGTACTAAAATCTCTCTAAGAACTTCGGATAGTTAGTTCAAATCAAGTTTCTTGCAGCTCAAGTGGGTTTGAAATGGAAGATCTTTAAGCTCAATTACACATTTCTCATTGCTTGCAGTTTAGTGTGATATTGGTTAAATATTGGACAAATAAGATGAGTCATACGCATATGTTATGGGTACCGTAAACCCACGTTTAATTTTTCTTCACTTCTAAGTCTTTAAAATATCTTCATCAATGTCATGTAATAATCGTAAATTATCTGAAGTTATATATTAAATGAGTAAAAACCTATAGTTGAGTCCTTCTTAAACAAAATATTGAATTTAATTTGAATTTAAATTTAGTTTTTATGAGAACAGACATTATTGATCCTAATCATTAGGTCTCCAGTCTCCGGTCACCGGTAGTACAATTATTAAATTTTCCCTGAAAGGAAAAAATTCGGAATAATCTTATGATAAATTGCTTAGCTTTGAGGAAGAAGGTTTTGCATATATAATTTGTGTGATTTAAAAATCATTTTTCGCAAAAAATTGTAAAACTTCTGTTTTTACACTTATTATATATGTAAACTAAATATAAAAAAAAAAAAACAAAAAACAAAGGCAAAAATTCAGGTTAAATTGATTTATTCGCTGGACACACTACAGTTTTGCCATGTATCATATTTTAGGATCAGAACCTTGAATAGAAAATCAAAGTGAACTTTATTTTTACCGTGGTTTTTCTTAAAATTTTTAATTTCCCGCTCAAATATTTTGTTTTTACTCTAACATAATCGATTTTTAGTTTTTCTATATCGTACCTAAAATTGCTTCGATATATTTGAACTTGAATTTTGTGATAGATTTAGGTGTTTTAAGTTATAATGAAATTAATTCAATTGAATTATTCATTTAACTTTAAACCTATAATTTAATCGGATTTCCTGAATGTTGCATTGAATAAACTGTATGCTAGTTTTTTACAATATTAATATTAAGGTGTTCCAAAACGATCTGGCAAAATGCCAGATATCTCCCAATTTTTGTGGGCAGATATCTGTCCTACTACTGATTACACACGGAGCAGATATTCGAGCAGATTTCATCTGGCACAGAGTTGTCAGATAGTTTTCGGTCAGTTATCTGGCATGCGTCTGTCTTTATTGATTACACGGCCTACTAGTTTTCATCCGGTAAAATACTGATTATATCTGGCAAAGACAATCTAAACTAATGTGAAGTTCATTATTCAAAAATGATTTCTAGAGAAAGGTACGCGGCTGCTTTTATTGTGTATATTGCATTTTATACAAATGAAAAAGTGGATATTGTTCGATTTCGGTGATCAAGCGCATTGTTTCACCACTGGTCCATTTTGACTCCGGCTTATTTTCATCTGCCATTCTGATAATTATGTATATTTATGCTATTTACATATTGTATACCCCTGTCCTTAATATATAAAAATCCTGTGTCACTGTGTTCGTACACGCTAATCTCCGAATCTGCCCAACCGATTTCAATGAAATTTTGTTAATGTATTTGATTGGATCCAGCTTGAAAGATAAGATAGTTTTGGATATGATAGATTACGCCGTTGTCGAGGTGTAGAAAACTGTCTGAGAACACTTCGAGCTGGTAAGCTGAAATTTTGTACACGGCGTTTTCATAAAAATTGCAAATACCAAATCAAAAATGGTTTAAATCGGGCAACTTCTTCGTAGGGTTGCCATACAAATATTTCATTTTTTAGAGTACATATATGTTTTTGGACACCGCCTAACAACGAGTACACGTAGAGAGCTGAAATTTTGTACACGGCGTTTTCATAAAAATTGCAAATACACGATCAAAAATGGTTTAAATCGGGCAACTTCTTCGTAGGGTTGCCATACAAATATTTCATTTTTTAGAGTACATATATGTATTTGGACACTGCCTAACAACGAGTATATGTAGAGAGCTGAAATTTTGTACATGGTATTTTGATAGCAATAGTAAATAAAATTTAAAAAATGGGCTAAATCGGGTAACCTTTCTTGGTTTTGTTTTCACTATATATTTGAAAACTGTCTGAGAATGCGTTGACGTGGAGAACTGAAATTTTGTACAAGGAGTTTTTATGAAAATTGCAAATACAATTCAAAAATGGGCTAAATCGAACGACCTCTTTTTGGTGTTGCCATACAAAAATTTTGTTTTTCACTATATATTTGGAAACTGCCTGAGAACGCGTTTATGCGGAGAGCTCAAATCTTGTACACGGCGTTTTTAAAAAAAAAAGTAAGATTAAGTTCAAAATGGGACAAAACGGGCAACTGCTTCGTAGGATTGCCATACCAAAATTTCGTGTTTTACTACATATTAGGGCACTGCATGAGAGCGCGTCGACGTAGAGAGCTATACTCTCCCACACATATGAATGCATGCATGCACACTCATACACGCGCACACACACACACATACAGCCACAGAGTGAAACTCTACAGTACAGAATCGCTCGACCGAGTCAGATAATAGTTTGATAATAGTTTAGATATTACGAATATCTCTAGCCACCCCCCCCCCCCAATAACGCTATCTACATTATCGCCGGGGAACGCCGACGGGTTCCCCCTAGTTATAATATAAATATATATTTATATAATATAATACAAGCCTTGTATAAACTTGTCGGCTGCAGTCTGTTCTATATTCCTAACACTACGTGCACAAAACTATTTTTTTTTTATCAGGTAAATTGGACAGATATCTGTTCAATTCAAAAATTTACTGGGCAGATTGGCAGACGATGTTCCAAAATTTACCTGATAGAAAAATTGGCTGATTAAACGTGCGGCAGACGTCTGGACATTTTTGAGTGCCAGACGTTATCGCCAGATATCTACCTATATCTGTCACCATGATTACACGTATCTACCCACAAAAATGGGCAGATATCTGGCATTCTGACAGATCCTTTAAGAGCACCTTTAGGAACAACAAATACGAAGAGTCAAATAAGTTAAGATAAAAAATTATCAGGCACGCAGTATTCTATGAGTTTCGATATGGTTTAATAACGCAACGAATATTTGAAGAATTTCCAAACGTTTTAGTGAACATGTCTCAAGTTTTGTGAAAATAACTAAATTATATCGAAGAACATCTTACTGTTGAGAATGATCCGCGCGAGATCCAAGCCGAAAAAAATGATAAGTATTCCTACGTGATCGAAATGTTCTTGAGGAGACATTAAGTCCCTTGAATTTGGTGCGATCATCTTTACTAGAAATCTTCCGTATAGCGTAGAAGATGCCCGAATGCATTTTTCCTGGGTAGATTTGACAATGCACAATCATCCAACTTCACCAAATCATACGAGTGTACGAGTATAACGATAAAATGAAACAATAGTCGATGGTAAGAATATATGTAGGATCGGCTGCATTTGTGAAAGTAATCTATTAGTAGTCCGCGACAATAAAATAAATTTCTCATGTACATACCTACTTGTATGATTGTATATACCGGTAAATTCAGAATGATATGAATATTTTTGCGTTCTTAAAGTTTGTGAAAATCTGCTAATATTCCCTCGCGTTAATGAAGGAATACAACAAATCAATGAACGAGATCAACCTAGTATCGAATTCACCAGACCTAGGACCAATGACTTGTGGGCTATTGCCAAATGTAAAGGATTTCTAAATAATATTTGTAAATACTGGAAGATATTGGACTAAAAATAGTCAATAACTTCGAAAAAAGTCATATAATTGTTCTATGTGTAGTTTTGGGAATATCTAGATAAATGTCTATAAATATTAACGTCTCTTTTTATTTTAAAATGTGCAGACTAGATTGGTAAAATTATTTTTCGCATTTCTTTCTAGAAGGTTTCGTTATATGGCGAAAGTGAAAATGGTTAATTTTCATAGATTTATAATTCTGAAGAACTCTTCAATGGCTGTTTCTAGCATATGTAAATCAGTTTATGTTAAAAATATCAATTGAAATATGGAAATCGTATGATCAATAAAAACAGACTTATCTCAAAAACAGTTTAATTCACGTAGATACATGTGTAGGATCAAATGAAAGGTAACATTCTGAGATTTCCACATATTGCAAGAAAATGTAACAGTTATAAGGCATTTTGACGCGAAAATCGTTAAATTTGAACAAATTAGGAATTTGTTTTCAAGTATTTGATTTTTATTTTAACACGAGGATGTAATGATGTAATGATAGTTCGACATTCGTTGGAAAGCCTAGATGCTAAGCTTAACATCTCTTTCATAGGTTGTACAACAATGAACTTACGAGGTCTTTTGTGAAAAACTGGCATATTTTTTTAATATCACCCTGTAACTTCGAAACAATGTAGATTAACTCCCCTCCTCCCGGGTACAGTTTCTTATTCGTAACACCTTAACCAATCTTCTGTTTCATTTACGACCACCAATTCAAAATCACCCTGTACATTATGAAAAATGAAATTTCTGTACGGGAGCAACCCTTAAAAAAATTGCCAAATTTCACCACTTTTTGAATTTGGAACTACAATTTTAACAATGGATAGGGAAGTTAAGACAAGTAAACAATTATATGGATGGAGGGTGGCAAAATACGTTGTTTGGTCCGATATGGTAGTGCGAATATAGTATAAAATTGTCTTTCTTTCACAGTGTTTCTTAAATCATATAAAAGATGCAAGCGAAGCTAAGAAAAATATCTTTAATTTCGACATAATATTTAGCCTCGAATTCTCCTGTCATCCATTTAAAGGTTCACCTCTTAGTATATCACTTATACTGAAAAATACAACTTTTATCGACAGTTAGAAGATTGGTGGAAACTTTTTTGTTTTGTTTTTATATTCAAGGCCACATTTATTTGAAAGATTATCGTAAAAGTTTTTACTGACATTGAAGTCTACTCTCTAAACAATGAGAATTAAAAGATTGAATCTTTTATTTTTCGAATGGCTTAAGTAACATTTTGCAATAATGCACTTAAAGCAATTAGTTCATATACCTTATGACATAGTAACAAATTGATTTCTAATAAATATCTTTTGATTCCATTAAATTTCATTCGAAATATTTTGAACTGAACACTTTAATTTTTTTTATTGGTTGGTTCTTTTTGATTGATTTAGCTGAAGTCAACTCAATCACTTAATATGTGTCGATTGATGCACTTTTATTATGAACATATGAATTTTTTTTTTGAATATGGTAAAAGGAACAAGAAGAATTATTTAATTTCCTCAATTTCCGGGGAAATTGGAAAGTACAAGGTTAATCGGACTATAGTATCGCGAAATGATTTTATGTGGTTGTTCCCTCTGGATATTGTTAACTTGATTACGGTCTGATGTTTTATATCCTCAGAATTAGTATGCAGAATATTTTCCTTGTTATTCGATCAAAATGATCATAGATATGAATAAAATCTATTTATTTTTCTTCATTCATGCACTTCCCCATAATATTGGTACAAAAAAATTTATAAATTCATGTCCGTCTTGCATGACAATGAGATGAGTTGGAAAAGAGTATTGGAAAAAGTATCAAGTTTGTTCATTTCAAAATTTTTCATTTCTACATACATATAACCATACGACATGATCTTCCCAAAAAAAAAAATAATAATTATAGTGAGCGGTCAAAGTGAGCTTTAAATTGTTCGAGAATTGTTAATTTTGCCCGAAAAAGAAAGAAATTAAGAAATTCAATTCGATTGAATTGTAACGTCGTCGGATTTAAACCCCTTCTAGCCTTATTCGAGAATCAATTGCCCATAGAGCAATATCTATATATTATTCTAAGTGTTAAGGATAAACGTAGGTACGTGACATGATTAATATTCTATCGAATATAATTCAGAGACGTGATATATTCGCGCAAGTGGTATAACATGCCACATCAACACTTCTGCATCACAGAACGAATACGTAAATGACACATAATATGATCTGCATAAACTTTTTTTATTCCCATAAACTTTCAGACTGGTATAATTGAAATTAATTAATTTTACTTGAAATATTTGTACGGTTTTGGTTATTTAAGTTAGTAAATAATTTTAAATAATAAATTTCAAATGTTTAAGTGAATAATTATCAGACTATCTTGCTCTAATTATATAATAATTGCGTTGTACGAGTTTTATTTATGCAAGGTGTCGATTAAGACCTTTAAGACATTAAGAAAAACACAATATTTAAAGAAAAGACAAACTTAAGTAAATTCTGATTTATCAATTCAATTCTGCTTCATTATTAAGGATAATTTATAACGCTGAACAGGTATAGTTTTTCAGATTCAGAGAAATGAAGAAAAAACTGAGCTTTTACTTTTAAATGACTTAAACGGAAAGAAATATTTAGAAAATAAAATAGAATAAAATAATGGAGGAAAACTGGAATTAACAAAAAAAAAGGTTATCGGGTGTAGTTTTGTAAGATGTAAAAACTGGTGATCCGTTGTTCATAGAGTCAATTGAATTTTGTGTCATACAATACCTAGGTGTAAATTTACTACTTTCTGATATATTTTTATGAGGTCCATTTTCAATTCTATTACAGTTTTATTTCAATTAATCTAGACACTTTGCCAATTTTTTGCGTATCTATAGGGCAACGCAAAAAGCGACATTTGTATTTAAAAATCTAAAAATTCTTTTAAATATTGTAGAAATTTTAAATACTTAAATACAGTTCGATAGAAAACTGAAAATTCTATTTTCTATTCATCAAAATGATGATTTTATCTGACATACATACCTACATAAATATCAAAATGTTATTTCACAATTTTGAAAAATTGGTGGAAATATTTTAAACAAGAAATTATCAGGTTTGCTGGACGCAAGGGTACAAAAATGAAGTTTTTACAAAAATGAAGTTGTGTATTTGATATTCATAAATCGAAGTATTCAATCTACCGAAACTTAAAAATTCAGAGTAATTTCCAATGTAAATTAATTAGAATTATGACGCTATGACTGTAATGATATCAATTTAGACAGGACAAATTTACATTTATGGTTTTTGATAATTAAAGAAATATAAAAGACCACATTTCCAGCCAATTATTTTTGATAATAATAGAAATATGGAGTTATTGTAGATTAGGTTTCTGTCTTAGATTTTATGAATAGATTATTCATGTAATCGAATACAAATGGTTTTAATTTGAATTAATTGCTGTACGTAGCACATGGCTCCAGAAATATGAACTCATTTAGCAAAAATTCTATCAAAACTTTTTTGAATAGAACTAAAATTTGTATTTTCCTCAGTCCTACACAATGTTTTTTAATACATTTGTTTTTTTTTCGTAATAATGTATTTGATCTAAGTTTATCTCTGTTAGTCGATGGAATTGGTTCGTAATTGAAAATTTTCAGAGATAAAGATATATAAAATTCTGACATATTGGTGAGTAACTTTCTATCAACTCGCAATATACTGATTGCTGCAGTACAAAATGTAATGGCGAATTTTTAAAAATAGTCGGCAGTTTGAAGATAGGAAAAATGTCGTGAAAAAATCATACAACGACAAACCGTTGAGCGGAATATTAAGGACGCATCTCAAAACAATCCTAAATTTTCAGTCAAGATTTGGCAAATAAAGTCTCATCAAATTCACTTTTTGAAAGAAATAACAAAGGAACCAAAGGGGAACGCCCACTTTTTATACAACTTTAGGCCCGATACCTCCAGACATGAGGCTTGTCTTAAAAGACGGAGCGACTTTCTTGGATGAACAAAAATGGATGATTGCAAAAATATATGTGGAATGTAGTAGGTGGGGTGTATCTGACCCAAAGGTATGAAAATCGGTTTTCCGGCGGAAAAAACGTTCCGAGAATGTTTTCTGAATCGGAAAAATATACACCATCCGATAGTAGTCGGCGAGACCTTTAATGTGATATGTAACATGCGGTATTGGAACCACACCCCGCCGGGGGTTCCCAACCCCTATCATAAAAGAATGCAGAGAAGAATTTTCTACAACGAATTGTAGCTGGTAATGAACTGAGGCGAACAGTGAAACCCGTTTTCCGATCAGACATTACCCTACCTAATTAAAGCCGATTTAAGGTGCAAAAATCTAGTATCTCAGTTCGAATAAAAAAGGGGGAAATACTAAAAAAGTGAGTATTGGGATGGCTATAAATAGCTATGTAAACCTACGAGTATAGGAGTTTGGCTACTCAAACTTCTTCTAAGGACCTAAGGAATTCGGATCTGTACTACTTTACTAGATCAAGATTTGACTTCCACCCTTCCCCCCAGCTGTTAGCTAGAAATAGGGATTGTTAATAAAAAATGTTCAGATAATCATAATGCATCGTTTAAGATATCTCTCATGTCTTGAGATGTCGGGCCTAAAATGGGCATTCACCTATAAGAACGTTAAAATTGAAAAAAAAAGTGCCAGATTGGAACGTATATACGGAGACTATCTGTAAAATAAGAGATGAGAAATTAGTAAAAAAATATTAATATTCTTGTTTCACTCTGAACAATGAAAAGTATTAGAAGACAGGTTTCCACTAGTTACTACTTTTTAGTATACTATACTACATAGCGGCATATTGAGAAGGTTTGCCCAAAATAACAATTAATGGTCATAAAATTATAAAAGGAGTTCCATTGCTGTTTTTGGTAGTCTTACGCACATCCCTTTCCACAGAAAGAACTTTCAAGATTTTGTATCAGGAAAATATATTATGAAGTTGCTATCACGAAGTATTAGTCCGGTTAACGTAGCGCTTTACAAAATATAATTACAAAAAAAATTAAGAAAAAAAATTTTTCAAGTTTTGAAAAAAAAAAAATAGACAAAACCTCTTTTCAAAGTTTTCTATTAAATTTAATAGAAAATAAAAATGTATAAAAATTCAAAGTTATTAGTCATAAAAAATCGCATAAGTAAATAATAAAGGCATTCGTAAGCATCAAATAATAGTCGGAGTTTTTCTGTGACTGTATTTATACTCCTGGGAACATGTATCGCAGTAAAAGATACTATTATCATTGTGCTTATTGTAGTTAGCATGCTAAACTAAAAATTAGTCAAATGCAGATTGTTGACATGGTCCATATATCCTCGGATATACTGGTATAATATAAGTGAAGTTTTGAAATTCTGGTAATTTTGGGATATGAATATATAATCAATTTTTACAGTCTTCGGATATATTATACCTCGGCTATTAATTGTTAATTAATCTGAAGACGGTTTAACAAAGTTTGAACTCTTCAAAGATTATAAATGAAATTGCATGATATTTTCTTTTTGTATTATTCAGAAGTCAGACATTGTTCTTTGCAACGACATATTCAAATAATGTTTATTTTCGGCGCTATACAAGTAAGAGTAATTCTTATAATTATGTGTAGGTAAGATAATGGAACGAATTTAAACATAAAAATACTATATTATACAAGACAAGACATTTAATAATAATAATAATGATAATGTGCCTCGAATATAGATTGCCCTACTACTAGGAAACCAAATACACTAAACAGTCAAGCAGTTTTTAAATATTCAATTAAATTGTTTCGAAAACTGGTATTGTCCCTGCTCCTTCTGAGGTGGAGAGGAAGAGAGGTCCAAAGTCTTATGGATGAAACAAACCACTTGAACGATAGGTGGAGGAGTGTTTAGAGAAAAAGTTCTTACTGATTGAGAAAAATCCAATCTAGTATACAGGTAGTCAGGTTGGTAATCATCAAATTACGAAGGAATAATATCGCACGGTATTTAAAGTAATTTTCCAACGTGCATTCCAAGATTGAATTTAAATATTCCGAGACATGGACGTATCGCTACAAGTCAAATACATACTGCACGGTAGAATTAGGGACAAGAGTAAAGTCTGCAGTGACAGAAAGTGTACGTAGCATTCCATAAAACTATTCCAAGATTCTTTGAGGTATTACAATTGTCCATTTCACTTTTATAGATCACGATAGCATCAGATTTAGAGGAATTTAGGTTCAAACCGTTATGAACAGTCCAATCAAGCATATGAGTGAGGCCTCCTTTCATACGGCATATAGCATTTTCCAACAATCCCAATGGCCTTGAAATGTAGAGCTGAATATCATCAGGATACAGGATCATTAATGAAAATAGTGAATAATAAGGGCCCCAGAATGGAGCCCTGAGGGACTCCACTTCGCAAAGGCAGAATTAGAACAGACTATACTCCGCTAAAGTGAGACCAAACCAGTGTGCATGTAGAATTAAAAAAAATGAATTGAAAAGACAAAGAGGACGAGCGCTATAAGTTTATCTTTACCAAATGATTTTCTAATATCATCTGTTATAGCAACGCTGAAGTACAGCTCTGATTAGATCTAAAGTTCGAAAATAGAAGTAGGACAATACTCCGTTGAACTTGTACGAGAGTTCTTGGGGATGGAAATAATTTTAAAATACTTTCAAATACAACGAACATCGCAGTTATTGAGATTATGTTGTTATTAACTAGATTAGTTAAGTGATGTTGAAGTGTTGAGTATAAACCGAGATAAATTTATAATAAGCTGTCAGGAATTCAATTAAAGAATTTAAAATCAGACCAAAAGTTAATAATAATAAATTTGTAAAAAAAATTTTTTGTTTTATAACAAAAAAATGCAAATATAACTTTTAAAACTTTCGCGGTTGCTTACTGACATATTTATACGTTTTCCAGATTAGCCGCGTTATAAATAAATTATTTATTTAATGAGTGCTGAAACAAGTACGCACCCCGAACGTTTCGCTTCAAGTTACATTGAGCGTGGTCACCGGATAATTTATTTATAACGCGGCTAATCCGGAAAACGTATAAAAATGCAAATATGTATATGATCCTAAAACGAAATGTAGGATGAGATTTACTGAATATTTTTTTCCGAGTAATAAAATTATGTAGTTTCCTTGGAACACCCTGATGTGAATAAATAAGGATTATTTGGATTGAAACTGTCTATAATGAAAATAAATAGGTTTATTCATCGTACTTTAAAAATTTACTGTACCTCGACTTTCAAGTTTAATAAACTTTCAACTTTTAGCAACCGCATTGAATTGATGTAATTGCAATTATCGAGCAAATTTTAGCCTAATAGAATGCTTCGAATTTATTCCCTTATTTTTTGGGATTATTTTTCAGAATACTCGATGTATTTAGTGAGACACTAATATTTTCCTTATATATTTCACAAGTATTACTAGACTTGGAGAAAAAAAAACAGTAAGCTAATTTCTGTGCTCATTTTTTCAATTTAGAAAAAACGTATTACGAAGAAAATTACACGAATAAATGAGCAATAGTGGAAGTATAATAGGGGTATAGTACATATTATCTAATTTCGAATTCAAATTCATTTGGTCGAAATATATTTAAAAGTACTTAGCAAACTACTGATTACTTCAATAGAGCATTAATGAATTTATTTAGATACATTTTTTTCTACTTTATTAATTTATCAAATTTTTTCTAGTACATATTATCTGAAATAATTTTAATGCAAATTTTTCTTTCGTTATTGTTGTGATTTCATGTCTATGTCTATGCATAAATTTAGCAACTTAACAAAGTGCTCGCATAGGAACTGTCTTAAAATACCCAAGAATGAAATACAAAGTTTGCTTAGTTATTTTAAAAATTTCAAAATGGCAAACCGAAAAATGGCAACACCGAAAAATGAAATCCCTAAAAACAGATCCAGAAATTTTTAAGATTTTATATAATAAAGACAAAATTTAGAATTTCGATGCTTTTTTTCAATTTTTCGTTCCAAATTTTAAGTTAAACTTAATAATAAGCGAAATTGAGAAGTTTAATTGATTATTAAACAGTAGATGGCGTGCTAAGCACAAACATCTAATTTAGTTCGTCTATAATTTGAACGTTGTAAATATACCAAAATTTCAAAAACAACAACAATTAATTTGTTGTATACATTAAAAAATTAAGATTTTAGATAAGTCGGCTTTTACACACACAATCAATCTCTTAAATGTTGCGATTTCAAATTCGTACCTAACTCGAAATTAAAAATAGAAAATGAATTAGTATTGCCAGTTTGCGCGCTCAGAACAAGTGCGAATCTAATGTGTCATAACGAAATTACACTTTCAATTGTATATCTAATAATATAAAAATTAAAATTAATAAATTAATCGAAAAAGTGTAGAGAACCGTAAAAACTCTTCAAGCTCAAATTCTATCATTAAAAAACTTTTCAGAGGCGTTTTATGCCACGCAAAGTTGCAATTCTATTTTATTTTAAATACAGAGTTAATTGCTATTTCTTGAGTATAAGACTCAAAATCAAGATAACTTTGATCCACTTTAATGTCAGATTTCGAAATTGATAATTTTGGAAATTAAGATTTTTCAAATTTAGGGAATTCATAGCTCATTCAGGTTAACGCATGTGTAGGTATAGTGCAACAAGAACATATTTGCATATTTGCAATTAAAGAGTTACCGTTTCGTCATAATTATGTAGATAGAAAATATAATATTTTCACTTTAGTTTTAAAATACCGGAGATAGTTCAAAAATTTTACTACTTTCGTCATCTATTACAAACATTCATAAATGAAATTCGAAATAAACAAAACAGTAATTTTCTGTTAGTTTTAGGAACTGAATATAATAATTGAATAAAGCTGAATCAACATGTACATAAGAATAATTATGTATGAAAATAAACGACAGCTGATAGTCTTACTTTTCGAATGTATACTAGTAATATTAAGTTATCGCTGTTTCTAACGTCGCGATCCGAAATTGCTACTACCTGAATTACAATTTCCTAATTTCTTCACTCACACCTTAAATACAGTCAAAAATTTCGAAAAATATTAATTAGGGATTGGGGTACTACATAGAATGGAATATAAAAACAATATGAACTTTTTATGAGAAACAATATAATTTATAAATCATTAAAAATCGAGTTGTCCCAAACTGCTATTCAAGAAATCGTTTAAATAAAAAATTTCTATCCCAAAGAAAATAATATTAAATATTACGAGTATATTATTTTTGACTTTTGTCCAACCCTAAATTTATTTTGTAAAATATATCTAGCTAGTCAGTCTGTTAATGGCAAAGTATTTTCAAGTAGAAAATTATGTTTACAATTTTTTTAGTTTTGTTTTTAATTCACATATTTTTTCTGCGTGTTTTCTTTGCAAATATTATTTTCAATTTTTTATTCACTTTGACACAGTAAGTAGGTACGTTGATTTTTAACTACTATCTGTCGTTTATTTAAATAAAAAATCTTGTCTTAAATGTAGAATTCTATGAACATTTTTTTTTTATATTGTTAGATTCATGTTCTTTGGATTCTCCATTTTTTTTTTCGTTTTTATTTCTGTTTTTAGAAGTAATAATTGGAATTTATGTTTGCCAACTTGAATAATCCACGTAAGCATAATTATAGCATTGAATTCAACACCAGTTACAAAATAATACAATACACTTTTTTTTTAAATAAATAATATAAATATGAAATTCTTAGTATTATTATATAAATTATATTAAAATAAAATTTTTATATTCACCTTTTACAGAATCGTAAATAATCCCATGCATTTATGGTTCAGTACCAAATGTAAAGATCTCCTCTCTTGTTTTATTTGTAGCGAGATGAAAATGTTCACAGGATTTTTTTTTTTGTTAAATAAAAAATAAATAACCGCTAAACCGTAATTGAACGCGTCAAAAGGATAAGAAAAAAAATGTCTTTTATTTTTTTTTCGAATAATAATTATAGTCACAGAAATTCACACAGAAATTTATAATTCACTGAATTTTGTATATGATCTGCATGCAATATCTCTAAGATGATCTCAACGCCAACATTTATTTATATATAAAAATTACAACTAAAAAATTAGTTAAACATTAAGAGTATTATTCGCTCTGATAATGTTGAGATAAAATATTTCGTGTGGCATAACAGAGTGTTTTAAAAATTCACCTAAAATATGTATCATAAAGATAAAAACATAGCAAAGCAAGATATCGGTCTCTCAGCTGGGCCAGGTTATTACGTTGCACCTTTAAGTGTGTCTCTTTCAATGGATAAAAATATTCACTCACGGCAAAATATAATTGAATGTGCACCAATGTTGCATGCGTTTACTCTAACTTGGCTTACACGGCGTTGCTACCTATATCTCTGTTTTGATATCAAGTTGTTAACAGCGTAGGTACTATACTCGGCGCGACTGCATATACTTATACATTTAGTGATATGTATGTATGTGCAAAAGTGTATACTAAATTAATATGAAAAATTCACTTTCTCTTACGAACACAACGAAATAGAGAATATACGGCGGCGTAAGCGATTATGACTGGCTTTATGTTTCGAAATTAAAAAAAAAAAAAACAACATCAAAACGGCAAAAGACGAGGCAAAATGTTGAACTTTTAAACAATACTCGAAGTTTGCTGCACTCTTAAGTTACGTTAAATTTAATTTTTTTTTTCTTGTTAAGTAAATTACGTGTATTTTTCTTGAACGAAAGTGAATCTGCGACACTGCTGTAAGACGACTATATTGTTGTTAATATTCTTCCTAACAAGTTTTGCACGAACAATAAAAACTCAAAAATTTTGCACTTTTTCGCAAAACAAAAAAACAAACTTTTTACACTTTTACATTTGATTAAAAAAAAAAAATAATTAACGAAACACTTTTACTTATCGAGGTTATAACAAATTATAATGAACAAAATCACTCCGTTTTTGATCTCTGTTTATAATTACATCAATGTCCAGCAGCTTAACTTTAATCGAGTTTAATTATCTTAAAGAAGTGGCTCAAAAATCTTATGATGATCTTAAGTAAGGTGGTGCTCTCAAATTGGATGTGAACGTGTGCGGTGAGCTGCTGATGCTGAGTGAAAAGTTTCACTTCTTCTTGACGAGACTGTGGCCGTCTACTTAAACTGGTCGGCGCACACTAAAAACGAAATCTTTGAAATCGCAAGTTAATTCCTTCTTCTGTGAGGTGAGTTAAGCTGAACTGTGCTGTTTCACAGTGTTGTTGGCTTCAAGCAATCAAGCTATAGTATAGGAGGAGACACTTAAAAAGATATAAAACCTGAGCTTAAGACGGTAAAGTCTCAGGCAACAGTCCGCGGGCCACTAAACGAGAGTGAAATGTATAAGAAAAACGAAATGAAACAAAAAACAAAAAAAGATAAATAAATAAAAGCAACAACAACAACAACAACAAAAAAAAACAAATCAGTTTTGTTGAATAACATTGGAGGGGCAGCACCAACAACAACAAACTAACTAAGTATAATACATGTCGAATGTCTTTTTGTTTGATATGCGATTAAAGGGGAACCGCGCGAACTGTAAAAGGTAAAAAATGAAAAAAAAAACAAAAAATTAAAGAAGTCGTTTTTTTTTATTTTATTTATTGTAGTAGTGCTTCGTATTTCTTCGATTCTAAATTGCAGCTGTGATTTAAATGTACATAATAAGTCTACAGTTGAAGTTGAAGTGATCCAGCTTGTCTCATGGCTTGATCCCCTTCTACACGGTTAATTGTCTGATTTTATACGTCAAAGTAGTGCAAAAGATTGCTATTTCCTTTCTTTTGTAGAATGCATATGTATAGATGTAGGGTCCTGCAATCCATTCATATAAAATTTGATAGCAAATAGATGAAACCGTACTTATACAATATGTACATTCTTACATAGGTAGGTAGAGGCCATTATGCTGTTGTGATTTTGTAATGTTTTTTTTTTAGAAACGCCAATAACCTAGTAGGTATGTAGGTACTCATTTACTATTACGGCCATGATAACAAAGAAGGTATTCATGAATATAATATATAAAAAAAATTATAATTATGTTTTAGTTCTCTTTTTGAAAACCCAACTAATTTCGAGAGATGTTTTATATGCTTCAGTCAAAAATGTATGAAAGAAACTAGGATAAGGGATTCAAATTTTTAACGCGCCTTCGGATAATTCGATCGATTGCCAAATATATGCTTTATGAAGAAATGTCGCATTATAATGACCAACCAAAGCCTGTGTGATCACAATCAGCCATCTGCACGGTATTAACCCTTTCGGTCTTTTTGTTGTAATTTTACAACACGAACTGAAGTTCCTATAATTATGTCGAAAATATAGTATAACTCCTAAAGGTATTCTATATTCTATTCTAAATGAGTCATTAATGCTTAAGATTTCGCCATGTGCCCTTCAGTTGAAAAGATAACGTCATAGACTGAAGAACTGTTTATGGTAAATAAAAACATGGCAGAACGAGCAGGTAAGTCTATATTTTTTACCGTTTTTAAGCAGGCAAAGTGTAAAATTAACTGAAATACACATATGTATATACTAATTCAAAACGAGTGAAAGATTATTATTTCCTGCAGTTTATATTGAAATAGTAAACATGTACCTACTGTGATTTTTTAGAAATTTGATGTTATAAATTTGCAACAAATGTATTCAAAGGTGGCTTTTCTTGTAATTTTAAATTGTTGCACGTGTGCAACAAATCGAAACTTTCTTAATTAATATGAAGAATATTTCGGCTATTTTAATTATTTATATCACTGATGGAAATTATTTTTTGAAATATATTTACTTCAGGCAGAAAATGATTTTTGAGGAATGATTCCGATGTAAGAGAGGTTTTCGAAATGTTCGATTTATCGGATATAGAAAACGATTATGATGACGACGATGATATTTGTGGCGATATCGATAATATATTTTAACAGATAGATCAAGAGTGAGAAATGTCCTCGTCTTTGGATAAAATTTCTGAGGTGGTTCCTAAAGCTGAAGCTGATATGCTTGATAAGTATTTAGAAAAACACTTATCGGATACAGAAGATCTTAACAAAACAACGGAGTCAAGGAAAGTTATGGCAAAGTTTTCTTGGAGAAAAAAGGATTTCGAAATACCAACTGGAGATTTCATTACCAATAGTTCTGACGAATCATCATGTTCCGAAAAGACACCGCTACAGTACTTTCTACAATATTTTCCGCAGGAGTTAACTGAAAAGATGGCCAAGGAAACAAATATGTATTATTTTTCAATATTTTGGGCACTACATCTTCTCAAATATACCAGCTAATCGGCATGTACTTAGTAATGGAAATGTGTGATTTTGCACGAATTTGCATGTACTGGAAGCAAGCAACCCGTATTCCAGCAATTTCAGATACAATGTGTCGGAATAGGTTCCATCTGCTACGAAACAACCTACATTTAGCCACTGAAACTGATTCTAAAGATAAGTTGTGGAAAGTACGACCCTTGATAAATGCGATCAAAGAAAAATGTGGATGCATTACAAAACAAGAATTTTTATGAGCTGATGAAATAATGATTCCTTTTAAAGGAAAGACAACACTCAAGCAATATATGCCCAAGAAACCTTTTATGCAGCACTGATGGCGGTGTGCATGATTTGGAGGTCTACCAGAGCAAAGAACAAGAGTTGGCGAAGGTAAATTGGGTTTTTGTGCAGATATTATCTTGCGTTTAATTGAAACTGTTCCACGTAATATTGGACATAAGATATTTTTCGATAATTATTTCAACGGCATCCCATTACTATCCAAATTGGAAGAGCTTGGAATATGGGGAACTGGAGCCCTACGGTCTAACAGATTATGTGGAGAAGCAAAACTCATAAAATCTGAGAAGGATTTACGAAAGGAAGGTCGCGGGTCATTTGACTATCGCATCGAAGTAACACAGAATATATGTTTAGTACGATGGTTTGATAATGGCATAGTGCAACTCGCATCCACTATATTTGGAACCGACCCACTGTCAAATATTACACGTTTTTGTCAGGAGAAAAAGAAGTTTATTGAAATTAAACGCCCTGAAATCGTACAACAGTACAACAAGCACATGGGAGGTGTTGATAAGATAGATTTTCTCATATCACTATTTAGAATTTCTATTAAAAGCAGTAAGTGGACCACAAAGTTTTTTGATCATTCCATGGACTTAGCTGTCTATAACGCATGGCTTGAATACAAACGTGACTTCCTCAAAAAAGAAATTCGTTCTAGAGAAGTCTTGGATTTGATGGAATTTTGAAGTGAAATTTCTGAAGGTGTTTTATTTGCAAATATTATTAAAACAGTGCGCAAACGGGGAAGACCTCGAAACTGGGATGAAGGGGACAATCGTCTCTATATATTGCATCTCCAAAACAAAATTTTGAAAAGCGGCCAAGTAAAAGCGTAAGGTATGATTTATACAATCACTGGCCGATATTTGGAAGTAAACATGGTAGGTGTAAATTTGAAGGATGTACTGGATTTACGCAAAACATGTGTACTAAGTGCAATATTCATTTGTGCTCTGCAAGCAACAAAAAAAATTGCTTTTATGATTTCCATAACAAGAAATAAAATCGTGAGTGGGTGTAACTAAGAAGACGAAAGTATATAATAGTATTATATTTCTGTTAAGTTCTAAGAAATTAAGGTTTTTTTATGTTTTTTATCAATGTTTTCAACAAGAATTTTGATTTTTTTAATAAAGCCTGTTTTATATAAAGAAAATTAGTTAGTTCAATTTTAGTACCTTACAGTCCATTTGTTGTAAATTTACAACTTCCTAAAACTCCGGTCTGAAGATTTCGGGTTATATCATATCATAGAAAATGGAAAGAAGACCATTGAATTATACTAAAAATAAAAGAAATTCTTTTTTTGGAAAGATATTTCTTAAATCGGACTGAAAGGGTTAAAGAGTGGACATGAGATTAAATGTTATATTGTTGGTTGTCACAAATACACAAAATACAGGGTGCCCTGTAAGTAGTGAACTGTCAAATTTGCTTAAGGCGGTCATCCCGTGTGACTGATTGAAAAACAACTTTTATTTTATTTTTTGCATAAATTGCATCCAAATTTTGTAAAGAATATGTGAGTAAGGTGATTTTCCGATATTCGGAGGCGTTCGGAAGTTACACCGTTGAACAGGCCAGCTGTATGAAGCGTGCGCTCCAGCATTGCCCCCCTTCTCTTTCGGTTAAGTATCTTACATGAGCCCTTTTACTACAAACTCATTTCCTGTTTCGATTATAAAGGTTAGTTTAGTCTTGATTGAGTACCCAAAGTGTTCGAAGTTTATTGGTGATAATTGTATTTGAATTTTTAAACGCGTTTTTCTCAAAACTATATTTTTCAAACTGGTAACCTCGATATCTCGAAATCTATCGAACGAATTCCTTTGAAATTTTATTGATTTATTTAGTACTCATGTAGATACCGTGTAAATTAGGATAATTCGGGTTCATCGAGCCGTTTGTTTTTTAATGTTGAAGAAGTAGTGAAAAAATACCATGAAAAAATTTCCAACAAAATGCAAAAAATTCACCTTTCAATATTTTTTAATAATCCTATTTCAAAAACTAGTGATTTTTTTTTATTTTGGATAAGCAGAAAGCCCGCAATCGTGGTTACCAAAAATTTTTTTTTTTAACAATGAGTGACTAAGTTTCCGTATTTTCGTATACTCCAGCAATGAGCCACAACTTCAGGCTAAAAAATTTGCAGAGTATAGTCGAGGCATGAATAAATATGTGGTAAAAATTTCACAGTTATGTAGTATATGTTTATTGAGTTCACCAGAAAATATTCCTAAAAAAAAAACCGAAAAAAGTGCCTTCAAACGGGAAGAAGAAATAATGCAAAAAACACAAAAAGGGTAACTTTTTTGGATACAAAGTGTAATAGGTCATTTTAAAGCCAAGCTTTTGGGTTTCTGAAATCCAATATGAAAAATTGGTGTTGGTGACGTATTTTTTTATAAGAATATTAGTTAAATAAAAAACCAGTTAAAATTCCGAAATTTTAAATTTATTGAGCCATAACGGATAGAGGGATGGCACAAATTTATAGACCGTTAAATGATTATCTATCTAGCAAAGTTTAAATCATCATCATCTTCATAGGATGTAACGTGGAGAAACTATATGGTAATTTTTGAAAACATACCCTAATATCTTTAGGTCCCGTTATCTCGGAAGCCATTAAAATTTCTCCCTTATCCTAACCCATACAATTTTTTGCTCGTCTAAGTATGACCTATCCATGCGAAGGCTGGCTTTACACCACTTACGGGACACACTGTATACGTGGTATTTTTTTACGTGGGTTAATTTAACATTGCGAAACTAAAACTTTTTGTTGAGACGAAATTTTGAAACGGTGTAAAAAAAATTAATTTTAAGATATATTTCAAACTGTTAGTATTATTAAAATTGTTGAAAAATCATTACAACAATTAGAATTTCGTTTTAACCCCAACCCCTCTCCACTCATCAAACCCTTCTAACACTCAATCAACTCCTTTTACCATCACTTTCCCTCCCAGCATTGAAAGAAATTTTGGTTTAAGACCTTCCAAAATTATGATTTACCCTTTGATTGACCCCTCATTCCCCTTCCAATTTTCGCATATATCACTTGAGCTTGTCAGCTATTCGCGGAAGGCCTGTATTAACGAAAAGTAAAATTGTTGAAAAAGGTGAAAATGGATGTAATTTTTGCCCGTACGCAGGATTTTTAAGTTGGGGAGGGGGGGGGGGGATATAGAAAAATATAAACAAAATTATTTTATTTGTGATAGTTGAATACTTTAATTAATATCATGGTACCCCGTAATGACAAATTTGTACGAAGAATATATTCAATACGTATAAAAATTCTTTGTTCACTTTTAAAAAAAAAAATTATGCTCTGAGGTACAGAAAAAATTCGGATTTTATGCTTATGTTATGTCGATGTATGTTTAGAAAAGCTAATCCGTTCAAACGATGATCTTTTCCCATTGTGGACTTTAAATAGGGTTTCAGACGACGAGAAGTGGAAAATGAATGCGCATTCGGAGTTGTGCAGTCACAGGCAACACTGCTTCACTTTTAAAAATTTGTGGATATTTGTTTTATTTTGCACTAAGCATCTGAAACGTTACACAAAAAAAAAAAACAAAAAACACCCAGGCCCACGGAAATTTTGTGAATTTTTCTTCATCATTATTTATTTTATATTAAAACTACACTCAGAGAATTTGCACGAACTGTTTCAAGAGAAAAACAAAATTAAAATAATTGTCGTTTTTTAAAAAATCGAAGAACAAAACAAACGCTTCGAAAATTTCAAATTTTCAACTTCGTGGTGGTTACGTTTGTCGCGCTAAATAACATTATATTGTTGAAATACTGGACTGCAATTCATCATAAATTACAATTACGATTATAATTACTGCATGCATATGTAGGTACATAAAAATAAATACAATAGTGTGCCAATTGGTGTTAATACAGGTCAATTTTGCCTTGTGAATTGGAAAAGGGAAAAGGCTTTTCTGCACGCAGATTTTTGAAATATTTGTTGTATTGTAAATAACTAATAATCAGAAATATGTAAATGAAAATGCTAGCTTATGAAATGATCGGGAAACTTTGACATTTCAGATGTACTCTTTGAACCCATGTTGCTCCACCGTAGACTTGTCTTAGTATAGGCGCCCTTGATTATCTTCTCTTTTAAAGTTCCGATCGAGATTGTTACATAAGCTATCCATTTCAGAGCCTTTTTTGGCCAACTCATTAGGCATCTCGTTGCCTTGGATATCCCTATGGCTAGGAACCCAGCATAGGGTCACCATGTGCTGCGTAGTGAATTATTCAAGGCTGGTCTTGCATAACTGCATACAGCGCTTTAATTACTGCCTGCGGCTGCATGTAATGTACAGACTCTCTGCTCATAGATACCAATAGTGCCGTCTGATGAATTGCTGCAGGCTCTGCCAGAACGAAACTGCGTTTTTTCGGTAGTCTATAAGACCCATGTCACTGGCAATTTCTGGAGGTTACTCCAACCGCTGTGCTCGTACTAGTCTTGGATTCATCCGTAAAGATAGAAATGTCGGATGTTACCACCATCTCCTTCCCATCCTAATCACTCATGGTGAGCATCATTGCATTGATACCTCCACCAAAAGTAATAGAAGTTATGGTAATTTGGTAGTCGGTTTCTACCTTGAAATCACTAAAGTCAATCTTTTGGCGTATATTGGAATGTCCAAAAAATCCCTCTCCATCCACCAACTCATCACTTTAAGCCTGATACCGTTTATTGCTGGTATACTCCTGCATTATTACTTTTCAAATGTGGCCTTCTACAATAAAATCGACGCATACGATTTTATAACTCTCTTTTGCCATAAATAAGAATTTTCCCAAGACTTTGATTTAAAATCGTGTTCGTACGATGTAACATGAAGTGAACGCCAGCTGCACCAATGATGTTCAAGTTTCGGTTAACTAAAATAAAGTGCGTATATTTACGTGGAAACAATTCGCGAGAGCTGCTGCGTAACTACTTCAGACGTAATATGTGGCGGTGACTTTTGCTGCGATTTAGGCGCACCAAATCGTTCCTATTAAATTTGTATCGCACCGATGTTCACACGGAGAATTTTGGTCTAATTAGTATGTGGGAGGGGGAGCGGGGGAGGGGGTTAACTCCCAACAACGAAGTATAAAATATTTCGCATTCCTCAACTCACATAAATTTGTAACAAAATCCAGACAGCGGTATATGTTTTGAATATTGCACAAATATGACAAGCGCAACAAACCGGTACACGGTCTGTACATTTATAGCTCATCCAGATAATGCTGGATTATTATGTGAAGAGAAAAACATCTATAAGGTTTCTCAATTTGGCTTCAATTCGGCCAAAACACTTCTCAGTTCATCCGCTAATCAAATTCCACACCGATGCCACCAACGCTTTGAACAAAAAACAGTGCATTGTAGGTTGCTTCCTTAATGTCGAGAAGGTTTTCGGGTCAACATAGATAGCAGGGCTTACCTACAAGTTAAGTCAATTCGGTTTTTCCCCTCACCTAACCAGATGAACACTCAGTTTTTTGCTTCTATGCTTCATATTGGGTCGAATAGTCTTCAATCTGTACACCTTGGACCAATCCAAAATGGAGATGCTACGACACTTCTATTTGCAGATGATTCTCTCACCTACGCTCATTCTCGCTGGCCGATTCTGGCTATGAATAAAGTCAACAGCGCATTTGAATTCAGGAACCTTCAAGGGTCGAAATTTGTAATCCAAAAAGTCAAAGCTAATACACACCGCCTATAATGGGGGAATAATTAAACCCCCAAGTACTTGGGTGGTAATTTCAAGACACTGCTATGTTTAAATTGCCATGCCAAAGTAGTCATTAGAGAAGCTAACTACGTTCATAATCTACTTAGCCCTATAATGCATTTTCTGGACGGACTCTCCACAAAAACATAATTGTTGCTCTATAAGCACCTAATTAGGCCAATAATCACCTATTGTTTCCCCAAATGGCACACCATCTCTCGTACTAACATAGAAAGCCTCAGCATACTCGAAAGGAAGATCTTAATATCATGTACAGGGCTTCATAGAAGTGCCAACGGTAAACACTTTCCAAATAGAGTAGTGTACGAATCAGCCTATATCACTCCAATAAAGGAGTATTTGTTCGAACTTGCGTATAAATAAGTCGACAAAATCCCTAATCACCCAAGCCAAGTTATAAACAACCTGCCGGAGCTTTTCATACCGGCAAACTTTAGCAGTAACCTCTGTTCTTAACCAAGCCCGAGGCTAGAAGTATCTACCATCTACATGATGGTAGAATAAGTTTCTACGACCACAAAGGTGATTACTACCACGGGTAGTCACATTCTAGCCACGTTTACTCAGAGAATGTCTCTGAAGAACACCAATTCTTTAGGAACCATCGATTCCTAAGCTCTCAAAACGGTCCACATCCTATCATTCCCCCGCCCTACCACTAACTACTACTCCAATGAAGGAATGACATCCAGTACTGTATTGTAAGAGGAAAAAAAATGGCACTGGATGTGTTTAAGATTGTAGTATGTAATTTCATATCAAATATGATATTTACAGACATGTGTCAAGCGATAACTTTGCCTGGAGTTGCGTTTATCTGTTGAAACTTAAATGTATTTGTGTGACACTAAACCGATCGATCAATACAGAAATAGTGTTGGTGTTGATATTGTCACCAGGTATGTTAGGTTCATTTTTATTAGCTGATTATCAGATTCGGAAAGACTGCAATGCTTTGCCACAACTTCCATATCTATATAGGAATTTGAAAGAGATACTTAATCTCACTTCTAGAAGACACATTGCTATTTGAATGAGTGAAATTTAAATCAAGAGCAACAACAGTTTTTTTGAAAACTTTTTAAGGGAACTAAGAATGTCTTTCTTCCTATATTTCATCCCAATGTCCTTCGAGTTAATAAATTGAGTGCTTTTATTAATATTCTCTTCAACTTATTATAGAGCATAGAAGCGAACATGTCTAGCCTACCTTGACAATTAGGGGGCAGTTCAGCATAAACAATAAGCTATCTAGGAAATAACAAACAAATAATTTTTTACAGACTGAAACATGTTTGAGTATTATCTACAAGGTCATCTATAATATATTTGAAGAGTATCGGACCGAAATTAGAGCTTTGTGGTATACCAAGCTTTGTAGTCTATGCTGCAATATTAAGACGCACTTTTAACACAATTCTAATAATTTGTTATAAGAAGAATTGGTAATTAATCGCACTATTAAATGCTTTTGTAAACTCCAGTCGAAGTAATATATACTGCCGGTCAATTGTTTGAAGCCACGCACATTTTCTCATACATTTCTGATTATTTAAGTCATACAGTTTTGATGTTTTGTCCCTTTGTTTATTGGGGGAATTCTAACTACCTGCGGAATTGTCGGCTTTTACCTGCTTGTAATTCTTTTTAAAGGAATTTTTTTCGGTATATTTAGCTCTTTTCAAAGGGACAACTGTTTGAGGCCACTTACGAAAGCTTCAATATTATTGCGGGGAATTCCAAAAAAAGGCTAAATTCAGAAACGAAAACACTTTTCGTGGTAATAACTATTTATTAATATAATTTTAATAATGAGTATTTTTACCATTTAATCTTATAACTTCATAAAGGCGCCTAGGTAAGGAATCATACAACTTCTTAATAATATTCGATGGGATCTGCCGCCACATTGCTTTAATCGCTTCTGTTAATTCTTCTTTATTATTGTACTGTCAACAACCATCCTGATAAAGTTTCCGAGTAAGCCATCCCCAGAGGTTTCCGACGGCCAATCCAGTACGGTAATGCTTTTCTCCGATAAATACTGAGTTACAACTCGTGCTGTGTGAACAGGTGCATGATCGTGTTGGATATCCAATCCTGGCTTTCGATGATTTCGTCAAATTGATTTTTTGCATTTCAAGCAACTTCATATATGTATGTACTTCCTTCCTGTCATCTTTTCATTAATGATGACGAGGTCAATTGGTCCGTTGTATGAAATGGCACCCCAAACCATAACAGACCGTAATCTGCTATGCCGACATGCTAAAAAACGTTAGTCCTTACGAATGTCATGCAAGTAATATTGGAATCCATCGGGTCCATCCAGACAGAATCGTTTTTCGTCGGAAAAAATAACCTTTTTCCATTGTATAGTCCAATGCATATGATTTTGAGCATATTGAAGGCGCGATCTCTTGTGAGTCGGCAATTTCGCAGGTAATTAGAATTCCCTGAATAAATAAAGGGACAAAACATCAAAAGTGTATGACTTAAATAATCAAAAATATATGAGAAAATGTGCGTGGCTTCAAACAGTTAACCGGCAGTGTATGTCACCCATCTGCATTAATTTTGTTAGAAACTAGGTGAGAATACCGTTTTGATAGTGTAAAGGCTATTCGACAATACATTGAAAATTGAGATTTTGTTTATAGTGCGAAAGATAAATGAATTTGAACTTATTCCCAGTCTTATCATTTGGTACGAAATATTATCCAAAATTAACATCGTCAGCAAAGTATGGCCAAATCAAAAGATGCAAATCGATTTGGCCACGTAGCATCTCAAAGATCCTAACATATTCTTTGTGTGATACAGAATTGAAGGATTTAGTAAAGATATGATCGCAGCAAATAAAGTTGCAAGCGAAATGGACATAATACCAGATTTCAAATCATCATACAAAGGGCAAAAAGTGAAAATTATTCGATTATAAATGACAGGATCAATCATCGACGATCAGCAACAAAGACTACTTCCTTGTACATTACCTTTTAAAAATAATTGATACTGCGTTAGTATCGTTTAAACTTAGATTCGAATTATATGCAAATCACTAAAATATTTTTAGTTTTCTATGCGTGAATGATTTATTAAAGTGCTATCAAGATCTTCACTTACATTTGGAAGGAGATTTCGACGGAACTGAAATGTTTGAAAAAATTAAGATGTTCTGGTCAATAACGCCAATCAATTATTCACCTTTAGATTCGATGAATTACATTGTAAAGAACAATCTCTCGGAAGCATATCCAAATTTATTAATCGCATTACAAATTATATTAACGACGCCAATAACCGTGGCTTCAGCAGAACGTAATTTCTCGCGGTTGAAATTAATAAAAATTTATCTGCGATCATCGATAAGTCAAGAGAGATTTTCATCTCTGACTATTCTGTCAAAAGAAAGTGAAGTAGCAAATACAATCGATATTGATGGTGTATCAAAGATTTGGCGTTGAAAAAGCGAGAAAAATATTTAATATTAATCTTATAAAAGATATATATATAAAATGTAACAGCATTTGTAAATAAATAATTTTTCGCTGTAAAATTTAAGTGTAGCATTTTAATGTGTATTCAGAGGCCCCACAAAATTTTTGAACCCAGCCCTGCAACAGGTCACGCCGGCCCGGGGGGGGGGGGGGAATACAACTATTAATAAATGCATTTGCATCATGTATACAAGGTCTCCAAATTCTTAGAAATTGTGTCCTTTAGACATAATTTTTTTTTTAAACGAAATTAAAACGCAATCTATTGTTAAGGAAATCTCTTCTTACTTCCTAACTTGTTTTTAAATTAACTTTACTTCAACCACCACGAGATAAAAAATGCATTTTTTTCCATATTATTTACAATAACAACAATGGCGATAAAGAAAGTATTAGCAGCTGATGTTTGTTTACATACGTGATTAAGCTTTAAAATCTCAACGTCGATAAGGACTGCAGGGGTCAGCACGCATTTTTGTTAAATTGATTATTTATTATAATAAATTATTCTGTGGAATACAACTCTAGATACGCTACTGAGAGATTATCTTTCCGCGATAGCGATGCGCTGAATTGATATGATTTCCCTTAATTAAGCATCTGAAGAGGTAATTATATTTGATAAATGAAAGAATTGGATTGTTGAAGATTATATCTAAATATGAAGTAATTAAACGTGATCGTTTGTAAAACATTGGAACTATTATATATTGATTCTGATTCTTAAAGAACGTTAATCTGCCTGTATTACACAGTGTTGTTTTTTTTAAGTAGATACACTCGATTTGAGATGCGATGCTAAGGTACTAGTCCTCACCTAATTGTACTTTGATTGTATTTATGTATGTGCGCGGTTTTTTCTTTTTCTTTTTATTTACGGGATTGTATTTATCTAAAAGCCTACATATATGCGAATTTTTACTGTAATTGATTTTAAAAATCACGTACGTCGTTGCGAATAACTAGAGTTTCGGTTTGATCACTGACATGTATATAAATGGACTGCTTGTTGAATCAAAAATGCATGAAAGCAAATGGCACCACTTTCATATTCCTGTCTCTTTCCGTGAGAGCATACTTTCCCACTGAACTATAACAATTAGGAACGAGAAATTGTTTGTAAAAATCCTTGTAAAAAAAACACTTCTTTCGACTCATAACTAAAATTTAACGATACAAATAGTCCCAAATAATTTTGTGGTAAATTCTGTAAATCCCACTGACATGCATATACGTAAATTCCCAAATAATTTAAATATAACGTCAGTTTACGACAGTTGGCAGCATTGACAGTGAGAGCATACTTTTTGAAATTAAAATTGGTGCCACACGAAACAGCAGATAAAGCAGTCCATTTATATATATGTCAGTGGGTTTGATATGGCTAGAAGGACCAGACATTTTTTTAAAAATAAATCGTATGGCCTAATGCGTTATTTTGTTTTTTTTTTGCATAGTAGAGGACGAAAGATCCCAAGAATGGAGGATAAGGTATCTCATTGTGCTAACCTGCTAAGTAGAAGAAGCTATAAAGCTATAAAATGTGAAAGGAACTTAGATAGGAGGAAAAATCGCAGGACCATGTCAAGGTAGGAGTCAAATTCACGACCCCTGGTATGATAGTCAGCGCGGTTATTTCAACACAACTATCAAGGTCACTGAAGCTAAGGGGCTAAGAGTATATGACAAAAATTGCAATCATAAATTTATTATATTTTAAATTAAATTCAATGTGCCATAAAAATGTCGAACTTTATATTAAATTACACTAATAAATTTAGCTTAAATTATTTCGCAATAATTATACAGGGTGTCCCATAAGTCGACGTCAAGCCGGAACCGGGTGATAGACCAAATCGTAACAGTTACCAGAAAAATATAAAAAAAAATCTAAGTCATGTATTTTTTATAGGTATTTCTTTTGTTTTCGAGAAAATGTACAACTTGTGATGGTTTTTTAGCTCCTGTTGCTACAAATCTTTACTTTTTTTCAATTTTATTTTTCTTATGTAATCCCGAATAGTGCATATGTAACCTGTTGCTTTAAATTCTAAGCCAACTGTTCTAGCTTGGAAGAAAATTTCACATTTTGCCGAACCAAGAATAGAAAATTAATATTTCACCCAACTTTAACTGAGTGTACTGAAAAAAATGTACTACGCCAGTTTGGCAAGTAACGTTAAAAGTTGACGCATTTAATAAGGATTCTAAAATGGTATAATACTTGCTACATTATTTCTTAGATTACGGGGAAAAAAAAAATTTTCTTTAAGAAACTCAGTTTCGAAAAATTTCTTTTCACCTACTAAAATTGATTCTAATGTACCCAAAGCTTGCCTTAAGAGCGTAACTTTAAGATTCTGGCTTGAGTGAGATGGATAGTCATTACATGAAGTGTGAGTGAGACAGATAGTGACGCTTTCAAGTTAGAGATGCTAACTTTTTGTTAAATTTAGGACAAATTTTCCTTAATTTTAAAATTAAACACCAATTATTTGGATGCTAAGATTTACTATTTACAAAAGATGTTCAAACTGCCTTCCTTCAGCTTCAATACAAGCTCGACATCTTCTTAAAAAAGATCGGGTTATCAGACGGGCAATTCTTCCGTTGTTGACAAATTCAACTGCTTCCGTAATTCTTTGCCGAAGCTCAGCTAAATTTTCAATTGACTTCTTATAAACTTTCTCTTTTACTGCTCCCCAGTAAAAGAAATCTAATGGATTTAGATCAGGTGAACGGGCTGGCCACGAGATCTTACCAGACCGCCCTATCCATCTGTCCGGATATTCTTCATTGAGATATTCTCTAACTGAAAGGGCATAGTTCGCTGGTCAGCCATCTTGCTGATACCACATCTCTCTGTAAATACTTAGTGGCATGTCTTCCAGTAAATTAGGTAAATGGTTTTGCAAAAAATCTAAATAAACTTCAGCATTAAAAACCTCTGGCAACTCAAAAGGTGACTTTTCCGTTTAAAATTTCGGTCCACATGTTTATTTTAAAACGATATTGAGATCTATTTTGTCTCATTAAATTTGGATTCTCTACGTGCCACTCGTGTAAGTTGTGTAGGTTCATGTAACCGTCTTTTTTAAATGGCGATTCATCCGACCACAAAATTTTCTCGAAGAATCACGGATCTTCCCGTTGTGTTTGTAGCATCGTTTGGCAAAACGCAACCCGAGGTAGCAGGGCTTGTACTCGCTGTACAAGGTATGGGTGTAGCTCATGGTTTTATAATATTCGGTGAGCTTGGCTTAGAATTTAAAGCAACAGCTTACATAAGCACTATCACTAAGTCACTATCTGTCTCACTCATACTTCATGGAATGACTCTCCGTCTCACTCAAACTAGAATCTTAAAGTTGCGGTCTTAAAGCAGGCTTTTGGTACACTAGAATCAATTTTAGTAGGTGAAAAGAAATTTTTCGAAACTGGGTTTCTTGAAGAAAATTTTTTTTTTCCCCCGTAATCTAAGTAATAATGTAGCAAGTGTTATACCTTTTTAGAATCCTTATTAAATGCGTCAACTTATAAAGTTGCTTGCCAAACTGGCGTAGTATATTTGTTTTCTTTACAGTCAGTTAAAGTGCAACGAATTATTTGGTTCGGAAAAATATGACATTTTCTTCCAAGCTGGAGCAGTTGGCAACAGGTTACATAAGCACTATTCGGAATTACATAAGAAAAATAAAATTGAAAAAAGTAAAGATTTATAGCAACAGGAGCTAAAGAACCATCACAAGGTGTACATTTTCTCGAAAACAAAAGAAATGCCTATAATTTTAAAAATACATGACTTACATTTTTTTTTATATTTTTCTGGTAACTGTTACGATTTGGTCTATCACCCGGTTCTGGCTTGACGTCGACTTACGGCACACCCTGTATATAAGTAAATAATATATGCTTGTATTAAAAAAAAATTAAATATATAAACTTATTCTAGAAGGGCAAGTGATAGTAGTTCAAAAAATTCTTTTTAAGATTTTTTTAATTATCAGTCTTTGATTATTTACTTAATAGTTTCCTATAAAACTTTCTGTGGTATGCCATTGGCGTAACTAGGTAGGGGCCAGGGTAGGCCCGTCCTCTCCCAAAATGCGGACTGTCCCCCCAGAAAATTATGAAAATTTCAAAAAAACTTTCGTTAATTCGTACAATCTCAGGACTAATTAATTCATTAAATCCGTTCGGATCGGAATCGAAAATGCTTTAACAGTTCTATTAAAATCTTTTTAAAATTTTTAAAAACTATTTCTGAGATTGCTCTGATTCCACTGAATTTTGACAAAGGCGTGATCAGTAGGAGAAATTTTGCAGAACTATTTTGTGCGAAAATTTAAATTAAACTTTGATTAATTTTACGGATAAAAGGGCTTTTTTAAGCTTTTTCGATTCTAATCCCAAAGGATTCAGTAATAAGGCTAATTATCTTTATAAGGAAGAAATATTTACTGCAATTAAAAACTTATCCTTATTACGTTACACTATGGAATAAAACTATATTAGCACTCTAGACAATAAATACTTCATGAAACCAAGAAATTCACAGAAAAACATGAAATTCATCTAGAACCTAGTCGAGTCTTGACAAAGAAAAGGCAACCGGAGGGAGTAAAAAACTTTCTGATAGAGTCCACTCTAGGTAAAAATAGTTTAGTAGACTTTCCATCACAAACAAGGCGAAGGCCATCCAAATATTGAAAGATACATATTTACAACCAAGTAATGGACAACATTTTCACTAACTTCAAAAATAGGTTTTAAAATCTACCTATATGGCAGAGTCAGTTGACTCATTTATAAAGTTGTACCTGAAACATGGAGAGGTATTTGTAGAAAATTATAAAAATGTTTTCAATGTAGACATTTCCACTTTACAGGCTGAAATAAAAATAATAAACAATATGTTCCAAAACAAGAGCATTATAGTAAATTTAGAAAAGCCTGACAACAGAAATTAATAAAAACTTCTGCCCAAATTTATGCAAGTAGCTGCAAGCAGCTCTGCATCATCCTGTCAGCTCGACCGGCTGTGAATGTAGCTTTTCCATCGAGTTAAAACTTGGTTAAGAGCAACTGCTTCAGGAGAGGTTTTCGAACATAGCACTCATAAACATTGAAAACGAGATAATTTAAAACAAACTAACAGCGCAACAGGCGCTAAATAAGTTTGCAGAAAAAAACCCTTAAACTAAAGACTTTTTTACAGATTTTAACTATCTGCTTATTAGTGATTAATAAAAACATAAATAATTGATCTAAAATTTGTATCTAACTTCAGACCTGTAAAGTACATAAGTGTATTAGTACCAGTACCAGGACCTAGACCTAAATGTTTTTGAAGTACAACTCCCGGTTCTGGCACTCAAAAAATTCTCAAGAACAAGCCCCGATACTGGTACTTAACGTACTTACTTCAAATACCGCCATAACGCGAAGTACTTCAGCTCTTGTAAATTATTTAAATACGGCTTCTAATAATAGATTCTATCTGCATCTCGACAGTGCCTCAAGAAATCTTACCACTTTCAGTAAAATAGAAAGAAAATTAGTGCAACATATGAGTAGGACAGAAATTGACATGCTGAATCGATATCCTTTGTTGAGAAGGTTGGCAATCAAGTGCCACAATCCGCTCTCTTCAAATACTATATGAAAAACTATCAAAATTATGTAGCAATTAAAACAGCAAAAGCTTATACAATATTTTATGATATTTCGTAAATGGAGACCTCATCCAGTGATTTAAGTTTATTTGAGTTTTCGAAAGCTCTTGATCCTTATAAGTACCAGTCCCAGTATATGGCTTGTACTTGAAAATTTTTAAATACCAGTACCGGAACATGTACTTGTACCTAAAAGATTTGAAGTGTGGGTTCTGGTACTGGTATTTGGAATAAATACTGAGCATTAGGCAGGTCGTCACTATCATACCAGTTTCGTGTATGGAACTTGAGTATTCTGAATTATTTTCCTTAATACCTGAGAGAAGTATGCGGAAAACAAAAGTCTCTGTTAATTAAACGACACCACATTCTTTTATGTTTCTTTTAAAATCATGCACATTTTATTTTATTTTTCAAATAAACGCTATTTCCTATGAAGAAGAACGCTTGTAACAACTGGCTCTAATTAGGCAGAGCATTGCAAACTATATCTGAAGAAATTTTCGAAAAGGATCACCGTTTTCCCGACAAAATGGCAGAAGGACGATCCTTGAATTTTTAGTTAATTATACTATCGCCATTTTGCGTTTAATTTTTAATTTAAATCGCGTTGGATATTTGGAGTGGACTATAGGGAATAGATAAGTGTCCGTTGGGTTCATTGGGATTAAAGAAAAGAATTCATTCAATTCGCCAATTACATTATATACTAATCTATTTTTACAATAATTTAAATGTCGGACTAAAATTATTTCGTAAATACTCGACTCCGTTGGTCTCGATAAGCAATAAATATCTCCCGATTCGAATGTTGACTGAATAGTTATCCAAAAATTGATTGAATTTTGATACCTTTTACTAACTGATAAGCGATGTACCATGCTTTTTGCTCTCTCTCTCTAATTTTGTTTTTCCGAAAAGTTGGAGTCTCGTAAACTTTTTTTGCATTTTAAACATTTTTTTGTAAGTGCTAGATCCATCATGGTTTATAGTATATTTTCGATACGGTAGATTATAACTAATTTAGTTTGTGAAGATTTTGTTTCTACTAATCGTTTGTAGACATCGAACGTTGTTGAATTTTCTATTCTGAATTCTTGTCGTGATTTGCTTGGGTTATAGATCAAGTTTTCGTAAAACTGTTTCTGTTCTGTCGAGTTGTGACTGAAATCCCAGTACAGATGCCAGAACAGTGCTTCATATGCCAAGACGGAGACTGGTCCGTCAGACGCAAACCGGTGACTACAATTTGTGGACATGGGTTCCATAAAGCATGTTTGCGAGCATGGAGAAGAGAGCAAGCCAATTGTCCCAATTGTCGATGCGCGCTCTCACACAGCAAGACTTCATCGCGTATAACGGGGCGATCCCGAAGAGGTACCACACTCGTCAGGCGATGGAAGATTTTCCGCAACAGTCCTTACATCTTGAAGTACCTCAACCGACACTTCCACCGCCAAGTCGCGAGTCTCTGTCCCCAGGGGTACGCTCTGTACCTAGATCCCATAATAATTCAAGATGAAATAGTTTGTCACCTACAACTTCGGGGCAGGGCCTCATAGACACAGATCTTATTATAGATTATAAGATCACTCGTCACTCAAAACCAAGCGACACAATTACGCATTATGACGGCTAGTAGCCTGAACGCGGGTCGACATCATCGAGTGAGTGAAGTGGAGGAAGTATCCGATTTTAGCTCTGATTTGTCAGTGCTACCTAGATGTGACAATAGCTTACAAGACCTATCAGCTATTTATTACAAACAGACCCGCGTCGATTTGCTGGAATTGCGATCAGAAGGGCCATTATTATCAAGACTGATTACAGAAGAGACAACAAGTGTTCTACTATGAATGCGGACGCAATAATGTCTTTAAATCAAACTATAGACACTGCTTGGCGAAAAACGAGAGACGGGTCGGGAATCGGAACACTTTTTCTCGACCAGTTACGAAGTCTTGAACGGCAACAGCTCCAACAAATCCAGTCCAATTATTGGACAGAGAAGACGGTCCGCTCAATCAGCAGACCTAAACGACGAATCACTAGACTGTCCGTTAATATCACTCAGTGACTCTGGTGATATCGACCATCCAGCTGACAGTAATACGACTTTTGACAATCTTTAAGTAAAAGCGGGGAACCTGATTGCCTTCTTTGCAGATTTTCAAGCTCCCGTTTCCACCTGTAGGGAGCTCCCAACACTACTAGACACTTTCTTGGAAGAGTCCTTTAATATTCGACGTTCCGATAAAACCGACAGCACTTTTTGCTGTCAATGTTACTGAGCAGGAGATTCGGCCTCCTGTCGTTTCTGTATTAAAACGGCCACCAAGCTCTGTTATGACGAGTGGGCGTGAGCCTGTTTTATACCCGCTGACGCCTTATCATAGGCGTCTGCAGAGCTACAATACAGTACGAGACCGTATTTTCTCTTCAGTAGCGGAGCTAACAGCAATTATGTATCCTAACCTTAGAAAGAGAAAGAAAAGATCGACCGTTCGTTGGCGGGAATACTCTCTCAATAACAAGAATTATTAAAAACAAAAAAAATGATAAACAATTAAAAACTGTTCGTTGTTCTTCTGACCTTAACATCGCAACCTCGACAAAGAGTGCCATATATCAAAAGCTTTCTTATTAAAATCGCACCGCACACGTACCTGCATTTGCAGTAAATTAAAAGTGTTAATCTAGTCTTTCTGCTTTCTTGGGAGAGGAGTTAAGGTTTCATGTAGGAAGATTACAAAAATAGTAACGCGATGTCTGCGACTTGTAAAATAAGAATTACTTTATTTTTTATTTTTATGCAGAGCTATTTTAGCGTACTATCTGTAACTTTAATACTTTATGGTTATATTAATCTATGCAATTTCATTGGCTCTAGGCATTATATCAATATCTTGCAAGTGCTCAGAACAATCCATAGAAAATGTCTGTTAAAAGCTGGGAATACTCATAAGCTGGTATATTTTGCAAACAAAATGTTTGTTAAAACTTATATACAAAAGTTGGTGGACTTGGCTTACCGCAGAAAAAAGTCCTAGTTACGCCAATGGATACGACTTCGTACGTCAAAAATATAAAAAAAAAATTACATATCGGGTCTATGCAATAGTACTCGGCACGTGTTAAAAATCATATTGACGTCTTTAATTTGAATTCCTTAGCTACTGTAATAATAAATTTTACGATTATGTAGTCCCTTAATATAAAACGATAATTTCAAATGCTTTCTAAAAGGAACTAAATCCATTTTTATACTCAAAAGAGCCATAAATAAAAAGTAAGTGGAAAAAGAAGTCAAAAGTCGCATTATCTCTAAAAACATTCATGATATTTTTTTTTTGCCGGTAATCAATACCAATGTCAAAAAAAAAACAAAAGACTATTTTTGTGTATCTCTATCTTCGGAATGACTAATCATCATAAAATAAAAAACAAAGACGCGATACAGTCTTTTGTTAATGAATCTTTGAAATGAAAATCGAAACCATAATATCTCAAAATTTTAAAATTTATGAGTTAGTTATGAATGAAGCGTCCGTCCTCTTGAATGTATTTGCTCGGGATGACAGATGAAAGATGCGAGAAATCGTTAAACGTTCATCTCAAAGTTAGTAATATGAGAACTAATATATTTAAAATTCTTAATTAAAATGTTATAATAAAAAATATGACGAGATCTTATTTGCATATAAGTTTAAAACAAAAAAAAAATGTAATCAAATATTTTGTGGGATTTAAATTTGCATTTTATGACATGAATCAATTGTATTGTGTCTGACTAAGGATTCATTTTTGAAGAGTTCAATGTAGCACAATTTTTATGTGAGTAAACTAAATTTATAGTTTTAGTTCATTACCTATATAATTCAATTTAAGTTTAACAAAAGTTTGACAAAAGTATGCTTAAATGCCTATTATAATATTAATGGCTGACCCCGCCTGATCAGAATATCGACTGTCTGATTTCTTGATACATTACTGTGGCCAGGTACCCAACAGAGAATAACTCTCTGGTTCACACCAATTCTTTAGAATTATCTGGGACATCCAGCCTGCCTGTTAATGCAAGTCCTAATGTATCGATCACTAGTTAGGTTTAAAGTATTTCTAGCACCCTTATTGGATTATTTATAGTTAGAACGTCCGCTTGAAAGACACAACAATAGTTTGGCAGGCGGTATGATTTTTGTATTTGAAGAGATGCTGAGTATACCTCAGCTCTCACTTCCATATAAATTTTTGAACCATCTATAAATACACTAATATCAGAGTCATTTGTCGCGCGAATATTCTTCCACTAGTCTCTACTAGGAATGCTAGTTGAAAAACCTTTTTAAAGCCAATTCGCAGGACAGTGTAATCCGTGGCTCCTCAAGTACAGTTTTCGAGATAGGTCTTTAGTATTTTGCTGTGATCAAACTCTGCAGTTATTCAGCAACCTAACTTTCTTAGGCTCAGTGCACTTTTTGCAACTATACATTTTCCATGAAAGTTAAGACGCATTGGACTCGGTGCATAATATTCATTGCGATCGATACTATTATTCGATGATTAATTAGATCAAATATCTTCTCATTTTTTGTCATTTCTATCCTTTTGAAAGTTTGGAAGTGAATTTAAGGATGTAAATTATTAAGCTCAGTGTGCAGATTACTATATAGTGTTATATGAATAGGCACTTTGGCTCTAATCCATTCCCCAAATTATGACTTCATTTAGATGAAGGAAACATTTAAATTTTAGAATCATCTTAATCGTCTCCTTTAATCTCCCATGGGACGGTTGGGCTTTAGTTCACTCATAAACTTCTGTTTGGTGTTGATTTTGTAACAATAATCCTATTCGAAGTGGATATCTCTCGCTTTTATGACGTGTTTCTTATGAATTGTAGTCGACGACGTACTGTGTGTTATTATTGTTGTCACGTAGTAGCATGTAGCCTATTTAATCGATCCTAGCCTGTAAAGCTCTCTGTTGGTCACTCGTTTTTTCTAATGATTTTTTAGAATTCGGTGAAGATACCTACTGATAAAAGCTTAGAATCAGATAACACCACACAAAAGCACTATTTTCATACTGGAGTTGAAGAGAAGTCAATTTGTTTTAACATAGATCTGACTAGAACTTGATGTACTAGTCTTAATGAGCACAACATCTTACATAGCGAGAAATAATCTGATAAAAAAAAATCCCTACTCAAAACAGTGGTATATATGGTGACGCTTACTATCAAGTAGATTTACTATAAACTTTTGACTAATATGATTAGAAAGTCATCAATACTTACTTATGTCAGTGTTGAGTCCTATCTCTTTTTCTTCTTTACCTTTATTGTGGTGGACCATCATCTAGTCTCCACAATTTTGTAATTGTTAAGTTATTAAAGAGCTTTAGAGATATAGTTGACATCATTTGTTATTACACATTTAAAAAATGGTGTCATCTTCATTTAGGTGCTTTGCCGCTCAATATATATATATTTTTTTGTGATACTCAAATATCATAGCTATTATTATTATTAATTATGGGGGATGCAGACAGGATTCCTGCCTCTCATCTTGTCACCGCGACCTATAAGATCTTTAGTGACATTACCCCTAAATACCCTAGGGCGCCCATTCGAACTTAAGTTTTTTGATGAAGCTTATCATATTCTTGGGGGCCATTTTTCCGACATCCGCTGGCAGTGGAAATGCCTTTCCTAGATGTCTTAGCCTTATGCCGCACAGAGCTTCACAGTCACACAGGACATGTTCAGCGAATTCATCGTCTTCCATACAGAATCGGCAGGTCTCTTCATCGACCTTACCCATCTTTTTAAGATGGTATTTAAGTAGGCAATGCCCAGTAAGTAGGCCCATTATGACTTTAGTTCCTTTCTGCAGAGTGTGAGGTATTCGTTTGTCCTCTGTTGCGAATACCTTATAAACTTCTTCCCTTGTCGCAGCCCCGGGATATTTTCCCAGTATTCATTCTGAGTTCTGCCCTCCAAAAGCCTGATTTGAGCTGAGAGGTGACTCTTCGGGTGTTCAAAGACAGGCTCAGGGCCAATAAATGGAGATTTGGCTCCTTTCTTTGCAAGGCAGTCCGCAATCTCGTTTCCCTTAATGCCTTCATGTCCTGGTACCCAGATAAGTGTCATCCTATTTGTCTCGACCAGTTGCTTCAAGACAGTAAGACAGTCCCGAACCAGTATCATAGCGATTACTGTTACAAAGTTAGCTCAGATGATTTACAATGGTCGGTTTAGTTACTAGAAACAACTTTTGGAATATGCGCTTGTATACGTCATCCTCTCCATATTCTGCACATATATTTTTTGAATACCGAACTTATGGATGACGTCAAACAATCACTACTAAACTAGTCTGGACAATTAATACGTTAAAATATGCACTGAACTGTGAATTCTCTCTTATGAGTTTAATTTCTTTTCGACGATATTTATTCGAGACATTCGAAGTTATCAACTCAATAAATCTTCATAAGTTCGTCGCTTAAGTCTTTTGTTTTGCGAGCTTTCCTTTATCTAATTTTTATCTATCTTGAAGTTTTACTCGTACATATAAGATCGTTTCACAATGATCAGTAGTAGTCTTATTGGTTTTTGAAATAAAATAATGATATCTATAATCTTAATAATAATAGGCAAATGAAAGACAATGGCTATGTGAAGGCTATTTTAATAATTTTCTCAGCATAATGCAGTAAGTACATGCATGAGTAAGAACGCTCGCAGTAATAAATGAAAAATAAATGAAGGATAATATTTAAAACCGTTTCGCGTGTATTCAAAAATTTCGTATATTGCTGTTAAATATTGTCCAAGTCTCCATTCTAATATCGCTGGACTGACTATAGTAAAATATTTATTTTAAAAAGTTAACATATATAAGTTTGTCATTTATCAGGTCAGGTATCTTACAAGGGAAGTATAACCATACGAAACACAAGAGTAAAATATTTATTTCAAGCAAATCAACAAATGTGGTAAACTTTTTAGATATAAGCAACAACAAATGCTGCTAATTAAAACTATTGCAAACTGACCAAGATCCATTTTCATCTACCGTTTTAAACCATTCTGCACCACGATGTCGTGTTGAGTATTCTAAATAGCCCTGAAATATCCAAACTTGCTTTCCAATATGGCTGCGATAGATTTTTTATTACCTATTCATACCGAAAGTCATTTCTAGCTATTTGCCGCGCATTAATTTTCACCGTAATTCTACTAACAGGATCACAAATTATTCAGCGTTTAGTAATAAGGTAAAACGGATTACTATGTTCCTTTGTCCCATGGGCGAATAGTCCGTTTTGAATCTGTAATAACCCAATTAATATTTTTTTTAATTTATAGAAAAAAAGTCAAAACCGCACGTACATATTTTATCCTGTTATTAGTTAGCATTAGGATTATAGTTTTCTCAAGTAGAACAGTCTGAACTCAATTAGGTAAAAATTTTTGGGAAGTATTTTACAGCCTGGACACTATTATTAAGCCTCCTTTTCTAATATCCTTTATTGTAACCCTCATTAAGAGAAAGTATAATTTACTATTGTATCTCACTGCGATTCGTTATTTCTTACTGTAACAGTTTATGTTTCAATTATTTCAACAATAAATGTAGCTTCATTCCTGTGGTTTTATGAAAATAATTCAAATTTGTTTATATACCGTAAAACAGGGAGTTAAAAAGTTCAAATTTTGATCCAACTCATCGCTCAACTCAAGCAGGGAGTACGTTCAATAATTGAGCCCGCTCATCATTTGAGCGGACTCACTGCTTGAGTAGAATCACTGCTTGACCGGACTAATCATTTGAGTTGAGCGGGCTCAAATCATAAAGGTCGATGGGCACTTACCGGCACAGCACGAGCCGGGACAGACAGTTATCGACCAGTACCGACATTTTTCGTGCACATATAACGACATAAAACGGAAAGGAAACTTCCATTTAAGGGGGTAAACGCACCGAGAAATTTAGAAATTTTCGAATTGTTTTGTTTGGCTTTTCTTCAAGCTTAACCTCTTAAGAATATCTGATGAAAGCCGCATGCAAAAATTCGAAAAAGTAACGGAGTTATGGCCGATCTAGACAGCGCCGAGTGGCCGAACGAATTTCAGGTAGAAATACGCCGTCGGCCTCTATTGTAACATCGTCTGCGTAACCGGGCGTTATATCGAAAGTTTTCGTTCGGAAATAATATATTCGGTGAAAAATGGATAAAAAAAAGGTTCTCGAAAATCTCAGAACCATTATAGGTATCGGCCGAAGAAAAAAATTCCGCCGAAAAATCGCTTTGAAGCAGAAAATTCGGACTTGAACATCAACATTCAAACGGGTTTTTCTCGAAATCATGTTTTGAAGTCGGTACGCAAGATATCTCGAAAACTAATGAATTGATGTTAATTATCTTTTTTTTTGTGCTTATTCTACACATAATTATCTAGTCTTTGTCATATTGAGTTTTTTTTAGTGGCTTAGTTTTTTTTTTAATCGGCGAAATAAGGTCATATTTTTCTCTAAAAATCGCTATGTAAATTCAAATGTCCGCCATTTTGTCAAAAATCGATATTTTCAAAATCGCATATGACAAAGACTAGATTATACTGTCCAGTTTAAATCTTTTTGTTTTTTTTTTATTTGGATGATTACAGTAGAAGCAGGAGTGCGTACCGCGGAGGGCCTGCTTTTTGCGGTACTTTACGGACCAGAGGATTACTCAGCGAATATTTGATATTCTTCAAAAAAAAATTTTGATGTATTCTTAAAAGTGTGTTTTATCATTTAAAAAAGAATTTGTTTGAAGATTGCTATCGATTGCCTTCAAAAAAATCCAGAAAAATGGCTTTTTTTCGCGCTTCTCGGTGCATTTTCCCCTTAAGGCAGATATCGAGGGAAATCTGATCCCATGTTCCCTTCGCAACTAGACCAGCAACCGACAAGTGCCGGTCTGGTTTTTAACCACCGATAGCGGCCGGCAATGAAGTTTCTGTTGCGTGCCGGTATCTGACAGTGCCGGTTGATGTGAATTAGCTAACTTTGTTTATACAAAAATAGTTTGCTAGTCTGTGCCGGTTCTACTGCGTGTGCATCGATCTTAATTTAACTAACATATAAGTGAAATAATTAGTCTGTAATTTCAATCAATTCAGAAAAGCGCGATTACGTTAATTTAGCTTTTATTAATTTTTTTAGACACCTTTGTTTAAGATTACACAATCAAACACACTCGCTCCAATTCTACAATAACTTGTGTCCGCTCAAAAAGTATTCGATCCGATTGTGATAGATTATCAGTTTTTCTTGGACGCGTGTTCTAAGTCAATGACATGAGATATGCTGAACATAATGAATCAAATTTCGCATATTTCTTGCCTACCCACATAATAATTTAAAACAAAACGTTTACCTTTATGACAAACTAATCTGTCGTAGACTGTAGAAGTTGTTTCGTTGAAAAACAACTTTGGAAATTAATATTTTTACATAAAAACAAAGGATGACTTATGGTTTTTTTTTTAAAGTCGTCCTGTTTAGATCTAACAGTAATTAATATTACTAAGAAATGTCTGTCGCGTATTTTTTCTTTAAAGAAGGAGAGTTGTTTTTGATAATTATATTAATGTCGTCACAATTAATTTAAATAAGGCATTGACTCTAGTTCATTAAACCCGTAACTATTTAAGAGAACAATGGAGACAAGGAGCGATTTATCAAAAATATTTTTTGATTAAAATTAAATTAATATCATCGTATTCCTTGTAAATTTTAATATGTACATCGAAATCGATGTCTTTTATAAACTGCTATCAATTATTGCTATTATCTGTGTTGACGTAAGATCTACCGCGGTTCAAATATCTCGTTCATATTATACGTGATGGCTTATTTCAGTAACACCAATCTGCGTTGCTGTTTTATCTTCTCACCTTAATTAAACACTGTTTTTCTACCCAGTTTTTCTGGACAAACTTAATAATTTATTTCATCGTCTCCATAAATATCAATCGTAAGGTATTTTAATTTCTTCGTCAAGATACATGATGTTTCAAATTTAAACAGCACAGTCAACCCTATTTGCTTCGAATATACGGGGTAAAAAAAAAAGTATTGACCATTTCATTTTGAGCACCTGGTAGCTTCTCAGGTAAATTATACACTCAGACCAGTTTATGCAGTAAATAGGGACTGCATAAAGAAAGTCTCACATAGAAAATAACTAAAATTTCGTGATGAAAATAGAAATTGATTTTCCGAATAAGATAAAAAATTATCTATTATTTAACAGATTTTCTTATCTTGGAAATTAGATGTAAAGTATGGTTGAGCCCAATCAGCTGACTGGCAGTGTATGTATGTAATACGATAAGGAAATATATAGGGTGAAGGAAATATATAGGGTGAAGGAAATATATAGGGTTCATTTCTTTTTAAATTGCATGTTATTTTAACATGGACAGCTCTTTCTCGCTCAAAAAGTTTATAAAATCACAGGTTCATATCTCCATGGTACGTAATTAATCGATTTTTTGATTCGAATCAAAATTCTATTTAACTAAAAAATCATCTTTCCGGATGAAGCGAATTTGCATCTCGACGGCTATATACTTGAGGCTCGGAAAACCCAAACGTAGTTGTTGTCAGCATCCTCAGTGGTTAGTGTGGTTCTTGGAGAGTCGGCATTTTTGGCTAATTTTTCTTCGAATATGAGACGGCAATAACATTATGGCCAATGGGCGCTACATAATCGATAACCAATGATTTTGGTCAAAAATTGAGGAATTGGTCTTGGGTGAGCTCTAATTCCAGTAGGATGGCTGTACGTGCTACATAAGCTGTCCGATAATCGATATTAAAAAAAAAAACCAGCCTATAGCTCATTAGGGTAATCAGAAAAAAATAATCTTCAAAATTCTTACTTTATATTCCTTTTACTCATATTATGCATTTCGTTGGACTTTTTTTTATATACAAAAAAAATCGAACGAAAAGGACCCCATAAAAACAGATTGGATTGTATGGCATTTTTAGATTAAATGAAACCATTTTCGAATTGAGTGAAACTATTTTTAAATTAAATGAAACCCTTGCCGCATGGAATGAAACCCTTTTCGCATAAAATGAAACCTTTTTCTCGTGAAATGAAACTTTTTCCAACTGAAATGGAGCTTCATTAAAAAAAACTTCGTTGCAATTTTGATTAATTTTACAGTCTTAGTAATAAAATGCAATGAATTTTGTAGTGCGGTTCAGTTTTAGTCCAGTATATCTAACTTAATTACTCTCATCCGAATAGAAATGTAAGGTAAATAGACCCCTTTTTGGGCCATTATTCTTGATTTTTTTTTTTAAATGTTTCCTCTTTCAACATTTTCTAGGTAATGAATTGAGAAATACTGTGCCAAAACCACATGGTACTTCAAAATTTTATTTCAAAACTATAACTGTAAAGTAATCACTCTGGAAAGAAAACGAAAAATATAATTAATTTAGTTGCTCTTTTTATTCCCTGATATTTCATTCCATGCAAAATAGGTTTAATTCCATGCGAAAAAGTTTTCATTTAATTTAAAAATACCATAACCATCTTCGCACCATTCTAAATACGAAGCTACAGTGCTTACTGTGTATAAGATTTCAAAATTTTTCTTTTTTGAAATTAACTGTAACTTTTATTTAAAGAAATTCATCAGTATTGCGTTGTTAGACTGAAATTATGAAGACCACGGTATGCTATTTAACTGATTTGATTGCACACAATTGCATAATTTTTTTATCTTTTTCAACTAGAGATCCTCTTAAGCGGAGGCTACCGTCGAGGGGCATGAAAGATGCATGAGCATTGGACATTTTTTTTTTACATAAAATAAATACTTTTAGAAATAGGTTAAGGCATTTTATTCTTCCAATAATGAAGAGTAAATGCTAATTTTATTTATATAAAAATATCCAAAATGGCGGCTCCAGCTCCCATCAAACAAAACCGTGCACAGCGTGTTTTCGTCTGCGCGGGGCGCTCCACAGCTTTGCCAGTTCATCCGAAACAAATAGAGGGTTGAATATTAAACAAGATAAAATTTGAGGGGTGTTACCGGTTTTCATTTTCAAAAAAACCTCCGAATAACCGAATAACAAATTTCAAAAGAAACCCATATTTTGTCCTGCTTTTTTTTGTTTTTGCTTCAACGGACGAAAGAACTATTTCTAAATCAATTTTTGACAAAACCACTTCCTAATGGCCCCACAAACTGAATTTCCTTTCAATTGCGCAGAGATTCATGTAAATCGGTTCATCCTTTGAAGCTGTAGAGTGCCCCGTGCGCTGAAAAATTTTGTTCCCAGAAAAGCTCATATAAAGTTTAACGTTATAAAAAATCTTTGACAGTTTATTTGAGCTATTCCAACACCATACAAAGGCCCTTCTTCTTCCTTCAAGATCTGATTGTGCTGAATCTGAAAGTTAACTTTTTCCCGAAATGTATGAGGGTACCTCAGGTAGCAAGAAATGGTCTCCCCAGAAAGCGTGCTTCGAGCGCCTCAGCCACTTATTTTGCAGCAGACGGACGTAAATAACCTTTTACCTACGTGTTCTAAACACTTTAAAGATGATAATTATGCAAAAAAAAAAAAAAAATTTCATCGTCATTAACGGTAACCTTCCTTTAAGCAAATTTCGTGTAACTTTAATCAGTAAAATGGAAAATAGCTGGCAAACATTTTCTACATGATTTTAAGTAATAAGGAATTTCTGAGCTTCTAAATTTTAGTTTCAGATATGCGATAAAAATGACGGTTAATTTAAAAAAGATGGAGACAATTTCGAAATTTCAAGTATAAAGCACGAGAATTTCGGATTGAGAAAGGGCACGGTGATGGTTGTAACTTTTGTAACAGCGAAGTATTCTTTATTGAAAGACGTAGCAAATATAAGTGTCGGGGGTTAGATAGAGGTAAAGCTGTCGGGGTTTTACGGCAGTCTTAATGCACGGATTAGAAGACAAGCGACAATCATTGCCGTCGAGAGGCAAAATATACATTCATATTCTGTCTCAGAAGTACCAGTTTATGTCAGTGCATACTTGACATTGGACTTAGTGGTCGAAGCGAGACCTACCTAAAATCTCTTCCGATCTTTGGGTCACGGCGCCCGGTTAATTTAGCGCAACTCCACGCCGAGAGCCAATCCTCTAAGTATACATTAATAAGCGACCATACATCAAATTCACGAACGCAGTATGCAGTTATACAAAAGAACAAACTACTATGTTTAGAGAAGAATGTTCGCGTAAGTCATACAGACTCAAAAAATCTCACTCTGCCTGCATATGGGCTACCACAACAACTACGATGCTCCCACAAGGGGGCCTTCCCATGTTGAGGCGAATATTTCTGGTAAGTGCAGCGCTATTCGGGACTCCTTAACCCCGTAGTACTAAGTTAGCAATGTCGGCTGCCCAATTAGTATGGCTTCGTATAACATGATCGCACGATCATACGTACTCCCAGTGGACCTTCATGCAGATCTTTAAACATTACTGGTACCTCCGTTCGGGCTTAATCATATTAGCACTTATAAATAAGTGACAGCAGTGGACCACGAGAAGGTTATGATCTGCCCTTTAGGCTAGGAGAGGCTTGAGATTACAGCCAGTAGACTTATAACATACCAAGGTACAAATACCAAGCGTGCATACTAGGTCATATATGCGCTGGCTTCAACTAGGTACCCGCACTATTATCAGTAATCAGATGTCAATATCCTGTTAGCACGAAGCACGGTGCACATAAATGGCTTTTCACATCCAATTATTCTCCCCTGGCAGCTCTGCGCTTCACTAACCCTTTGTACCACCTAGATAGAGGTAAAGTATGAATCAGTCAAAAAGTTTTGAAAACTCTCTATAACAAAAAGCTCTCCATAAAGTAAACACTAATTGAACTTGGTTGGTTCGCCTTCGAATCAATATATTAATTCATTCCCAGTAACGAAGTGAAAAATCAGCGAAACATTGTTTGTTATAGATGCTCACAAAAGTACCGATATTTTTGGTAGTAAGTGTCTAAAGTTCTAGGGATGTCGGTTTTGTGAACTTCTTCTTTTGTTTATTGTGATTATTACCTTTATTGACAACTACCTGACTCGGTGCGTCGTGAATACTTTATATTACAAATGCGCTTCTAATTTTCAACCAACCAATGGAACCGATTTTCTGCCGCTGTCCTGCATGTAATTCAGACCTTAGGTACCATCGAGTCAATCAGTGGTAACCTGATATCTAATACCTATTTATTGTGATTGATTTTGTCCATACATACATATGCTGTAATTTTTTTTACTCATTCCTTATAACGAAAGAAATTACTCGGACCTTTGGGTTTGGTTATAGAAAGTTTTCATTGTATTTGAAAATATCAAAGTTGTAGAGCTTTTTTTTTGTGTTATATAAGTGTTATCAATCTTTTTTCAGTATTGTCCTTTATCCAGGGTGCCTCGTAAATAGTGAATCATATTTAAGACGATCATAGCTTAGGTCATACGTACCCGTATATCAAATATCAAAACTTGAAATTTTTACACCATTTTGAGTAATTTGGACTTTTTTGAAATTTTTAAAAATCTCGTGTTAATTTTGCCTTTGTTTGTATTTTAATTTTTTCTAAATACTCATCGAACGCACACAATACTTTTTCAAATGTGAATAGAGATGTTCCACAAAATAGATTTCTTTACAATTTTTTGCTATCTCAAAATCTCAATCACTCAACTTTGATCTTCATTGGTACATTACCTTAAAAAGTTCGGAGTTTTCTCCACAGAAATCGAGATATTGCTATTTTTCTGGCTGATTCTGATGAAATTCCAAGTGAGATAATTTAAAGCTAAATCTAGTTTTTTATTTGTTTCTCTGATATGTCACTGTTGTTTTTCATATTGACGACTGTCAGTCAATAGCTGCACATTTTGTTTTCAAGCGGGCTTGTTCTTTGGACGCGAAATATTATTTTGTGAATATAACGGCTTGGAGCTTCCTTCGACTTTTTCTCCACTTTGTGTGGTGACACTAAAAACAGCTATTAACATGGAAAACAGATATTCTGGGTATACTTTTATACTAAAATGCATCTCAATCTGTACGACTGCAAAAACGGCGTACCAGAATACCAAAATCTACCTTGCAGGGAGTTTTGAAAAGGTGCGCATATCATATCACGTCCAATAAATCTTCAATTTTAATTTATTTCCAAAACGTAGGCTTTGTATTAAAGATCCTATAATAATAAGATAGGTCTCTAAAGTCGCACCTTGTGCCCATCTGAACTGTTAAGAACTTCTTTTGAATTTCTTGAATTTAATTTTTCCGCTAAAATCTCTACATGGACCATTAATTCACTGTTTTCTTTATCTTCAATAAATTGTTCATAATTTTATAGGCAATGAAACCCATTTATTTATTGATTTACAACCCACGCAATTTGTGCCGCTCTTACAAAATTACAAAAAAATACCTGAAATCATTCAAATTTATAATAAGGCGGCGATCATTAATGTCGAATTATTATTATTATTAAAGTTACCTTCCTACCGGTATATCGTACATTTTCTGTACTTGCAAATTTTAATGTAATTTTTACTTCAATAAATACTTTTTCATATTTAAAACATTTCGAATGTGGGCAGCAATATCTTTCGAGTTCATATTTTGCTAAAATTTGCAATTATTCTTAAATACGGAGTCCAAAAAAGACAAATCCTATTTTGGTAGTATGGGCGATCAGTAATTGCTGCTAATGCTTTATTTCCGTTGGTGTGTACCTATGCCACTAAATTTTTCTAAATTTTGTAATTTTGTATGTTTATCCAACTAAATAAAATAAATAAATTTGCTTTGTGTCACATAATATAAAAGATAGTCCTCGTGGTATGTATAAAGAAATTTTTTATGCATTTTTCGAAGGAATTAAACTAGAACTTTTACACCTTACAGTCGTTTTGTGCAACAAAATTCGGAATGTAATATTTTAAAAATCAAAAGGCGGTGTTTCGAACGATCTAATGGAACCTCGATTTAAATATAAAAAATTGAGTTGTACTAACACTAAATCAGGCAACTGCCTACATTTCTCTGATTTCCTTCCGTATGGGGTTTTTTCTCGTACTACGTTAATTTTTTTAATTAAATTTTCAGTAGTTTATTCTAAGCTGTTCTACTGTATGAAATATACTCTGCAGATGTCTCGCCTTTATCTCATGTCTTTTCTTAATACCATTTATATCAATTATAAAACTTTGCCATGATCTTTACTTACAGTGAGGAAGTGTCAATGATATTTCAAATGACCTAATTTTAGTCCACAGTCTGTCACCTCATTATTTCATTGAAATGACTTCAATTTAAGTCCTTATGGAGACAGCTTATCCAGTGTATAAGGGTTGCAATAAAAAAAAATGCTTCGATAGAACCAACAAACACTGCTACACCAGCAGCATGTATTTGGTTTCATTCGTATGAAAAATACTTTTCTTGTGGGAGGTAGTTTTATTTTTGCCTCCACCAATTTCATGTAGATAAGATAGTAAGAACTTGGGTTGTGATCAAATGTGTGCAAGGCGCGTGGGTGAGGAAAAATAGTAAATTCTTGAGGAGAATTACAAGTTGAATGATAGTACAGTCAGTTGTTGCTCAAAAAGGAGGTTACCTGGAAAGTTTTCCGCGAGTTTTGATAATTTGTATTCTTATAGATTTTGATGTGCTCTTTCCGAATTTTTACTTTTCTACCTCGTATCATTCCCGCTCGCGCCGCCATATTGATAAAATGGTGCCCAAAAACAGTTTTTTTTGCAATATCTCCTTTCCGACTCATTTTATGATGAAAATATTTACATAATAAATTAAACTAGAGAAATTTTTTTTTGTAAAATGAATGGTTTCAGCGTACGAGCGCCGCAAAGTTGACTCCAACACTACTACGCGTTGAAATGCCTGCTACTACTATACGAAATACACGTGTTGGAGTCAACTCTGCGGCGCTCGTACGCTGAAACTATTCATTTTACAAAAAAAAAAAGGTTAGTACATAAATTATAGGAAATTTTCTCTAGTTTAATTTATTATGTAAATATTTTCATCATAAAATGGGTTGGAAAGGAGATATAGCAAAAAAACTGCTTTTGGGCCCTATTTTTCCAATATGGCGGCCCAAGCGGGAAAGATACGAGATGGCAAAGTGAAAATTTGGAAAGTGCACATAGAAACCTATAAAAATACAAATTTACAAAACTTCCGGAAAACTTTCCAGGTATAGCTGCCAAATGACTCTAATATAACGGAATTTTACTTCAGATCAGTTTTTAAAATATGATGATAAAAAGTATAAATGTTAAGTTTTTTTAAGGGGTGGCCCAAAAGGCTGGACTTTAGGAAGTTGGTGAGCCTACTCTACCGTCATCGATTAAGGGAGCTAAGAAGCAACTAACGGATAGGGTATAGCGAATCATTAGAATCGGTGTAATAACTTTTGAATGAATGGTTACTTAATACTGTTATAAAATGATAATCTGAGGAAGAAAGAATACAATAGACAGATATATCTATGGGAAGATAAATATTTTGTCCAACTAGATACAATGAGGTTATTTCTTCATACTTCTTCTATTTATTTCAGGCCTGTAAAATTCCAAGTTCAAGTACCAGTACAATTACCTGGATTTATAATCTTTTAAGTACAATTAAAAGTACCGGTACAAGTACAAGTCACGATACTGGTACTTAAAATTTTTTGAAGTACAAGTCCAGGTACCGGTACTTATGTGTCCCATATATAATCATAAGTACCCTATAAGTACTAAAGTACGCGCTTACTACAAATAACGCCATAAGGCGAAATACTTTAGTTCTCCCTCTGCTCCTATATTATTAGAAGACGTATTTAAATAATTTACACGAGCTGAAGAACTTTCCGTTATGGCGGTATTTGTAAAAAGTGCGTATTTTCGTACTTATAGGATACTTAAGCTTATATGGGGGACTAATTATTACCAATACTAGTACCTGGACTTGTACTTCAAAAATTTTTAAGTACCAGTATCGGGACTTGTATTAAAAAACAAATCAGTTCAGGTTTCGGTACTGATCCTATTACTTAAGTACCAATGTACTTAACTACTTTACACGTCTGACCTCCATGAACCTCACTCCTCATTCTAATTATTTTGAAATAAAATTAATTCCATTCGACTTTTCGTCGAATAAGAAATTTTTCAGTCGAAAAGAATTCAAATTGTGGGAAGTCCCTCTATAATCGTCAAATCAAAAAAAAAAATTGTGAAACAGAATCAGAATGTTGTTAAGAGAAGAGAATTGGATTTAAAGTTGACCCTGACCTTTTACAAAGTCAAACAAATTTTTAAAATCATTTTGCTACATGAAAAAGTCCTGGCTAAAATGACGAATTTGGATTATGAGCTTTCTGTATAACCACCTTTGTCATTAACAAAGTGCTTTTCGCCACGAGTGGCTATTCAAAATTGATCTGAAGTCCCACGGGAAGCTGTAATATTGTTTGTGAGGAAAAAAAACTTATTAGCATGGCAATATATTCCAGAAGCCTATAAAGACAGTCTTGTCTTCTAATAATGACACAACACCACAACCAGTTCTGGATATTTCTATATTTCTTTTACATAGATTTTGTTTTAATCAAATCAAATTACATTAAAAAATGATTGGGAACTTGTTACTTGATCACCTCATTCATAAATGAGAGCTTATAGAGGTGAGGTCAAGGTCATACTACAACTTAACACTTGAACTGTCTCCAGGTGGCACGGTAACATAAAAAAGAAATGAGGAGCAGATTATCGATGTCTTCTATTTATTTTACCCCTCCCCCCAGAAATTAATTAGCATATTATTATCAATTTATATATTCTTGAAACCATAAGTGTGCTTGGATCGTTTCTTGTTTTTAACAAAAAAATTGTGTTATGACTATCGGCACTCATTGATTGGAGGAAAAAACAAGTTTATGAATGAAATTACAAAATATACGACGACAGGTTGAAGAGTCTGCTTCGAAGGAACCAGAATGTCTCTGCATGAAATTTTGAATTCGCAGACTTTTAGTTACCCGGCCGACAACCTATACGCCATTACCGCCGCCGCCATGCCGTCTTCGTTTATTCGTTTTTAGACCTTTGCGCGTTGTGTCTTCTGTAATCTAATGTTAAAATTTATGTCCCTCTTGTTCTTGGTTTCTTAATGAAAAATATATCCCTTACCGTCCGGTCCATCGGGTGCACTTGCCACATTCATAAGTCAAATTTCCTTTGTTTTTATATTCAAAACTGTCTGCACGAATCGCATTAAGTTCCCAATAAATAATGCGTCTTAATAGTATCGAAATTTCCAAAGTAGGTGATCAAGTCTGGACACAAAATAAAGCACCCAAATCTGGGATGGTCTTAAAATGGGCTTGGATAGAGCGTGTATGCATAAACAAAGATAGAATTGAATCGTTATGCAAATATTTTTCCCTGAGATTCCAATTCCTATTCAAAGGATAAATCATGCTTTTAATAGCGCGATTTTAAAACAAACGTTATCTTCACCAAATTTATGTGGAGTTGCAGCTGTAGTTATTTATAAGCATTTTAGCACAGCAGTTTCTGTCGAGAGAATCGTGAAATTTGAAGACGTTTCAAAATGAACACATAAAAATAAAAACAGGGTTAAATATCTTGCTAAGCGTATTTTTTTATTTTCTAGTTAGCTATCATAGGATGAAACAGTTATGAAAAGAGTTAGCAATAATAAGAGATGTAAGTGTAATTGATATGTTTACACTGCAATTTTAATATATTGGGTACAGTCTTTGAAATTATCGCCTACCGAAGTGGAAATCGATCGCTCGAAGTAGAATCTATTTATGAAAAACGGATGTTGTTTTCCTTGAATTGGGCTAAGTATCCAGTCTTGTAATTAACAGGAATAGTTGTCCCTTTCGTACGTCTGGAGGTAAAGTCTTTGGGTATTCCATCGACCATCCAGAGATTTCCATACATCTGCTGAAGAAGTTTCCATCTCGATAATGCATTTTCTGGCATCGTAGTTCAGTTGGGGTTAGGTTAGCTTAGAGGGGTGCCACAAAGATATAGCTAAATCCGCTTCACTTGAACCACCATTCGCTATGGTATATAGATTTATCAAAATCTGTTTTTGCAAGTTATAATAAAAATAAATTGTACTTTAAGTTAAATCTTTCTGACTTCCATAAAGAATCTCACGATAAACCTAAGTTCCTAACCTTAAAATACTTCCAGCTCCGAAAGGAAGTAGTTATCAAGTAGTACTGTACTTTTGATTGGTAAAGAGGGATACTCAAAAAGAACATATCGATGTTCTGTACAGCTCCAACAAAAATTAAGTGTAGCTCGACCAAGTCTTCTAGAATAGTTTTCATATTAAGTTCTTGGTATCGGTTCGGATGCCTTCAAAGTGTTTTTTTCTTTTTTATTGTATACAGGCTATAATTACCTCACAATAGATCAATATTCATATCTTTGCTTTTCCTTGAAATAGGCATCACTGATAATCTCTTCCCTTAGAGCTCTGATCGTAATTCTCATATTTGCTCTAATTTGATCCTATCTATTTCAGAGCACTTTTTGGTTATCTCATTCGATATTTTTTTACCCTGAATCTTCTTGTGGCTTAATAATAACTATGGGATTAGCTTTTTTCACCAGGATATTCCCTAGAATGTTTTTACATAACCACACATATCAGGCCGCCAGGTTTTCAGAGCTCTGCACGAAAAGATACTAGCAACGCCACGTACTCTATTTGAATAGACTACATTTATGCGATTCGATATTTTGCATGATTCGTGTTACTTTTGACAGTCGTTCTAAAATCATCAATTAATATGAGGATTACAGTTGCTCCTAACATCTCATTTCAATCCCAATCAATTCTGGTGGATACTATTAAAGCACTCACTAAAGGTTAGGACAGGTTACTGGCAGTTTGTTTGTATACTGCTATCGATGGAATTCAATATTTGTAGGATGCTGGAATGAACAATTCCCTCTCATTTCACCTATACATAACTTTTACCTAAACTTTTCTGGCTGCCGATATAGCTCTTTAATAGAAGTTCATTGGCAACTGATATCTAATGCTGCTATGATTGTATTACTATATACAGATTATAACTGATTATATCAAGACAAACACATCTCTAGATTTTCGACCGCTACACTAGCCTATGACGTTTAGGCAAGTTTCAACTTGAGCTAGAAAGGTGTGGAGCTCTTCAAATCTTAACAAATTGTCGCCATAAATTTTCTTCAAGGCATTTTTAAGCTTCTTATACTTTTTGAGCATCGATGGTGATTGTTATTGATTTTTAAAAGGTCGTTATATTTAGTCGTCAATTATATAAGCTTCTGTAGCACTGAAAACTTAATGACGATCAGTTTCCAAATCGAGTTTCTCTTTAATAGTTACTGCGGCCGAAAATGTAAAATTTTTCTCCAAGCTGAAATTTATGGGATAAACTGTCTGTAGTCGAGCGGTTGCGGTACAGATTCAACTAAATGAATTCTTGATATAATAGTAATTTTAGTAGCAATAAATTAATACCGCTGTAAGTGCAGTTTTCGCTGACAAACTGGATTCTGATACAAGTACAGTTAGGAAAGTGCTTTTCTTAAATTGACAACGATCATACGATTTGCACTCTATAAGAAACTTATTCCCATTCTGGCCTTTAAAAATAATTTTATGCTAAATTCCAACCCTAAAATATATTTCATAATTCGAAAAGATTAATTAAATATTCTTAAAATTATTCGCCAACTTTGGTTATCAGCCAGAATGAACGTACCTAAAATACGTCGCCATCTCGTTAGATCGGTAGTATATCCTCAGACACAGGCTAAATTCCATTACATTTAACTATTGCATTAGGTTTATATTTGGACTAGGAAGATGCGACCATAATTATTTTTGCGTATTGAGTTGTGACCCGGAGATCTCACATCTAAGCACTACGACCTAAAAGATCTTTTATACTATACCCGTACCGTGTTAAGTCCTATCCACGTTTGCCTTTTTCAAAAAGTTTATTATTCTTAATTATTTATTTATTATTATCTTATTAGGCTAAGTGTTTCGGACAAATAATGGGGCTATGAATCTCTTCTCCAGACATTAGAGTCCTTGACCAGCAATTCTTGAGTATTTGCAGAGTATATTTCTTATGTATATATGTACTTGTGGCGATACACCGCTTTATTGATCTCAGTAATAAGGTTATTTCCAAATCAAAACATCTACTTTGGCGTGGTATAGGTATTTTGGTCAGTATAAGAGAATAGGCGTATTAAATAAATGTAAAGTGACCAGTGACCAGAAAAATCATCAAGTTTGTAAAATTTCGCAATGCTTCACCAAAAACTAAAATTCAATAAAGGATATATTAAAAAATATCATAAAATATCATTTTTCGCCTTGTCATTCATGATATACTATTTTTTATCCTTGACTCCTCCTTTACCCTTTCGAACTACCTAGGATCCGAGGCTATTTGTAAAGGACCATCCTACGCTAAGCAATTAATGGGTGTCCAAGCAATTTCTGGGTCTCCAAGAGAATTATGTTCGGACACCCATCATCAACGACCGTTCTTTACCGATGAAATTTATTTATTTATTTATATTTTGACTCTTCATCATCAAGGACCGTTCTTCCCAAACAATTTGTGGGTCATCAAGGACTGTCTGTCCAGACATCCGTCATCAAGGCCCGTTCCTTGCCAAGGCAAGTTCTTGGTTCTCAAGTTCTGTTTGTTCAGATGCCAGTCGGTCAGAGCTTTTCTTTCTAAAAACAAATTGAATGATCCCCGTTACGTCTGAAAGCCAGTCATCCAAGGGCCGGATTCTGTAACACGGAGAGTTGTGGAGTTGGGGAATTGTGTAACTCAGGGAATCTGTATTGAGAATTACCAAACTCTCTATTCCACTCGACAAAACTTTCGGCTGTTTTAGTTGTGGAGAAGTAAGAAGAATACTTCTCAAATGATAGCATTACTGTTTCGTTATGTTTTTGTAAGGCAGCTAGATACTTAGGAGTTTTCAAATTAAATTAGGGATTCACCGTATATCCTGGCTATATTTACAAAAACAAATTATGGAAATTCATGTAAATTTACAGAGAAATATGGATTTTGGTGTCCCAAGATACCCGCCACAAATTCTAAATCATGCGAAAATGTTCAATTTGATCGTCTTTCAGTATAAAGGAGATGCTATAAAATTTTTAAATATGCACGTTAAAGCTTGCATGTAGGATGAAATCGCATATACATTTTATCCACTAATTAGATATGTAATTAGTTTTTAAGTCCGATCAATTCTTTTAGAGATAACTGTAAAAGAAGTGAATGACTCCTTTTTAAGATGAAAAAATGACCGTTTTCTGGTATAACAATGGGCATACATATTTTCAACTTATCATTCCGAAAATTTGAAAAGTCGTGGAAATTCAGTTCGAATGAGAAAAATGAATGTTCACAACATAGTACTAATGGATGTAAAAAAAAAATTAAAATAAAAGAAATATATGAAAAATATGGGAATTGGGTTGTATATGACCCAGGTGTAAAAAATCCGATAAAAAGTCAGTGATGACGTTGTTTAAACGATCAAAAAGAAACTACACAGTTCTCCTACCCTCTCTTCGTTCTTTAATTTGATACCAAGCATGACCTATTTTGGACAACCCCCTATGAGGGGTGATACGACCTCCATCCAAAAAATCTCCTCGCCGAGAAACTTTTCACCTACCTTGTACCTTAGACCCGAAGTCGAATTTCTGACAGTGTATTTTATTCTTTGGATCCGTATGTCATTTCTTGCTGGATGAATAGATCTTTATATTCATGTCATCTCCTTCTTTGGGGCTTTCATTTGGCCCTCAGCTCGATGATGTCTTATTTTCCTCTCTCTTTAGTTTTAGTTCTCTTGATTTGGCACCTTTTCGTTTCGTTGACCTCTATTTTATGCTATTTCACTACGTTAGTTAAAGCTTTTGACCTACCTTAGACCCTAAATCCGTCGAACAAAAAACAAACTCAATGTTCTACGACTCACACAGAGTTGTTAGGCATCCATCAATATTGCGACAAAGACATTATCGTAGAGGTCCCTAAAACCTGCAAATTCCTGTTAATTCAGATAAAAGATAGCCTATAACATCCATGCATACATAATTGCCAAAGTAGTTTCTCAGTTTTTTTTGTTATTGATTATACAGATCCCGAACTTATCCCTGCGACTTATTGCAACTCCTGATTTTTTATTTTTTTTTTAATCTTCGTTAACCCGTTTCCATTTTCACCCCCGCACTTTTCTCTCTCCATTTTCTCCCCCGACCATATTCGTTCCGAGCTCCCATTTTTTCTATACCACATACATTCTTCTCGTTCTTTCAATTGTCCTGTTACACCGGAAAAACTCTAAAAACAATATTTTTTTCATCCCTCAAGAACTACCCTTACAAAAAAAGAAATTCATTTTATCTCAAGATTAGGTGGTAAAAGAGACACAAGTACCTCGGATATAATAAAAAGTTCTACCTTATAGAACAAAAACTGATAACCTTTATCGTCCCTGGCGATTCACAGTTTTTCACACTTCTCACATTTTCCCTAACACTCCAAGTATGTTCGACAATCGAAAATGGAGCGTTAGGGAGTTTTAACGGGAGAAAATGAAAATTTCCATCTCCCATACTCCCAAACTTTACGTGTTACAGAATCCGGCCCCGGACTACCCTTTTTCAAGCAAGTTTCTGATTCTTTTGAAATTCTCAAGTTCTCAATTCTCTACAGCTTTTGGACTGATGACATCTGGAGTAATATACTAAAATTATATTGAGGTTTGAGGATATAATAATAGTCACCATAATCATATATGTACCTTAGTGCGCCATGGCCAGTCATTACGCCAGTGAACAGCCTTATATGGTGCTAGCCATAGTTGATGAATTTTTGAAAGTCAAAGATAATGAAGTTCTTCGCGTGGAAGGCTCTCCCACTGTACCTAGTAAGCTTTTTCTACTTTAAATATTATTTTTACTGCTAGGTACCTCTGTGTAAGGTTGCAGAGGGGTTCGGGTCCGATAAACAGAGACTCTACTCCTTTTAAATCCAAGAAATCTGTAAAAAAAAAATGAGGAACTCTTTTGCAGTCAGTGACGCAATTTCACAAATTTCATATCTTTGCTTCATTTATTAATTTCAATTTCTAATCTGCTTTATATTTTTTTTGTTGATTTTTGTTTATTTTAATTATTTTTTTAAATTTTTCTTATTTTGAATAGTTTTCTTTTTTTATGAGTTTTATGCCCTTAGATTTAATAATACAGAATAGGTATTTGGCTGCGTATTCCGAATATTTCACAGGGTATTAGGTTTCGTCCAGTTTTTCAGTTTTCTATTGTATAAAGTTTAAAGGAATTGCGTCGTCAGTGCAAAAGTCTTAATAAATTAAAGTTTAATTATATATGTATGTATGTATGGCTCTGTAATAAACTTTTAACAGAAACTAACTCAATCTTTTTCTGATAAAGTATCTTTCTATTATCACAAATTTTTTGCACTCTTATTCTCCATTTTGTTTATATTACCCTTTCAATCATTATTTTTATGGTACTCCAAAAGATCTGAGACAATTAAGAATGAAAATAATAAAATTTCATTGCATAAAATCAAAGACATTACTAAAATGAATAACACGCAAGCATTAAAATAAAATAAAAGAAAAAAAACGCCAATAAAATTAGCGAAGCGGGTGATTCAGATCTGAAAATGTTAAAATTTTATGTAAGAATTTCCTGATAGAATCTTAAAAAATTATTTTTTTTGTTTTACTAACTTGGCTTGACCAGCTAAAATTGTTGTTAGATAGTTTAAAGAAAAGTAACTATCCTTAATAAAACTATGCTATTTCACTTTACTAGAATCGTATTCTCGGAAATCATATTTCAAAGAAAAACGCTTAAAAAGTCACGTTCACCTTTTAGGACAGAGAGTTCTTTGCCCCACGGTTTGTATTTTTTTTTGTTCTTCTGATAAATATCTCCTTATACTTAAATAGAGGACTGCACCATAGAAACAGTGTAATCGTAAGATTATCATATTTTAAGACCAAAGGAAATATGTAAAAGAAAAAAGACCTTCCACGCGGGGCACAATTAAGTATAGAAACCGCAAAAATTTGCATAAATTAAAAATATAGTGTTTTTCTTCTTTGCCCAGCTCACGCGAATCTTTAATTCTGAAATTTCTGGGCATCAAGTGTAGCATGTCAAAGAACCTTTGATATTTTTTTTTTTGGTTTTTTTCTCCCAACAATATGTGAATTGATTTTGTGACTTGTTAATCATAATCTAAATACATTGCCATATTAGGACAGGACAGGACAGGACAGGCGTATTCTAAAATTTATTTTAGTTATAATATGTTTTTAATGTTCCCAGTAAAACAGCACGACATTTTGATTAAATGGTCTCTTTAAGTCATATATATATATACATAAATATATACCTAACTATGCAAGAACCAGTTAAGAGAACTTTTGAATTCAGTGAAAACAGATCATTGATCATATTTGAGCTATTTTTCTCACGATTACTAAATTAGTTAGGTGCACGAGCCTTTAAAATTCAAATGAAATTTATTATAGAAAATCTTGTTTTCGTTAATTGCTTAACATTAATTTGATATTTAGAGATCAATAGATGATCTATCTTTACATCTATTGGATTTATCTGTATCTTTACAGATGCGTATCACCACTAACCTGGCGGCTGAATTTATTAAATTCAAAATGATTTATTGTTAAATAATTTTCAAAATATACGTGTATAATGAATTCTTGTAAAATAGATAGGTACTTGAACCGCAACGATTATTTTTGCATATTTGTGTGTTTTTTTTTTAGTTCTTTCTTTTTATGTTGCCGTGAGCATATTATGTAAAAATGATGTAATTTATAAAAAGTTTGCGATCGAAGTCTTTATATCATTTTGATAGAAACTATTTTTTTCCCTCAGATAATAGAGGAAATGTGTCAGCTTAAAAATGAAGAAGTCGAAATTAATTCCATATTGAACTTTTAAGGGTACGAAAATGACGTTGCTAGCTTACAATATGTGTTTTTTTTATAAGTAAGCTCCAGTTAGTGAACCAGACTTGGTCATATTTTATTCGAATAGCAAATTATTAATTCGAATAAGTTGCCCAGATGGCCAAGTTGCCGTGGGCCTAAGAACATTAGGTTGTAACAGGCTTAGGCTAAGTGTTAGTGCTAAGTAGTATAAGTTAATGTCAAAATAAATAAATAAATAAATAATTCGAATAAATCCTAAATCGTTTATTTAAATAAAATTTTAGTCCTATGAATAATTATTTTTCTTGCCCAAATTAACGCAAATTATATTTGAAATTTCATTTATTTTGTCGAATAAAAACTTCATTCGAATGAAATTTTATTTTTGAAATAATATTGATGGATTATTCGAATTTTAAGTAAATAAAAAACTTTAAGCTCAATATAAGTTTTTGAATAGATTGTAAATATTGGGTGCATACCTTAGGCAGCCACATCGCATTTGTCCGGTTTTCGTTAAGAATATTGAATGCCATTTTGTGAACTTGAAGGCACGTATGTGGGCCACGATCAAAATGATCACAAACAAAAAATACGAAAATAATTATTAGACAAGTATTCAAAGGATTAGATTTTCATGTTATTGTATTATTATAAAGTTTTCAAAATATATCAGAAAAACCATCTAAAGATAAACCGAAGAGTTTGAATGTAAGAAAATGTTCTGTGTACAGGCCTCCTCATTCAACTGAATTTAGTCCTCTTAACAATTTTCCAGCAGCTGTCTGTCATGTTTACCAACCTATTATAATAGCAGGAGACTTTAATGTGGACATGTTGAATGACACAAATAGTGGCAATCCTGTTCATGAAGTGATTGGGTCTTATAGTTTATCTTTAATAAACTCCCTTCCTACTCATTTCACATCAACATCTTCCACTTTACTTGATCTTTTTCTTGTAGCCGACCAAAATCGGGTGATGTATAAAAATCAGCTGTCATTTTCAGCATTCTCAAAGCATGATTTGATATTTTTAACATATGATATTGATCATAGTGGGAGTAGTGAATCCCATGTATTCACATATCGAAATTTCAATGCCATAGATTGCGGCTCTCTTTTCGGTGAAGCATCTTAGCTCCAGTGGGAATTTCTCCGACGAGCAACATCCGTGCATGAACAAATATATTATTTTGAATATCTCATAAATTATCTGTTTGAGAAATATATCCCTCTAAAGACCCACTATATTGCTGACACCAACTGCCCCTGGTTTACATATCGGATTCGGACATTAATCCTACAGAGAAATCTTGCTTACGGAAGGTGGAAACGTTTTCGAACACCAGAGTGCTGGGAGGCTTATCGTGTTTTGCGCAATGCTGTAAATCTGGAGATTAAATATTCTAAAAGACGCTACTTTGCTTCCTACTAAGATATTATGGCGAAATCTTAAGAACTTTGGTCTCAATAGATCTTGCAATCCAGATATAGATATTGACCTTGATGATCTCAATAACATCTTCGTTGGTACAGTGCCGGATGCATCATCGGATCCTCTTGAAATTCCTGCCTTTGATTCATCTTATGATGGAATTTCTTTTGCACAGGTTGACCAAGAAGAAGTTTTTAAAGCCGTTTTCTCGGTCACATCAAATGCTGTTGGTGTTGATAATATACATCCCAAATTTATTAAACTGTTATTGCCCATTATTCTATCTAATTTGACGTATATATTTAACACTATAATACTCACGTCTGTGTACACTAAATCTTGGAAGCTATCCAAGATCATCCCCATCCCTAAGAATCCTAAACAGAATCCCCAGGAGTACCGACCCATCTCCATTTTATCTTTCTTGTCCAAGGTTTTTGAGCGGCTTATGCATCAGCAAATACTTAAGTATATTGACACAAAAAACCTAATGTCCAATTTACAATCTGGATTTAGACCTAAGCACAGTTGTACGACAGCCCTACTAAAGATGTCTGATGATATTCGCTTGTCTATGAATTCTGACATGATAACTGTTCTTTCTCTTTTAGATTTCTCCAAGGCTTTTGATAAAGTTAATCACTCCATACTCATATACAAGCTTAAAAGATTGTTTAATTTCTCTACTGGTGCTTGTAGGCTTATTTGGTCATATTTGGAAGACCGCCAGCAAAAGGTCTGCTGTGGTGAGTACTCCTCTGAATTTTTGCCTGTATGTAGTGGTGTTCCCCAGGGGTCAATCCTCGGGCCCTTGCTTTTTTCTGTGTTCATAAATGACATTTCTTCAGTCATTTTGAATTGTAAATTTCACTTGTATGCTGATGATTGCCAGCTATATATTTCAAGACCACATGGTTTGATGGAGGATGCGGTATGTAGACTGAATGAAGACCTTAGATTAATATCTTTGTGGGCACTACAGAATAAGCTTCTTCTAAACCCGTTAAAATCTAAAGTAATTCTATTATATAGAAATAATCTCGACATTACAGACTTTCCTGATGTGATGTTAGATGAAACTCCTATTCCATACAGCAGGTCGGTAAGGAATCTTGGCATCATTTTTAACACTACACTTACGTGGTCTGACCATGTCAACAGTATTGTGTCTAAGATTTACGCAACGCTTCGTAAGCTTTCCGTTGCTTCTTTCGTTACTCCTCGAAATACAAGGCTCATGTTAGTAAAACAACTTATTGCTCCTTTGATTACCTACGGATGTGAGTTGTTTTGCCAGCTAGATTCCTTCTCGGAGAGAAAAATCACTATCGCGTTCAATTCGGCTGTTCGCTACGTGCACGGTCTGAGACGATATGACCATGTTTCTCCCTATGTAAAATCCGTCTTTGGATGCACCTTAAGAGCGTATCTTGATTCCACATACATATAATTTTTTTTTTTGCATCTTATTATTATTGATATAGTTTTAGCGCTTTTAGTTTTTTTTTATTTTATTATTTTTTTCCTTGTCTATTCTTTAGTTTACTCCAGCTCATAGTGCAGCAAATTACTTTTGTTAAGTTTACCTACACATAAGTAGAAAGCCAGGCTTTAAGTGTGTAGATGTTGTCAATAAATAAATGAAATTGAAAAAAAAAAAAAGGACGATTCACCGGGCCATGCAGTTTTTTATCCCATTGCCGCAAACGACGGCTATAGCCGTCCAATTTTGGGCGATATATGGGAAAATTGCAACTATAGCTGTCTTGTATATTTTCATTAAAAACGAGGAAACATTTTTAGTACGGACTGTAGGAATGCATTTATTTGTTAATTCTTCAGTAGTACGTTGAACAAAAAATTTCGTAAAATTATAGATAAATTGTAAGTTGATTTTGTGTATGATTTTTCTTGTTTTGAACGAGTCATATTTGCTGTTATAATCAAATGACGGATACACCTGCTTTTATTTCTGGCCACGTTTGTAAAATTAAAAGTGTGCGGCAATGGGTTAATAATGACCTAATTCATAGCCAAGATTTAATTTATTTTTTTAGAGTCTTCTTATCTAGACTCTCCAGCATGTACCCAGTCAATGTACCACGGTAGCCAGGTGGATTCTTTCAGAAGGAATAGATTATTCTTTCTGACCTCACTTCTTTCGTTCCTTCTACTATCGACGTGTATGCTATTTCGATTGTGTCGGCCCTCCAAGCTAATTCCTGTGAGGTTACAATTTCATCCCGGAACCGTAATTTGCTGTACTCCGCCGTCAAGATAGTTCCTACTGAATTATCTCCGAGTCAATTCCAATGGTCATAGGGCCAGTTCGAAGTTGAGTGATGGACATAAATGATTCTACATTAAGAGATCATCACGTCGACATCAGTAAGGTGTAGCGAGCTCTGTTCGGAGTGCGACATACACTCATATTTACATTTGTTTCTTGTCTTTCATGTTTTATATTTAGTTACTGTTGGCGGCACAACAACTGCCTTACATATCCTGATTCCAAGAACTACCGGGGATATAAGCTCAGCAGAGCTGTAACAAACTCAAGACTACACATCTGTTGGAAGGAAAAGCTACCCAGCTGTTTCTTGCAAACAGCATGTGGACATTCCTCTCTCCTGCAGTGAATCAGACGTCTACTTTCCCTAGAGTGATTTGTTTCGTAGTTTAAAATACTCACTCGACTTCACGAACCAGTCTAACAAATAATTGGTGCATGCCACCAAATACTCTTTAATTAAGTAAATTTTTGAATTTACAATCAATTTATTTATTAAATTCTAATCGGTATTATTAGAATAATTCATAAAATATTTTCCGAATAAAATTTTTGTTCGGAAAAACAAATAAAAACTCGAGTAATTAATCATTAGTAATTTTCTCACATTATTCGAATGAATTTTAATTAATTATTCATTCGATTGAAGTTGACTTGTTATTTGATTAGGTGGATTAATAATTTAATTTAATTGAACATTTATTCGAATAACGCCCAACTATGTTGTTGCAGCTATAATAATACAGATTTAATTCATTTTCCCACAGTAGAGTTAAACGAATTTACGATACCCGTTTCAGGGAAAGTAACTAACCTGGGAATTGTGCTGAGTGCGAAAATGAATTGCTGCGACTATATCAGCTCTATGTTGGGAAAAGTCTATAGTGGCTTGCGAAGACTCTAGCTTTCAGCTAATATTCTGTCAACTAAGCTCAAGCTAAAACTTGTCTTCCTTTATTTTACCTATGGTAGGATCATTTTTCCAAAACTAGATAGTGTCTGTCTCACATCTACGACCCCTAGTAGTGGGTTGCTCGTGGAACGATTATATAAACCACAACGCGTTAATATTCTTATATAATCTCCTAAAGTCAGATAAACCCTATTATCTGAGAGTATTTTTCGAATTTACAACGTCTGTAAGAAATCAACACCTAGTGATACCTCATTTTCGGAAATCTGTTATGGAAAGTTCTTATCTGGCCTATACCATTCGTTTATGGAACGCCTTACCGTCCAATATTAGATCTGCGAGTACTATCGGTGCATTCAGGACACTTATTAAATCTCATCTAGCCTAGTTGTCTCCATCAATTGCTTTTGTATCTTCGTTTCTCTTTTAATACCTTTTTATCCCCTTTTGAAACCACAAACTTTACAATTTCGTAACTTTGAAATTTTGTATTTTTTTGTACTTTCTGTAATTTAGTTACATTCAACTCTTCTAGTTTTGATGAAAATTCATACATTAATATAAACTTATGTGATTAGATATATCCTTGCTTAGTGCGTTCTATCTAGTGCCAATTATAGTAACTGGTACTCTTAAAAGATTTCTAAATTTTGTGTACTTTTCCTTCAATAAACGTATTGTATTGTATTGTATGTTTAAAGCACCGCGAACTACTACATTAACTTAATTACTTGACTGAAAAACCTGTTTATTTTGTAACCGATATTTTTTCACTTTTTATCCAATTATTTGTCTTTTTATTATTACAGCTATGCCGAGAAAAGGGTGTAGGCTGTCTGAATTGAAAGATGATGAAATTCTGCAGTTATTAATGCCAGAAAATGGCGATGTTGAAGATGCATTACAACTTGATGAGGAAGACCAATTATTTATAGCTCAAGATATTGATGCAGGGGCTACTATGATAGAAATCGAAGATCCGGCAAAAGAATCATCAGCACCATCATCATTATCAGTAGAATATGTTATAGAAGAAACCCGGCAAGTAAGTCAATCGTCATTCAAATGGAAACAAAATGTATACATACAACACAACTTTCATGATGTTGATTATAATTTTGGAGAAGTATACATTTGACAGGATAGAGAACTAGATTCGTTATTGACACCTATAAAAATATTTACTATGACTCCTAACTTTGAGGATTTAGTTCAGACAATAACAAGGGAATCTATAAGATATGCTGAGCAGAATGGGACAAAATTCACAATTGGTAACGCTGAAATGAAAGCTTTTCTGGGGATGAATTTGGTAATGCGTTATCATATTTTGCCATCATTTAGAGATTCCTGGTCTACTGACCCAGACATGGGTGTACCCTATATTGCAAATATTATGCCCAGATATAGATTTGAGAGCATACGTAAGAGCTTACACTTCTGCAACAATGAGGGTCAACCAGATAGGAGTAGCATTAATTATGACAGAGCATACAAAATCCAACCTGTATTGGACCATCTGAAAAGTTCTTTTCAAAAAACTATAAATAACACCAAAGTCCAATCCGTTGATGAACATATGATCAAATTTAAAGGTCACAATATTAAGAAATAATACATTAAAAACAAACCTATTCGATCGGGTTTCAAAATGTGGTGCAATTTGACTTATCTATAGATAAAAAGACATCAGCAACCGAATACGGATTAGGGAAATCGGTAGTACTACACCTTACAAAGGTCATTGAGGGATTAGGCTGTGAGGTGAACTTCGACAACTTTTTTAATTCACCCATGTTGCAGTATGAATTGATGAACTGAAAACCAAGGCATGCGGGACTGTTCGCAATAATCGGAAAAATCTTCCAAAGTCACCGCCACTAGATAAAAATATGAAAAGCGGCGATATCTATCTTGCAAGTTCCAACGGAATATCATATGTGAAGTGAATGGATAACAAGCCCGTGCATCTTTTGACAAACTTCCTATCACCTGTACTAATAACCACAGTAAAACGGCGAAAAGCAGGATCTGCTGAAAAAATTGACGTAAAGTGCCCGGGTATTGTCATAAAATATAACAAAAATATGGGTGGTGTCGTTCATGGATCAGCACAATGTATGTTATGAATTGGATCCCAAGTCTAAGATAAAGTACTACCTCCGTCTTATTTTTTTTGATTTCCTGGATATATCTGTTAATAATGGATATATCTTTTAAACGTGTTGAGGGACCTTTACTGTCCTGCCTCGACAGACAGACAGGTCATAGCTCGAACTGACAAGTGCAAAACGTATATTTTTGAAATGTCTAATGCCATCTCATCCTATGGAAAAAACAAATATTCGGAAAAAATGTGCAAATTGTGCTAAAAGTAAAATAGAAGACTTCACAAATAATATTTGCATGACATACAATCTCCACCTATACTATACAAATGATAGGAAATGTTTTTCTCAATACCACAGCTAAAAACGTCCATTGGGACATGAATTCCGTTAAATCTACTGTACGTTTTCACATAACAATATTATTTTATGTTCAGTTTATGCTTAATAAAGTAAATTTAATGCCTAAGAACTTTGTTTAATTTCTAGTAATGTTATGGTCCTGAAAGGGTTTTAAAACGAAAAATTAAATTTAAATTTACCATTAATCCTGGAATGGAGAGAAATTGAAAGTTAGAAGAGATATATTATATGAAAATAAAATAATATTAGGAAAGTGTAATAATAATAATGAGTTTTTAAAAAGAACAGGTGGTGTATTTCTTTTCTACTGCCGGAGTGACCAACACCAGAAATGGAATAGGGATCCCATTTAGAGCTGCAATTAAAATTATCCAAAAAGAAAACAAAAAACAATAACATGGGTTCGGAGTCTTCCACGTCCTAGTCGCTGATCCCTGGAATAAATAGTAAAATAAATTTAAATGTTGTTAGCTATGCAAAGTATTAATAAAAGAGCAATAATATTAAGAAACTTTTCGATAGTAAAATTATTCGTTAGGGAGTTGATTCTTTGATAAACTGCTTTTAGTTTCCGGTCCGGTAATCATATGAGAGAAATTGTTTTTTTCGAAAATAGGTTTAGTTGTGTGATGTAAACAATGTATCAGAAATAAATACGAAAATAATGTATGATGTAAATCAGTTTAAGAGGTCGATCGAATATTACAAAACAAGTACACGCACCTTTTTAAATAATGGTTACACAATTATGTTGCCACTAGGAAGCGACTTGTAATGTATCGATGCCTAATTGTTGAAATCACAAATCAACAAAAATGAATTAAGCAATGCCATGAAAGTAGGTGAGTGCCAGTATCGCGAAATGATTGGGAAGGTTCCGGGGCAGCCTGAGTTTCAGGAAATGTCGAGTTTTGAGTAAACCTTCGATAGGTTAAGAACGCGGCGTTATTGTATAAAGTATATAGAGTAAATAAAGTAGTGGTTTTTATATTCTTTCGGTGGTTTATTTAAATAATTTCATCCCCAAATAAATATCTATTACAGTTGGGAAATCCCCCGCAATTACAAAAAGAGATAAATTCATTATTTTTCATTTTTTATATTTCCAAAATTAATTAATCACATCACCCACCATTTTTGAAACCCGTAATGATATTTATGAAATTTTCATGTAAAAACGAAATCTATGACTGCTTTTCAGAAATTTTCCCTATATCTATTGCCCTCTTCCATAAAAAAATTAAAGAAATCCGCGTAGCGTATTATTATTAGTATGCTGAGTATCCTGAATTTTTCTACCTTCGGGCTGAATCTTGTTCTTATTCTTAACTACCCTAGTGCATTGCTCGAACACATTTAATCTTGAAGTTTCACGGAGCTACCAAGATAGAATTTATAAGCAGTTTCTAATTTGAATCGATTGTTTTTGTTTATTTATTTAAATAAGTTTTTTTTTATTCATAGCGACCAAACATGTATGATTTATTGTGCGGCTTTTACAGAAGGGGAAGTATTTTGAAGAAAATAACGAATATTCCATTTAGAACTGTTGCTTGTTACTTTTAGTATTACGACTTTAAATTGTAGTTGAATGAAAAAAAAAATGAATTAAAATTCTCAAACTTTTTTAAAGGAGGAGATATAAATTTCATTCACAGATTTATCGTTCTTATATATAAAATATGAAGCACAAATTTGTAGCCGCTTTTATTTTCCAAACGATACATTTTAGGAAGGCAATAAGGGGGGTTTCAAACCAATTGTTGTACACAAGGAATCATTTTAAATACTCTGTCTTAATTACAAATTTTCTAACTACATATGCATAAAATTACATGTCTGAATTGGGCTTGATCTTATATAAATCGCACCTACCTGATAAGGACAATTTCAGTGCAGATTTTTTTAAATATGTACATATAAAAACTATATGTGTGTATAGTTTTTATGGTAGGCAATATTGAATTGAAAAAAATCTATATTACTTACTATTAACATTAATAAGAAAATATCTGAAATTCTTGCTCGCAACCCGAACTGTGCGAATGTAGAACAATCTACCATCTTTTGATGTTCCTCCGGCTTACAATCTGCGAAGACTCAAGATTGATATACATCAGTACCTTCGCCACTATCCTTACCTCCCCCTAAATTTGAAGTAAAAAATATTTGTATAATTGAGTTATTTGAAAAAATATTTTTTTTATTTTTTTTTTTTTTTATTTATATAAGCTGTGTTCTTTTGTGTCCGCAGAACAGAGCAGACCAAAAGATACACAAAAGAACGTCTCATACATTTTCATAGAAGATGTATAACTGAAGCGAACAACACAAATAGTTCGCTTCAATCGACAGAACAATTAGTTCTCTCCAGTATATGGGAGTTCTAGAACAAGGTATACAAAAGAACACAGCTATAATTAAACTTAAAAAAATAAATTTTATTCAAAAACTTAAAAAAACAAAATTTATTTCAATGAATAGCCCTAACTTAGTCTTATCTCCTAATAGTCTAAAATATTTGCAGCATTGTTATTGTAAAACCCCTGACATATAATGGACTGACTACGTCCATAGCAATACTCTGGAGAGACTTCTATATAGCGCTCTCTTTCGGCCTAAGCACCAAGTAACAACTGAGGGAGAACACTAAACAACAAATAAATAAGTGGGTTCGTCGAAATAAATGTTTTTAATTAAAAACAAGTACCGAGGTACTGTCACTTTCTGGCCTAAAAGCGAAGACCAAAAATTCTGTGAGCAAAATGTTTCGATCAGCAGCAACAGGGCGATCTCATCAGGACAGCAATAAACCCTGAAACTGCCTGCTGTCTACACTACAGTGAACTCAGATGCCAATAAGTTGCTTGTGGATATATATAGACTTATTTAAAAACCTATATGTGAATCATTTTAAGGAAAATTGGTTGCCTTCACACCAGCAAGTTATTGGTATCTGAGGTCACTGTAGTGTAGACCGCAGGCAGTTTCAGGGTTCATTGCTGTCCTGATGAAATCGCCTTGTTACTGCTGATCGAAACATTTTACGCACAGTACCTATACTAAAAAAAAAAATATTTATGGAATTTTTGGTTTCGGCTTTTAGGCCAGAAACTTATAGTACCTCGGTACCTGTTTTTTAATTTTCTCTGCTCATATGCAGTAGGTTGAGAATTGCCTGTAGACTCATATTTTGTACGTGTCTCGAAAGAGTAAAAAACTCTGTTCGAACCAAATTGATTCGAATATATTTTCATAAACAGAAAATTTCAAAAAGAAAAAAATCCTGAAAACATAGCATGAAAATTTTTATAAAATTAAATCTAATTTAATCACTCAATCAGAACAAAGATACATAACCAAACAAAGCCAGGTATTTATCATCTATATAACATATTGCATAAATGCAATATAAAAGTATAGCCTCATCGTACTAAAAAACAATTTCTGAAAAGGGAACATATTACAACAATACCACGCTGAAATTGAATTCTGAAAATCAAATAAATTCAATCTAATTATATTTTTCCCAAAAATAAGTAAAACATCTAACAAAAGCATGTGTTGTCATGTAGCATACAATGCATGGCACAAATATAATCAGATCAAGCCGATCAATTTGCAACTCTATCATTATCATCATTACAAGTAATATCCAACGGGAATTTTTTCGCTACGTGATAGAGAGATTATTTTTTGCGAATATAATTTAATTTAACACAGCAGTTGTGAAGCTCTAGATTTCTTGTTGCTATGCATTTTTGTTCGTTGCTAGGCAAATTTTATCGCTAGTACCGTAAGATCACAGCTGCACTGCCATTTCTTGTAGTCATGCGCCGCTGCTACTCTATCAGTGGTGTCGTGTGCAAGCAAGGGCTATATAAACGACAAGCTGACTGATCTCGAGCTCTTTTTGTACTTGGCATCGCTTGGGGTAAGTTGGCTGTTAGGGACTAACATTAATATCGGGTATCGACTGATATTTCACTTTTAACAATTAACAATCATTTCTGGTCTCGACGGAAATAAACGCATCTTATTTCGGGTCTCGTCTGAAGATAAGATACTTACTAATAATCATTTCTGGTCTCGACGGAAATAAACGCATCTTATTTCGGGTCTCGACTGAAGATATGATAACACTTTAAGCCGGGTCTCGACTGACTTAAAGAATATTATCTCGGGTCTCGACTGAGATAATCTTTTACTAACAATCATTTCTGGTCTCGACGGAAATAAACGCATCTTATTTCGGGTCTCGACTGAAGATAAGATAACACTTTAAGCCGGGTCTCGACTGACTTAAGGAATATTATCTCGGGTCTCGACTGAGATAATCTTTTACTAACAATCATTTCTGGTCTCGACGGAAATAAACGCATCTTATTTCGGGTCTCGACTGAAGATATGATAACACTTTAAGCCGGGTCTCGACTGACTTAAAGAATATTATCTCGGGTCTCGACTGAGATAGTATCTTACTAACATTAACACTTTATTTCTGGTCTCGACGGGAATAAAGAATTGTTTTAACCCATGGTTAGAATAAAGGGTCTTAACATTAGCTTAAAGCCAACCCTCAAGCGTCAAGTTATAGATCGGTGAGTACCAGTCACTTGTAACAATATAATATTTATCATATATCTATTTTATTATACATTTACTCATATATATATTTATATTTTATACTCTTTTGGTGCATATTTATTTAATATCATAATTTGACTTTATTCTATTAATTTTACATATATATATATTGACGATCTTATATTGCAATTTTTGCCAATAAGTGTTTTTCAGTGTGATACAAAATTCTCTGACCCAAAACTTATATATTGAGTTTTATCCCAATACAACTTTTCTTGATAATCGTATATTCTAAGTCTGTGGTAATAAGTGTTTTATAGTGTGTGTTGATCTCTGACCTAATACCTCATTATATAATCTGAGTTTAATATAATTAGTGGGCAATCTTAAAAAAAAAAGGTGTGAAAGTTTATTGGAAGTTAAAACGAAGTGAATAGTGTTTGTTTTGATAAGAGGTTCGACCACTGACCTTGATCCAAATTTACCAGTGCATCCATTTCAGTTTCACTAAATTCAAATTTGCGTGTACGTTTTACTACCGGACAGTACAAACTCATTACCACTTTCCATTTAAATGTTTTTAAATTCATTATTTGGGTTAATTAGTGATAAAAATTGTTTTACCGAAGGCAATATATTCATAGATACTCAGCAGAAATTCGAAAGGTCTTATTAAATTCACTTTTCAACTTCCCGCCAATGGTTTTCAATGTTGGCACCGACGTAAAAACTATTTGCGACAAAAAATTGTAACTGGATGAAATAGCATATTGAACAGTCCATATTATATCTGGCAGTGTGTAAAACTGAGAAAAGTTTGGTTTGAATAACTCCTGTAGTTTGCACCCTAAACGACTATTAAAAAATTACTTTTTGTAAAAAAAGTATACTAAAAAATGACACAACATACATACCGCTTATTGCGGAAAGTTTCGTAGTACCTCACTACAGTACTACGGTGGTCTAAACTAAGCAACTCACGGCGCTGGATGTTTCTTTTTTTTTATCAATTTAATTTGTAAGATGACCTCCTAATTTCAATGCTAGATCCGCCACTGTGAAAGACAGTGTTTAAATTTTCTGTTTTATAAAAGAATTAAACAAGAACAAGTTGTATGTTATAAAAATGAAATAATTAAATATCCAATTCTTTTTAATAACTTTAGAATAGTAGAATAAAGCTAACAGTTTAGCGGCTAAACTTTAGCTTACCATTTGCATTCTAGCCTAGAGTTTAAATAAATCTATCGTAAGCTGAGAGATTTGCTTGAATTTCATGCCTTCTAGCTATTTTATAGATACTCCGTATTTGTTCCGCATCTACGTTGTGAATATGTGCAACCCTAATATATATCCGTATCTTCGTGTCCTCCTTGGTACGATGCTGAGCTTAAACGCTTGTGCAACTTAAGAAATAAGGCTTGGCTTGGCTTCTCTCAGTCTAATGATGATTTAACACAATTTTTGTTTTTAAGGAGCGAATTTCGTAATGCTCTTCTGCATCCTTACGTACCTGTTTAGGATGAGAAATGTAATAAGATCTGATCCTAAGCAATTTTGGTGTTTTGTAAATACCAAAAAGGAATCTAATAATTTTCCTCCTGTGTTAGTATTTAATAATAATTCTAGTCATGATCCGTCTGTGATTTCTAATCTCTTTGCTGATTACTTTAGTGAATCATTTTTAACATATGACGCTCAAATAGATTTTTGCTTATTTTAATTACTTAACGACGCTTCCTAAAGTTGATATACTATTCTTCACTATTGATCAGAAATCTGTTGAAGATGCCATGTCCAAGCTGGAGTCTGGTTGTTCTGCTGGGCCTGATGGGATACCCCCTATTGCTTAAAGAACTGCAGTGGAATGCTTTCTTACCCGTTAACATTTTTATTTAATTTATCACTGCGGCTTGGTAAATTTCCTAAGTTATGGAAAGAGTCGTTTATTGTCCCAATCTTCAAGTCGGATAAAAGGGAGCTTGTTACCAACTATCGTCCTATTGTTAAATTGTCTTGTATTCCCAAATTGTTGGAAGCTTCTTTATATGAATTTTTGTATTTTCATTATAGTGGAGCTCTTAATGCTCATCAGCATGGTTTTATGAACTGAAGGTCAACAACAACAAACTTGCTTCAGTTTACATCTACCTGTATCGAATCGTTTGAGTGTGGTTGCGAAACTCACTGTATTTATACAGACTTCAGCAAGGCTTTTAACAAGCTTCCTCACTCTGTTTTGTTATTTAAACTGAGATCTTTAGGTTTACCAATTTGGCTGTTGAACTGGTTATCATCCTACGTTAAGGATCGCAAACTTAGGATTCAGTTCCGTTCTGCCCTGTCTGAAGAAATAACGGCTTACTCCGGTGTTGCACAGGGTAGTCACTTAGGGCCCCTTCTCTTCATATTATTCATAAATGATGTTTCCTATGTAGTTACCAAATCTGATTTGCTAATATACGCAGATGATCTAAAACTTTATAAATCTATCGACTCGCATTGCGACTGTCTCAATTTGCAGGATGACCTGGACAGACTTGTTGAATGGTGTGAAAAGAGTTCCCTCATTTTAAACGTTGATAAATGTAAGGTAACCATTTTCTCTTGTAAGCGAGTCCCTTCGAATATTGTCTACGCTATGAATGGGTTATTACTTTCAAAGGTTGATAAAATATGTAACTTGGGGGTATTGTTTGACTCGAAACTCACCTTTAACTTTCACATAGATCGCATCGTTAATAGGGCAAACTCAATGTTAGGCTTTGTAAAGCGTTGGGTAATAGAATTAGATGATATCTATATTACTAAACTTCTTTTTACCACTCTTGTTAGACCCATTTTGGAATATGCCAGTCCTGTCTGGTCTCCCTCTTACAAAAATCACTCCGATAGTATTGAGAGCGTGCAGAGGAGATTCTTACTTTTTTCTCTAAGAGGTCTTGAATGGAGGGATAGACTTCAGCTTCCTCCTTATAACGAAAGATTAAATTTAATACACCTTCCTACTCTTGAGACTCGTAAAAAAATTTGTGACATTATATTTATATTTCAACTTGTGAAGGGTGACATCGACATGCCTTTGATGCTTCAGAAAATTGATTTCAATTCACGATCTCGACACTTGCGATCTAATGACTTCATTTATTTGTATTCTCATCGAACCAACTATGGACACTTTGACCCTATGACTAGAATGTGCTGTACTTTTAATTTAAATTTTCATTCGATAGATTTTAACATTAATAAGACTCAATTAAGAAAAATCCTCAATAATTGCTCTGTACTTTAGCTTAATTTAAGTATTGTGTCCTGGGACCATTGTAGCTAGCATTTAGCGAAATAAATAAATATCAAAGATACCCCCTAGTAAAAAATGCTCACCTGTTTCGAAAACCCATTTCCTATATAAACTAGAACTGTTGCATCTGCAAATTGCGCATATATGGGTACATTTCTCTTCCTTTGAATGCTGTTGAAATTTTCTGATGAGTTCCTATGAGCCTTTCGATGAGCCTTTCGATGAGCTTTTCGATGAGCATACCATGAGTGTTTTCATATTCAAAATTCATGTGCATTTTCATGAAATTTTGATTAATAGTGTCCTGTATTAGGTACTTAAAGAAACAATAAATATTTTACTTGTGACGCGTAGTTGAAAAAAGTATTATGAAAGTGAAATAAATTGTCTAACGTGAGAGCATTTTGTATTTTGAATAGGTATAAATATATAGGTCAAAACGATTTACTTTCTAGTTCATTATAGTCTCCTTATATGGAAGGTACCCTGAAGATTATTTAAAACTTTGAAAAAATCCCTCTTCTATCCACTGAGCTATGATTAGTCATCAAAAGCAATGAAATTTACATTATTTCATCATGAATTGACTGATTAATATATCAGTGAGTATTTTCGTTATGTCAACAAGAAAATGATGTCACATCGCATGGAACTGCTCATTAAGTGATCATGAAAAAGCTTATTATGTTGAAGAAAATCATATATAGAGCTCAGATTCCAGTCCAGAATAGATTTCATCATTACTTTCATTTAAGGGTTAATGATGAACTCATCGATGAAATCGTTAAATCGTGTCTAATAGCGTATGTTTAAAATTCTTAAGGAATTCAATGTTTCCAAACCGCTAATTCTGATGATTTTTCGCCTATGTTAATTAAAAGCTGCACCTGTTCTTTAATTTTGTTTTAATTTGTTTTGTTTTCTTTAAGTACAACATATTTTTCAACTCAAAAAGATATTTTCAGGATATTTTATACTATATTAAAATAATCCATGTGTTAGTAACTCCTCTACCTATCAACCAATTAATTAAAATCAATTCGATTCTTTCACAGTTATTTGAATCAAAAATTTATTAATTCAAAAGTAATGAGCTATCTAAAAACTAAGCGTTTTATGAATGATCGTCAATATGGCTTCCGTTCTGGATGCTCATCTCGTGTTGAATTTTTCTTTTTCTTTTTAAATGGAAGAGTGGATTCGTAATCTTTATAATTTTTTGAGTCTGAAATCGGTGATATTGGTAGGATCATTATTCTATGACCATAGATATAGAGTCTGGCATACTATTCTTTTAAGCAAACTTTTCCCTTCTCTTCTACTCTATATTGAATTTTTTTTCTTTTTTTGTTATCTAATACAGGTCTTGCGTCACCTCCGAAATTCTTTATATTACAACCAGTATGCTTTGGGGATATACATATTATCTGTTGCCATTTTTTCTTGATTTTTATTAACGATCTTCTCTTTATTACTTTCATTCTCATCCGAAATTTTGCGGATGACAGTACCCTTGGGTATCACCTAATATTCTCATAGCAATTTGATACGAGAAAATGGCTTTACGAGAAAATTGATACGAGAAAATTGACTTACGAGCAAATGTTCCACGAGAAAATTGATACGAGAAAATTGATACGAGAATACTGGGGGGAGCCGTACCCTTGACTATGCCTATCCAACGTGAAAAGATTTTTCACTTTGTTCTCATACCTTTTACTTTCTATTTACTTCTCTTAGCTTAAATCCTTTATTGAGCTCTTTTATCTGTTCTTAGTAAAAGTTTTCAATAAGATCTATAATTGAGGACCGTTTTTCAAAATAAAATAATCGACTTTTTTAAAAATGTTCAGGAGGCAGATTTTTCAAAATATTTCCGGAAGGAAAACACAATTTTCAAAACAGTAATGGATTTTTGAAAGTGTCGATAATATCACATTTGTAAATCTATGGAAGATCAATAAAACATGAAAGAAATCCAATATTAATTGATTTCATATATGGCAGTTTTTTTTTCAAAATTGAAACAATTACTGACGTTGTTTCGTTGTGCAAAAACTAGTCGCATTATTCTGGAATGTAATAATGGAAATATATTTTATAATTAAAAGGCAATGATTATTAATATATTTTGTAATTGAAAAACCATATAATAAATTCACTTTTTTAAAATTAGAAATAAAAACAAACAGATAAAAGTAACAATTCAAAATAATATCTTCTGCTTCAAATAACAGTAACATTCAAAGTATACCAGTATTCAAAGAGTATCTTCTATTTCATCATAAACTTTGGCAAAACTTTCAGAATTTTCTTCACTATTTCCTTCCAGAATTTGGAAGTAAAAGCTTGGGCGCTTTGGGGTACGGTAAAAAATTGTATAAGTTTCTTCGCATCGTCCCTCTTTTTTGTTGATACCATATTTATAGTCGGTATAACTCGAAATTCGTTGATCCTGTTACTCACTGATTGTATTGATGATTTAAAAGGTGAGATTCCAATGGCATTCCCAGCGTAAGTGTTGCTTACACAAATTAATGTACTTGAATCTCGGTTACTGTAGCCAATCATAATAGAGCCTTTTAATAGTTCCATGTTGTTCTAACAGGTCATAGTATTCTTGAGGCGCTAGTTTTTCTTCCTTTTTCCGATACTGCTTTTCAATCCGACCGAAGACGCGATCGGGTTGCATATAATTATGACCTTTGATTGGAAAATACTGTTTTATTTCCGAGAAGATTTCAATGTTTCCTAAAAAGTGAACCAATGAAGTCTTTAGGATTTTGTTTTTATTTTGACCAATACAGGAGTCTGAAAATAGACGAACTTTTATCGTCAGGTGATCTGCATTTATTTTAAATCTCTCTTCAATATTTTTAAGAAAATCTACTAAAGCTGAAGTAATTTCATTTGATCCTCTTCCCGCTTCAGTTTCAAGTCAAGTGTAAAATGTAATATCTTCTCTTGTTTTTTTACTATGCACTACTATTCTCAGATTGTATGGCCCACTGAAAAAAAAAAAGATGAGTTGCCTTACGCCAATGAGTTTGTTTCATCAACAAATAATATCAGTTGATTTTTAGCTTACGATTCATATTCGTTAAGAAAACTTTTTGGCATTAGTTGATATAGCTATTCTTGTTTTGTGATAACATTTGTGAATTCAAGTAATGGTTTAGTTAGTTATGATAATCTTTCCGAATTTCGTATCCGAGCATCTTTTGTTTTTGCAACTAATCATTTTGTTGAATTAACTAATCTTTATGTAATAAATTTCGAATAATTAGAAATATCAGCTAAAACAGTCGTGGTTTAATCCAGTGTTTAAGCACTTATTAGAACAATCGACTAATTAATATTGCTCTTTCAACAAATTCAATTCTCCAAATTAACTAATTGGTTGGTTAATTTTGCATACCGCATTATTCAAAATAACGGAAGCATTAGCAAAGTTAACCAAATAATAAGTTATTAAGAAGCTGTAGAGCAAAATGGGAAAATTTCTGATGTTTTTTAGAATGAAACAAGTAATTTCGTATACTTTCGTCTTTTGCATGAATGGGGGAAAAGAACTTGGCTATGCATTATTGTAGTGATACTGAGACAACGAGTTAAAAACAAAAATCGAGAGAACGTAGGATTACCCGAACGACAAAATCTTATTAAATCCCTCAAAACCCTTTCAACCTATTCATAATAATGTACATCAGGTCACACTACCTCCCATTTTTAAGAAAAAGACAAATTTCGTTTTGGCCCAGATGCTGAAAGGAGATGTAAAATTCCTCTCAAATGAAATTCTTATTCTTCCCGAAAATATCAGAGAATTCAGCATGAGTTCTCCCAATTAATCTCTTCATAGCAAAACGAATGTAAACAGAAACAGATACTGTTCAAATATCATAGGATTACAGCAACAACATGAGTCCTTTTAGACCTTTTACAACAACAACATGTGTCCTAACATTATCAATATTTCATGAAAACCGGTTTTCACAAAAGCGCGGGAGCATTTTATGAGAGTAAAACGTGAAAACTCCGCCCCTTCTCATTTATTTACGAAAATGAAACATTTTCCATTCTGTTTCGGTGCATGCAACTTGCGCTTTCACATTTTTTATCTTTGTTCATAAATTTTTTAAAGAGAGTTTGATTTTTTTTCGATTTTTTTTCTTTCTTCCATCCTTTTCTTGCCGTATGCATTTTAAACGTAAAACACTCGGAAATCTTACCAGCTTCTTAACTTATTATTAGGTTAACTTTGGCATTAGTTTGAAAACATTAGTTATCAACTAATCAAATTTGTTAAAATATGTAATGAAATTAGAAAGTTCAACTAATTTTTTAGTTGATCATAATAATAAAATACTATGATTTTAATTATTTTTGTAATTATTATTTTTATATGATTTTATTATCTGCATACAGTAGGCTAATAATATTTTTAAAAAGAGGAAAAAGAGCGTTCAATATGGCCAGAAACTCTATGGATAGGTACTCATTAGTACGACTGAGAGTTTCTGCCTACTGTAGACGCTGAAGAATATATTAAGCAAACCCCCATATATACACTCAGTATAAGTTCTAAGTGTGAATTATATGAGGCAAAAATTTCTTATTTGTTGTTTCATCAAATGTATAAATCGAAATTACGAATTGGGTTTTAACATGTACAAACGAAATTCAAATTGAAAAATGATGTGTCAAAGAATAGGTTCAGATTTTTCGATTCAACAAATGTATTGGTTTAATCTAATGGTTTTGCGCATAAATTTCTAGACAGTAAAAATGGTAATAATTAATTTTGCAGGTAATTTCTCAATACAAAAACAAATTGGCCCTAAACCTTTTTATCAGAACATTTAAAATATTGTAAATTTTATATGACAACACCACGGGTTTTAAGATTTCTTCCATTTATGAAATTATATTTATTACTTTTTCTGAAATGTCATAGGCGAATGGATAGACGGACAAACGGACAGACATGCAAAAAACAAAATAACAATTATACGTGGGTGTCCAATCTATTTTTCCCTTATCAGTAATAACAACAAGTGATTACTTTTTAAGATTTTTTACGGGCGCAAACTTATATTTGTTCAAGAAGGCATTTTTGCTAAAAAAATTACCCAGAATCAAAAGGGGTGTGATGAAATAACAAATAAAACAAAAATAATTTTGCTAAACCAAGTTCGATGAGTGTAAGGTTTTCTGCTAACACGAAACGCTTCTTCTTCTTCATTTTTTCCTTTTTTCTGCCCACTGCGATCATACACAGGTTCGATTCGTTTCTTTTCTTTGTTATATTCATTAATTTTCAAGTCACTCAATTACGCTATTTGGGACCTGTTGATGAGTCAAAATCAAGACTTGAAACTTGTCACCCAGAATCAAAAGGGATGTGTGATGAAATAACAAATAAAAAAAAATTTAGCTTTTGCTATATACCGGAGAATAAAAAAAAATGCCTTCTTGAACAATTATTTATCAGTAATATGCGTTTCCCGCGAAATGATAAACTCAGTATGGCCTATGAGATTTCATCTAAGGTATACAAAAAATATTAATGATGCAGTGATTTAAAATTTAAAGTTATGCGAAAATTATATTATTATTTAGAAAATTGTGAGGTTACTTCATATTAAGAAAAATCTATCAATTTATTTACTGAATTTATTAATTGCATAAATTCGCTAATATAACATATCATATTCTTAAAAATAAACAAAAAGTTTCGTTGTTTCTGCAAAAAAATTAATAATTTTATATGTTGATTTTACTAATATGTCTTCTGAAAGACGATTGGGGCTAATTTATCATCAAATATTTGTTAACTGAACTAATTGAATTCGGAGATACAACTAAAGGCAAACCAACTAATTCCAATTAGGAATTGCAACTAATTAGCACTTACAATTTTATTAATCACTTAATTGTTTTTCCAAATCAATTTACAGGAATTACTAATGTACAATCAACTAATCGTGATTTGTCGTTTTAACAAATACTTTTTTTTTTCAGTGTACTTGCCACGAATAAAATTCTTCCCCAATCGATAATTTAGGTAGTCGTTGATTCTGTTTTAAATCGAAAACGATGTCTATAATATTAGTCAGAGGTTTGTTCATGATGGAGTGAAATTTTTTAGCCCGCAATAAATGCAGTCGTTTTCTTGTGCGGAGTTCTTGCAAATTTTCTGAAGTCGTACCGTCTGCTTTGATTTTAGTATCATGGAATTTGCATGTAGAACATGTATCACTGTACGGGTTTCCAAATTCAAAATTAAACTCTGAATAAATTTTTTTCTTATATTTTGAAATTGAGCAGTGACCTTCTTCTTTAGTTGTTTGTTCTTTTATGAACATTTCAAACATTTTATTCAAATTCAACTCAGCCGGCAAATAACTTCTTTGTAGTTTGGTGCGAGAATAATGGCTTTCGTGACATTTAAATGAACTGATGTACTTCAATATGGCCTCTGTAATGCATTTGTCTGCAGGGATTTTTCAGAATACCTTCCTATCAAACCGAGTAGATTAGTTTTTGCGCAGGTTATATTTTTAAAAAATTCTGCACAAACAGGAACTTTACTATTCGTAGTGTAGGTTCTCATTATGCTTGTCATACGAGGCATTTTATTAAGAAAATTGCTTTTACGCTTCGGATAACGTACGTTCATATATTTAAGTAAAAAATATCTTCCTCCTTTTTTGTATTTTGAGATTTAAGGTTGGGACGAACTCTATGCACTTAATTCGTAGCTCGTGTGCTTTTAAAGATCATATCAAATTTTTAGAAAGTCTTTTCCCCACTTTTCTCTTTCTTCCTTGAGGAATTCCTTCTTTAACTTGAATATTATATTTGCAATCCATTTTAAGATCAAGTAATTTCATACAAAGGGATTTCCGTGTACAAAAGAGATGTTTACTCTAAGGAAGTTTGAATGCAACTCTCTCAGAAGATTCAACTATACACCGAATCACATAATAATTTCAAGAATACCGTAATCTTAATGATACATGCTCGTACATGAATAAACAGAAACGGAAAGTATCGACAATATTCGCGCAATCCCCAGCATTGGCCACTGTTGAGGTTTGATATAACATTCTGGCTTTTGTTGAAGTTTAAAAAAACACTACAAATGTAGAGGAAGATTAACAAGCCTTTTTTCAAGTTTTGCAAAATTTTTGTACACCATTCGATCCACAATATGAACACTTTGATATGAATAACTCATTTTTAGGTTGAATGGCATTACATAATAGTAGGTAATGTGTACTCAGTAGATTGCTTAAGTGTGTACTCGAATACATGACCGTATATGTTATCCTTTACATTTTGTCTTGAGTTATAAGCTACGTTATAATTTATTTTCCGGATGTTATCAGCATGTGGGTCTATTTCACTACCACTACCATATAGCATAATCGCAGAAATAGAGATTTCTACTAACTAGTGGCTGACCTTTTAACTAGAGCTTGCTCTAACTCTCCCTTCCTTAGACAGAGGTCATTGCCTGTATTGTTATCAAATTTGTTACTTGTTACATGTTAAAATTAGTTTGTAAAGTATACAGCATACTTGCCTTTGAAAAGTATTGCACTTGGATTGCAAGTAAATTTTTTTTGTTCTTGAGATACTTTTGTTTTGTTTGACATTCTCGTGTGAACTGTTGTAAAGAACACATCGTGGAAATAAATTTGATATAATATTATTTTAAATCTTTAATTCTGTAAAGAGAAGGTTTGTCGTTAGTACAGAAAGAGCCAAACTGTTGGAGCTAGGTGCTGCTTGTAACCAACATCATTAAGTATTGGAGCTAGGTGCTGCTCGAAATACAAGTTGAGAAATTCATGTGCGGAGTAACAGAAATCTACCACAAATATTAAAACTTCAGTCAACGTGCGGACTTGGTCCTTGGAAGAGTTATTCATTGGTCCTTCGAGCCGGATCCATCCAAGAGAAGTTCTCCAAAGATAAAATAAAATCCCCACAAAAATGTCAGATAAGGCTGCTCTAATTCAAAAAAGAGGAAGAGTAAAGGGTACTTAACGCGTATATAAAGACCTTTACTGATTCAATGACGACTGAAATGGACGAGGAAGAAATTAAAGTATGATTAATACGATTAGATGATGCATGGGGTGAATTTCAAGATATCGAAAATGAATTGGTGTCGATTGATAGTACTGCTTCTGAAATAGAAGAATATGAAGGAAAATATTTTCAGATTAAGAGTGCCTTGAATCGCGCTATTCGTGCTAGATCAGAAGCTCACGTTACGTCAAAGGAATTGATACTCGATCGAAGCCAGTGCCAATTCATGAATATTCGACTGCCAAAGTTTAATATTCCATATTTTTTGGGTGACTACAAAGAGTGGCCATCATTTAAAGACCTGTACGAAGCTTCGATACATGGAAATGAAAGCTTATCTGACTCACAGAAGTTTCAGTATCTAAAGAGTCTATTGAAAGGCAACGCAGCTTCAGTTGTGCGTCACTTAAATGTAACAGACTCCAATTATATTGAAGCTTAGAAGAAACTAAAAGAACGCTTTGCTAAAAGCTTCCATATAACGAATTCATATATCAAAACTTTCATTGATCAAGCTTCAGTTAATCAACCATCTCCTAAGGTCCTACGTACGTTAACAGACACATTTGATGAAGTGATTCGAGGTTTAAAAGGCTTAGGTAAGGATGCTGAAAAAGGGTTAATTTATATTGGTACTTCAAAACTAGACTACGAAACTAGGGAACTATGGTCTCAAGAAATTTCTGAGAAGGATTTTCCAAGTTTTGAGGACTTTCTTGCTTTTTAAACAAAAGGTGCAATGCCTTAGAAGTGTGTGGAATTATGTCAAAACGACAAAATCAATCTGTAAAATCGATGCATGTTTCAACACCTGTCAAGCAAAATGTGTGTCCCAAATGCAGCTACAATCATCTTCTTTATCAATGCGAGAAATTCAAAAAAGAACAGACAGTGAGGCGCAGAGAATTTGTTGTTCTGAAGTCACTTTGCTTCAAATGTTTGGGAGCAAATCATTCTGCTCGTACATGCCGGTCAAAAATGAAGTGCAACCAGTGTAATGGATCGCATCACCCACTGCTCCATCAAGTTAAAACTGAGCACAACCCAACAAATTCAGGTCAGACAAGTGAATCTAGTCAAGATAGTTGTTCCAGTTCAAGGAATCCAATTTGTAATTTCTTATCCTGAAGCAACAATGAAGCAGTTAATGCCTTGATGATTTCAGTCCCTGCCGACTCGACTATTTCTGAATCTGCTCCACTAAAAGCAAATCAAATCATGATTTAGCCATCTAATCCACCACACAGCTTTAGTAAACGTCTACACAGCTCTGTTAATACCTGCGCGAAAGCTCAGACAAGGACCTGTAATGTCGAAATGTCTACATCCACCGTATCTTTGCTGCCGACAGCCTTGGTAAATGTTCAGGACAATCGGGGCAACTTGGTGAGCTGTCGTATTCTCCTAGATTCTGGCTCGCAGATTTCATTAGTTTCTGAAGCCTGTGCTTAACGTTTGAATCTGAGAAGAGAAAATGCAAGGTTAAGCGTGACTGCATATCAGCGGCAGGTGTTGGGACAACTAAGGGCAAGATGTGGTTAAGCTTACTTGCTAGATGGAGTAAAGGAGATTGCCTAAGGATTCAAACATATGTCATGAATGAGCTCACGTCGTTGATTTCACCATCAACATCACCAAGGTCTGAGTTGGAATGTCTGGAAGAATTGCAACTGGCTGATCCCAACTTCCACAAGCCTTCAAAAATCGACATTATAATTGGAGCTGATTATTTTTTTGAAGTGCTTAAGGAAGGTAGATTGCACAATACGTCAGGGCAAGTAATCCCACAAGAAACAATCTTCGGGTGGGTGGCAATAGGCACATTCACACTACCATCAATTTCCATAAATAGCTTTCACCATTGTGTACTAGAAGATCTCGACAAAACTCTGCGACGTTTCTGGGAAGTTGAGGAAGTACCAATCAAGAGTGATAGTTTGTCTCCGGAAGAAGAGAAATGCGAGACACATTTCAGCGAGAATCTCACCATGCTTGAAAACAGATATGTTGTATCTTTACCGTTTAAGCTCGATGTTGGGGATTTAGGCAAATCACTTACTACTGCCATCAAACGCTTTCATCATATGGAGAAAAGATTTCAAGGAGACAGCATGCTAAAGGAACAATATATAAAGTTCATGGGGAATACAAAATTCTCGGCCACATGAAACTTATGCCTCATGATGAATTAACAATAGACGATAGATCTTGCTTTTACCTTCCTCACCATGTTCATAGGAACATCAGCAGAGATGGTTGAAGCTGAGTACTTGCAGGTACAAAAAGCTGTTTCTTTATGGGCCCAATAAGAACTGTGGTTGGCATCATCACCTGCCACAGCTCGCTTCACGCTCACCTAAAAATGATGGGAGTTATCGACAGCCCTGAGTGTCTGTCCTGTTTAGAAGGAGAGCCTGAGACAACCGAATACTTTTTGTGTGCTCTTCCGGCCTTCGCCCGGAGCAGGCTGGATATTCTAGGATCTGCCCTTCTATCTGTAGATGAGCTGAAAAGCCTTCCTCATCAAGACCTGATGCGCTTCATTAAGAACACAGGAAGCTTTTGGTGAATGAGCTTCTAGCATAATGAGACGCCATGGCCTCCATACTTGGTATGGCATCTCCTGTCCCCGTGCCTAAAAAAGAAATAAAACTAGAGGTGGTTATTCTGCATATTATATGCAATTTAAAAAAATCAAACTGAAGGTGTTTTCGGCTTTAGGATGTTATTTTAGATATAGATTTTGAGAGGTCAGTACGGTATACCTAGAGTAATAAAGTTGCTATCATTAGGGTTAAGATTTTTATTTTGGGTCAAGGTCCACCATAACTGTAGGTGCATTCTGTTGAAAATAAGAGCAGAGGAAAAAGGAACCAGTTAGAACTGAAGTTACATAGTATGCAAATATTAAAGTAGTAATACAGATGAAGCCGCCAGAACTTAACAACGGATAATAGAGTCAAATTTAATACTCGGTTAGAAAATATATGGGACTTAAAAACCATTGTGCCACAATTTTTACATTTCTATCTATTCTATGTATGTAGCTTTTGATGAATAAAATTTTTGGTTAAAGCAAACTAACTAATTCAAATAATGTATCTCAATTTTATGTTTTAAATCAACTTAAATTATTTAATCACAAAAAGCTTTTAAAATAATTGGCTCAAGCGATGAGAGATCCTTTCAGAAAAAGAAATCGCTTTTTAAGTAAATCAACTTTATGCAAATATAATTGACCGCAAAACAAATTCTGGAAATTTTACAACACAAAACTTTTACGACAATATTCGAAGCGTTGGTCAACAAATTTTAAGATTTATCCACACCTGTAATTCGATGACAAAACCAATTTACACTTCTCCACTTTAATCCTCTACATGTACTTAACTATATAATATGTGTTCTGCTCTGCCCGTTATGTTCTCAGAACAACAATATTCACGAGTTTTTAAAGATTTTGTAAAATTCAAACATTCCGGACATTTCCGTCCTCCCATGCAAAGTTGTTTATTAAGCGGCCGCGGCCACCTTTTCCATTAATATTATTTGTGGTTTGGCTAATTCCAGTCAGGGTTGATACGATATAAAAAAAAAAGAACAAAAATATTATTTTAGAAATATTTTTATGATTTATTTTACCTTAATATGGAAAAAAATTGTGTTTAATTTCTAAGAGAATGAATTTTTTCCATTTGATTCTGAAAAGTTTTTGAACTCGTTGTGTTGACATTGTTTTAACAAAAGTTCATTCACCAGACTCGATAAATAAGTGAAGTTGTCAAATAAATTTTAAAGCCACCGACAGACTGGGCAATTGCAAAGATTACGCGAGAGAAGCCTTGTCACGTAAAAGTGATAAATGATGTTGTGCAACGTGTCTGTTTGGTGTTCTAATGAATGAATAAAAGGAGATGATGATAAAAATAAATTTAAATAATTTGCCAAAAAACACCTGCACTAGTTTTTTGTTCGAAGGATGTCTCTCGGCGAAAGATTTTAATCTCTAGATTTTTTGGTAGTTTTTTGTTTGTTTTTGGAACTAACAAATCGTACATTGCTATATCGGACTTTGACTTTTAAGTTTTGATAAATAACTTAGTTGAAAACAAACTTCTAGACAACTGACGCAATATTTTCAATTTCTATATTTTATTTTTACAGATTTTGTTATTTATGATATTAATTGGGATTTTTTATTCTAGCTTGTACTGGGTCGCTTTAAAAATCTTCAGAATTGAAAATCACAAATGAAAAATTTTAAATTGTTTAAAACTATTTTCTACGAAATAGGTAGGTAATTTATTTATTTTATTTTATTTTAATTTCAAACTCATTCGATAGATTACAGATTCTATTATAAATCTAATTATATTCTACCGGTCAATACTGATACATTTATGTACAGCTACATACTCATCGTGCAACTAATGAAATATACTACAATATAAACAACATGCAAAGATACTAACACTAGGAAAATACTACTGTAATTAAGATTAACTTAAGCTACAGCTAATTACCAGATATGATTTGAATATACTAAAACTAGGAGAAAATATTACGTATAAGAAATATCCAATTAATAGTTGAATACAGAAGAAAAATATAAAACTACTACTAAATTCTAGATATTAGATCAATGTTCTAAATTTACTTTGCTTAAACTACGAGTTTGCAAATCTATAACATAGGAGAGTTCCAATAAAACTATAAAAAAAAGGAAATGAAAGGGGTTAAGATTATCTGGGCTATCTAAACAGATCTAGAGTAAGCCTTTTGAATGTCAGAGGACTATTGCCAAACAAATCAATATCGGAAAACTTATTGTTAAATTATTTTTGAAGTCTAAATCATGGAGACTTTTCTATTAAATTGGTTCTATGGGTATGTAAATAAAACAAGTCTTGTTGCCTCAATGTCCTGAATGGGACACTAAAATTGAGCTTAGGTAACCAATAAGGATAATCAATATAACCATTAACCATTTTAAAGAGGATCTATTTTCAAGGGACAACAGGTCAAACCTAGCAAGTTTGTCTCCATACTCGCTACATAAACGTTCGAATTTGTAGATCAAAAATCGCGTGAATTTCCCCTGAACTGACTCTAACTGATCTGAGTATGTTGAGTAGAAAAAATACCAAACTTAAAAGGCATATTCTAAAATACTTTTTACTAGAAAATTGAACAATGTAATAAGAGAAGATGGAGACGAAAAGGTTTTTCCAGCACAAAATATGAAACCCATTTATCGAAAAACCCTAGAGGTAATATGATTCAAATGGGACCTAAGTAGTGATTTCGAGTCAAAAACCACGCCAAGATCCTTAACAACATTCACACGACCTAAAGCACCATTACTGACATTATAATCAAATAAAATAGGTGAACTTTTGCGAGAAAGCGAGATGACATTACACTTAGATGTATTGATTTCAAAATTATTATTATTACACCAGCCATGTAGGGTACATAAGTCTTCTTGTAAGCGGAGCGATCACTGGTGGAATCTGTTTAAAAATCTTCTAGCATCATCAGCACATAATAACCAATTGGATTTGATATATGATGGAAGGTCATTAATATATATCAAAAAGATGTATGGACTAAGTACAGTTCCCTGTGGAGCACCTGAGAGCTATTCATATGGGTTAGAATACAAATCAATGAAGGCTATTAAACAGTCCGTATTGAGGAGATAAGAATAGAACCAGGAAATAGTATTCGGATGGAAGGAAGCCCAACCGTACCATCTTGGCTAAAGCTATTTTGCCAAATGCTTTAGAAAAATTAGTGTAAACACAGTCAACTTGCTACGCAGTTCACAATTGAAGCCAACTTCGTGACAGTGGAACGACCTGGAAAAAACCGCCAGGCTACTGGAAATGGAAACAAGACGATAATAAGTAATTAATTTCGGATCTCCTGATTTGAAAATAGGTGTAACAAAACAGTGCTTCAATATTCAAGGGAAAATTTCCTGGACAATACACAAATTAAATAGATCACAAAACAGCTGAGCTAATGAGTGCTAGCATTTGTTTTAGATAACGTTTGGTACTCCATGATTACCAGGGTTCTTATTTATGTATAGTAGATCAAGAACTTTTATAATTTCCTCTCTGGATGTTGAGTTCATTTAAGACGTCATTCTCTGCGTTTAACATATTTAGTGCAGAGCACGGATTAGCTGTTGTATAAAGTGAATTAAATAGATGAGAAAACATTTCACATGATTGAGTGGGGGACCGTCAGACCTCATCGTTACAGACCATTTCATTTGGGTAGGTTTTAGATTTCCTTAAATTTTTACAAACAGCCCAAAATACTTTGGGGTTATCATCTAATGAGTTTTCAGTGGCGTTAATTAGTTTTCTACAACATTCATGCAAAAGTTTCTTAGAAACTCTTCTTAGGTAGGAAAATCTTCTATAAATTTTAGGGTTACGTCCTTTTTTGTATAGACGACGAAGTTTATCCTCAGTCTGAAGAGCAAATATTAGCGGGTGGGAGAACCAATGCGGGTAACGTTTATTTCTGCGTTTTACCTCAGGTACAAAATTATGGATGCCTTCATTTAAAATTCGGTAGAAATCACTGAAGGACTGTTCTACATGTAAGTTGCATAAATTGGTGAAATCAACATCCTCTAAGTAATTATTCAAGCTAATATGGCACCTCGCCTGAAATCAATCAGATATGGAAAGATCTATGCCAATGACAAGATGATGAGGATCAATCTTAGATAAGGGGCATAATGATGCTGATACTTCAGTGTTGTAATGTGGGATACCGGGTAATATCAAGGACAGCAGTCTATTATTATGATTAAACTGGTTATTGTACTCGGCCTGACAATGAAAGACTGCCACTTTCAGTTAAAAAATGATTTTTTTTTCTACATAATCTCCCTCGACTTCAGCACACTTGATCCAGCACCTCTCTAACGTTAGTATTCCTTCCCGGAAGTGAGAGTCTAGAAGGTTGTGAAAATATTCATCTACGGCACTCTCAACTTCTTCATTGGATGCGAAGCGCTTTCCAGAAACAAATTTTTTTAAGTTTGGGAACAGATGGAAGTCTGAGGGTGCCATACCCAAAATCCTGCAGTTTTCCCATCGTCAACGCACCCTTGTGTGCAGGTACGTTGTCCTGGTGAAAGATGATTATTTTCTTTTTCAAGCCCGGCCTGAATTTTGACATCCAGCTGGTCAAGAAGATTGGAGTAATATTCGTCTGTAATTGTGCTGAATTTTGCAAGATAATTTATTAACAGGATATTTTTCGCATCCCAAAACACGCTGGCCATGACCTTTCCTGCACATGGGATCGACTTGGCTTTCTTTGGCGGTAAACCACCAGCTTTCAACCACTGCTTGGACTACTGTTGCGTTTCTGGCGGGTAGTGGTGGACCCGTCTCATCCATGGTGAAAAATCGCCGCACAAAATCAGTACGGATCCCTGCTGAATCGATCCAAAGATTGCTACGAAAGTCGTTTGCGCAAATTCTTTTGATCGGCATTCAGCACCCATTATGCGCAGAGCTTTCGCATCTCTAATTCTTCGTGCAAGATGTTTCGCACCTTTTCTTCCGATATCCCCACAGCGTCAGCTATCTCACTCATCTTCACTCACTTATTGTTCAACACGTGCACTTTTTCGATGGTTTCCTGTGTGATTGCGGTTTTTGGCCATCCTTCATGTGGGTCATTTTCGAGAGATGTGCGACCACGTTTAAATTCAGCTGCCCACTTTTTAACAGTTGGCATAGAAGGGGCAGAGTCCCCGTAAACTTTTGTCAACTTCGGATGAATTTAGTTAGGGGTCAATCCGTTCAAAACCGCACGATATTCAAGTTTATCCATTTTAACAAACATGCACCCAGGCAAGAAACATAATTGTTTGCCGATTGCAGCAACATCTCTGTGTCAGGCCGAGAACTTTTCATCTTATCCTCGTACATATGGACATAGTATTGAGTAATGAGAGAGATATACTACTGTAAGCGTTATCAAATATCATAGCGCTGCTATCAAAATCATAATTCCATTGGAAAAATTGGAAATTAAAGTCTCCTAAAATTAAGAATTGGGAGTTTTTAGGACAGGACAAGATTCCAGTATTGATGTTAGAAAATATCGATTTATACAAATCGAGCGAAGACTGTGGTTGGATGTAAGTTAAACAAATGTATAACGTTCTATGCTTAGAACAAACAGCAACCCATAGATTCTCATACTCAGTTTCAAAAGACTCTATAGGATAAGAATATTAATCTGACTTCTTCACTCTTGGTGCGAAGCCCTCTGATACTTTGATAATATGTATTAAGAGACATATTGATTAACTATGCCCTTATTGGCATTATTGATTTGCTCAAGACAGGCCCAGTTTTTTAAAACAATGGAATTATAGTTAGAATCCTTCTTTAAATAAATCTTAGAATTTTTAATCCATACGAATTGATAATTAAATTTTAGTTTAAATTGTTTTGCACCGTGAAATAATGCCCCTTTCTCCCTACTGAGAAATTCATTAATAAAAATATTGTCATCTTTATCACCAATGTTACAAAAAATTCTACTAGTTAAAATACTTCTATTAATTTTACTAGCTATAATTACTCTGTCTCTGATTGATTGAGAGGAATACTTAATTATAATTGAACCTGGTAAGTCCTGAGATTGTCGTCGTTAAAATTTACGGTACGCGTTCACAATATATGTTTCCTTTAAAGATATCCTAAGAGATTCGTGCAGCTCTTTTACTCTCACCTCTACGTCACTACATCTTTAAGGCAGGTAGATTCAGTCACTTCAGTCTAGTCTATAAGAATTACAAACTTTCATATTTCCCAAGTTACAGAATTGGCCTACTAGCAGCTCTTGCCAAAATGTACCTCTTTTTTGTATTCTTGCATATATAAATATTTGTAAATTTTATTTTAAAAGCCTTATGATAAAATTTGGCGAATCGGTAAGCTTAAGTTTAAGGGTTTTTATAATATCAGATTAAATTGAATTATATGAGGAGGGCAAGAAGGATATGGAGATTTTTCTTGTTATTATAAATTCACTAAATTAAAAATCTGATTTGACCAAGAAATGGTATTGTTGATTATAGATACCTCGTGATAAGAAAAAAAAATATTTAGCAAAATTTGATAGATTTGACAGAATTTAAATGCAGTTTATGCGGTATGCAACATCATGAATAGAGCAGAGGTAGTTATTAAGGTATTATAGCATCTTTAATTAATATAAAGGAGAATGTCGTCAGGATTGGCCTGTAGTCTAGGTCGGCCATCTGCAACTTTTTTGTTTTGATCACTAGCGCCACTAATATTTGAGCGCTGAAAACCTACTCTCAGTAACAGAAAACTTTTCGTGACATTACAGATTTGGAGCGTGAACGCAAACCACGCTTTTACACTCAGTGGTTTGAAAGCACAAAAAAACATTTTTTTTGCAGCAGTGAATACGACCAGAAATTGAGGAGAAAATATGCAATCATCAAGGTATAAGCAATGTGAATGTGTGAAAAGAAACCAAGAAGAAAATTCAATCCTGTAACATCTTTAGCTGTGGTGTCATACGACGCAAAAAATGCGCTTGTCGACAAGATTAGCCACTTTTGTCGACAACATTAGCCACTTTGTGTAGTCATGGTTGGCTCGAAAGATGACCAAAAAACATTGAGCACCAATCCCAATGAAATCCACCAATAAAACGCCACTTAAAGGAAGATGCCCGCCTAAAAAAGTGCAAAAAAAGCTCTCTTCAGACAATGTAAGGGAGAAGTGCATTTGAAGTAAGTCGGAAAACAGAAAAATGCAACAAATTCGGCTTTTAAATTCATTCAATTAATTTTTCAAGGCCAGGAAACTGGCCGAAATTGACAATATTTCACTTTTTTTTAAATGGCCATATTTTTTCATTTTTCACCCAATCAATCCGCATTGTTCGGTAAAAGTATTCTTGTTTCCCGGACCTTTCGAAGTATGTGCTTGGATTTACCAAATTCTTCCTTAAACGGAAGTTATGGCAAAAGTTAAAAGGGTGGCCAACCCTGACAACATTCCCCTATCTATACTTACAACTTTTCGGCATGTAGATAGTATTGAACAACAATAACATTAGATGAGTCATTAAAATTTATTTATTTAGAACTTCATCAAAGATCTGATTACTGAGTTTAAAAAAGTGAAATATAACCATAATAATGAAAAGTAATTTCAATTAAGCTGATCTCTTACTTGATTTTTTGAAATATGAAAGTCAATGCAATCAAACTGGCGGTTAAAGAGACGAAACATTGATGAAACCGGCTCGTGCATGCTATAGTTTGTACTATTCTAAGGAACAACGAAGAAGTCGCAGTTCGTCAAGGAACGCACAGGAACAGATATATTGAAAGCATTTAAGAGCTCAAGGCAATTTATCACTCCTTTTATACACTGAAATGCAAAAACAACTCCGGAAGTTTTTCATCTATTCTCAAGAGAATCTAATGGAAAGAACTTGAGCCTGTTAACATATGCAGATAGAATAATAGGGTTGTCCCAATGAAGGTCACGCAGAGCAAATCGAACAAATCTCCGCTGCCCAGCCTCGATGCGATTTATGTATACAGCACAGAAGGGAGACCAGACAGGACTGGCATACTTCAAAATGAGTCTGATGAATGTGCAGCAAAAGATATTCGATATGAACAGATCATTAAACTTTTTTCACCATCTCTTTACAAACCCCAGAGTAGCATTAGCCCTGGTAATGATTGTATTAATATGATCCTCGAAGGATAGACGAGCATTAAGAAAGATACCAAAATCTTTGATTATGTCAAGTCTAGTTAATAAGCATAAAGTATAATTGAAGTCGAATATATAGAAAAGGACATAGTAGTACAATTGCTGTTATTAAGACAGTTAAGGGCACACCATTTATAAAAGGTGTCTAAGTCTGAGTTTAAAACTTCACAGTCGCTTTCATTAGAAACAATGCTGAAGATTTTGGCATCGTCTTCTTCAATTCTCCAAAATAAGAGATACATTATCAATGTAAATTATAAAAAGAAGAGGTCCCAAAATGGATATCTGGAGGAATGCTAGAAGTATTATCTATTTCGTCAGAAAGAACTGCACGGAATATAGCTATGTACGATTAGATAAATAAGAACGAAGCCAATTGACAGTAGAAAAACCAAGAACAGTCAATAGCTGAAACGCAGAAATTAGTAAGCTCCAACAAATTAGTCGTAGTAGATTTACCTTTCATAAGGAAGGGCTTGAAGTGGAAGTACAAAACATCAAATTCATTCAAATATCTTACCAATACAAGTTAAATTAACGACAGGTCTGTACTTAGAAATGTCTTGTGTAAAGAAATAATCAAAGAAAAAAAAATTAAATAAATAACACAAAACAGGAACAACGGATGTAGCAGAATTTTATATGAGTGTGGAAGGAACGCCATCTGGACCGCTAGAAAACTATCAGCTATGCTTGAAATATACTTGGCGACAGACGTTTCGTCGAACAACAGGCTCTTAGGTTGAAGAGAAGTCAGTGGAAGGTTCGTCAAATGGGTAAAATCATTCCAAGTAATATCACAGTGATTATCACAGAAGGTAGTTTTAAAAAAGTCACCAAAAATATTGGCAGTCTCTAAGGGATTAACACTGTTTATGTTACCGAGTCGCAATGATGAAGGGTATCCGTCACTGTTGCGCTTGAATTCACAAACCTTCCAAATTGCTTTGGTTCAGCACGCAATGCGGATCTCATTCTATATACGTAATCGTTGTACGAGTCACATCAAACACGAAATGTACTGAGCACGTGAATTAGAATAAATCACGTAATCAACATCACTCTTGGAGGAACAGAAGCTCTTCCAAGCCTTATTTTTCAAAATTTTTAAGATGCTTCAAAGAACCATTAAACCACGGTTGACAATTCGATTCATGATTCGAACGAACAAGTGGTCCACAGTGAGTAAAACAAAGGAATAGTATATCATAAAACGAGCTCACAGCTTTATCAATGTTACGTTCACCCATCACAATGGTCCAATCACAAGCGGATAACCACTCATTTATTTTATCAAAATCACCTTTTTTGAAGTTATAACAGTAGTTACTAGAAGCATTAAATGATGAAGTTACAGGCTTTAAAAAACAAAACTGTATGTAGTGTCGGATGATGACTTGCTTCAAGAACGCTTAACGAGAGTCCTATTGGGATGGGAAGAAAATACTAGGTCAAGAGATTTTCCAGAGTCATTAGTTATACCACTAGACTGCTTTAGGCCCGAAGAAATAATGTTGTCAATAAGAGATATGGCATATTGAGGAGTCGCCGAGAATTAATGCAACAAGCCCTCGTCATCCAGAGAGTGTACCCACCAAAATGAAATAATTCGTCGGCAGGCAGCAAAACTTCAAGAAGTCTATCAATACATGATGCCAAATATCTCAGTTGATGAGCGTGGAGGGATGTAAGCTGTAGCAATATATATGTTTTTTCGTGAGAGTTTAAGAGCCACACAAATAAATCAAGAAAACAATAGAGGACCCAATAGTGAGCCTTGAGGAACACTACAGATTAGTATAGGGTTTTCCAATAAGAGGTGTTATTTTAATTAGCCCGCTATTTCGGTAGATGTCACTTTTGGTGCTGTCATTTTTTGACATTTGACAAGTAGAAACCCATTAATAAAAATGGAACGATACACGATTCAACAACACATTGAAATTATTACAATTCACTATAAAAATGGTGAAAATGTGGCAGAGACGGTTCGTAAAACTCGAACATTTTTGGGTCGTCGTGAAGCACCTTGTCGGACCGCACTACAGAAATTGGTAGAAAAATTCGAGCTGTCGGGACAAGTTAGTGATGTGAAGAATAAAACCCGTGCACGTCGCTCAAGAACAGCCGAGAATATTGCTGCTGTAGCCGAAAGTGTTGAAGAAACGCCAGGTTTGTCCATTCCTCGCCGTTCTTTGGAATTAGGCATTCCACAAACGTCATTACACCGTATTTTGCATAAAGATTTGGGTCTTAAGGCTTATAAAGTTCAGTTAACACAAGAACTCAAGCCGGCCGATCATCAACAACGTCGAGTCTTTGCTGATTGGGTCCTTGAAATGCATGAAAATGATCCGGAATTCCATCGAAAACTCATCTTGAGTGATGAGGCCCATTTCCACCTCGATGGCTTCGTCAACAATCAAAATTGTCACACAAAAGCCTCTCTATCCTCAACGTATGACTGTTTGGTGCGGTTTATGGTCCCGCGGGGTCATTGGACCTTACTTTTTCGAAAATGAGGCTGGAGCGGCAGTTACAGTGAATGGATTGCGCTATCGACAGATGATCAATGATTTGTTATGGCCGGAATTGGATGGTACTGATCTGGACAACCGGCGCTACGTGCCATATAAGCAACGAAACCATTGATCTTTTACGGTAAAAGTTTCCGGACCGTGTTATCTCTCGAAGAGGTGATCACAATTGGCCACCGAGATCTTGTGACTTAACACCTTGCGACTTCTTCCTTTGGGGCCACGTGAAAGAGAAGGTCTACGCCAACAGCCCAGCGTCGATTCAAGACCTCAAAGATAGAATTCGTGAGGCTATCGAGGACATAGGGTAGCCACTTTGCGATTTGGTTATGGAAAATTTCATGAAAAGGATATGGTCCTGTAGGCGTGGTTGTGGTAGTCATTTGGCTGATGTTATTTTCCATTTTTAACGGCATACCTTTCTCTTTATAATGAAATAAAGATCCGATCATTTATCTAAAAAAATGGCATTTTTCTTTGAATATCAAAATAACACCTCTTATTGCAAAACCCTGTATTTGGTTAACCCTTTGCAATCGAGGGCTCTAGAGCAAAAGCAATAAAAAATTTGTCTTCAAACTCGAGGGATCCACAACGGATTCAATGCAAATTATCAATTCATAAGGACAAAAACAATTCTAATTTCAGTTATTCTTTCAACAAACTACAAACTAAAGTTCATCTCTCTCATTTTTGGGAAAGTGTTGATTATGTAAGTAAAAAAACGGTTACTTTTTATATGAAATGGGAATGCTTATATAATACATATTGTAAAATCGTCTCTAGGATAGTGGGACTAGATAATTGATTCTCGTTGCATGTATTTGTTTTCTGTCTAAAATGATTTTTTTTGTACCGTTTCGACATCAGTATCGTTTATAGTAATAGGTCTTCTGTTATTCATTGGTAGATCTCGATTTGCCGCAATAAAAATCTCCGAACTTATAAAAGTCGGATTAGATTTTTTTTATTTACAGAGACATGGATTGATTCTATAAGAAAAGATACAAATGATTATGCTTACTCAAGAATACTAGGAATGCAATTGTCAATATGGAAGACATGGACTGATGTTAATTGTGAAGAATATCTTGCAAGTGATCCTGAATATGGTAATCATTCCACTTTCAAATATATATTTAGGAATATTGGTCAACCAAAGTTAACAGTAAAATTCCGTTCTATTCAGAAATCTTTACAAGAGATAGATTTCAACAAATATTTTGGATGCTTCATTTATTTGAAAATATACCAGTAGGTAGAAATACTAGCATAAGCACCCTCACGCAAAAGATCAATACCTTCATTAACTCAAAATTTCCTGAAAATTTTATACCTTATAAATCGATTTGCGTTGATGAATCCATCGTATAAAATTCAAAAGGAAAATAACTTTCATAACACTTAACGACGCTAAACACACTAAGTGGGGAATAAGAATTTACGTTCTGGCAGACTCGAATACTGGATATGTTTATTCCATTATGCCTTATTACAGAAGCATTACAACTGAAGACCTGATAAGACCAAATTTACTTGTCAGTTCCTGAATTCCTTTACACTTGTATAAGAAATTATTGGACTACATCTATGATGCTGAAGGTTATCACATGTATACCGACAGGTATTATACGAGTAGGTATGCCCCTTCCAGAAGAATTGCTAAAAATGAAGTACATATTTTCTTCTCGGCACTATAAAAACAAACAGGAAATATTTACCAATGGTAATAAAAAAACCGAAATTTGTAACTCGCAGAAAACAATAACCTACAAGAAAGACAAAAATTCTAATCCTCAGTTAAAATGATAAAAGGATTGTAACTTTGTTAAGTCCCTGTAATGAAGTAGCTTTAACATCGGTGGATAGAGGATAACTTGAAGGTGCACTTGCAAATATACAAAAACTTAAAGGTGCACTTGCAAATATACAAGAACTTAAGATCATTATTGATTAAACAAGAATATGCGTGGAGTAGATCGGGCCAATCAATATGCTGCATCATGTTGATTTTGAGAAAATATCCCAAGTGGTGGAGACTCCTATTTTTCTGGGGGATGGAAATGTGTGTAGTAAATTCGTATATATAATATTATAAGGCTCCCAAAAAGATAAATAATGAAAAACCAATGTAACAATTGAAATTCATAAAATTGTTGGTGGAACAACTAGTTGGGAATTTTGAACAAGGCAGCACATCTCGAGACTCTACCTACACAACAAATATGGAAAGTAGGCTCAACAACCAACTACACATCTGACTGGATCTTCTCATTACTCTTTGGCATGTGGGCTGGGTCTAGAAAACACTCTGGCGAGCATGCCATTTGTTGCGAGGGTTCCAGAGCTTCGTTTCGGGGGTCGCTTCTCTGTTAGTTTTCCTGCAAAGGAATCGTGGAGTGAGAGAAGTGCTTTATGGCGCCCTCCTCAGTCCACTCTAAAAATTTTCACCGACGGCTCTCTCACGAATGAGGGAGCCGGTGCGGGCGTTTACCATCCTGAACCTGATATTGGGATGGAGTACTCACTTGGAAGACACACAACTCAATCAAGGGGAAGGACATTGCTATCCGTTCGGATAGTTAGGCAGTTTTGATGTCTCTGAGTGGCCCTTGGTTAACTTTTCTGGGGGATTGAAGGTCATCTGTGGATAAGTTATGTATCCACAACAAGGTATCCCGTGAGTGGATTCCTGGTCACATGGTAATCATGGGGAATGAAAGAGCTGACCTTTTAGCTAAAGCTGGCTCTAATTCTCCGTTCCTCGGACCGGAACCCGTCGTAGGCGTTGCCACCTCAAGTACCGGGTCTTTCGTCAAAGCTGATGGTCATAGAAACTATCAACAGAGCTGGGAGAATCTGAGTACTTGCAGGTGCAACAAAACTGTTTGTTGATGGGCGCAATAGGAATATCTCTGATTTTCTCATGGGGATCCGAAGGAAACAAAGTAGAACTGTGGTTGGCATTACCACTGGCAATAGCTGGCTTCACGCTCATCTAACAAGGATGGGAGTTGTTGACAGTTCTGAGTGTCTGTCCTACCTGAAAGGAGAGCCTGAGACAACGGAACACTTATTGCATGCTTATCCGGCCTTCGTCCAGAACAGACTGGATACTCAAGGTTCTGCCTTCCTATCCATACAGGAGTTGAAAAACATTCCTCACCAAGACCTGATGTTCTTCATTAAGAGGATAGGAAAGTTTTGGTGAGAGGGCTTCTAGCAGGAAAGCGCACCGTTTTGGCAGGCCTTCGTACTTGGGATCTCTCGTTCCCTTGCCTTTAAAAAAAACAGAGAAAACAAAAATGGTTGGGAGGTTTCGACAAGGCAGCACATCTCGAAACCCCACCTATACAACAAATACGGAGATCAGGCTCAACAACCAACTACACATCATACGTTCTGCAATCAATAGAGATTGTGTAGTCTGTTTGCATAGAAAAAATCCAGGTGGGAGGTGACAGATATTTGTGATACCTGTAGAGAAAAGCCAAGATTACATATTTGCGATTGCTTTGAGAGGTATCACAACTTTGAAGCATTATTAACTGTAAAATTTTGTCATTAATTATATTATAATATTCTTATCTATGATCAATAAAATACAGCTATGACTTTTCTTTTAATGCGCATATTATTTATTTATATGTGAATAAGTTTTTCCTATTGAAATTATTTCGAGTTGCTGGTGGTAATATAAGTGAAAAAAACCTTTGCAATGGGCTAAACAAAACTTTAGGAATTATCATTATAAGTGGCCTGCTGAAGACAATCAGTAAAATACTAGAATGCAAGAGTGGAAACTGAGCTACAGAGCCTAAAATTAACTGTTCATTTGTTGAGTAACATTTAGTAATCCACATAATCAAAGGCCTTCGAAAAATCCTCTAATTGAATGTTGATAGTAATCTTCATAAATGGGGTTGAGTAGTTACGATCATACCGGAAATCTTACCGATACTTATGCTGTTAAGTTCATAATGATTAGCATTTCGTAAATGAAGGAACTTTGGACAAGTATGGACAAAAATCGGATAACTGTCGTAAGGCAGAGGAAATTTTATTTAGTACATAATGTAAGTTATAGAAACGGTAAAATTATGAATGCATAATTTTACAAACTTTGGATGAATGTGACCAATACCTAATGGGCTAGAGTTATTGGAAAATAATACGCCCTAAATACATCTCTCGTAGACAACTCATTATGATCTCATCAATGAGCTCCCCATAATCATACATACACCGATAGCGTACATATGATGTGATTAGAAATGAATACCTTGATTCTGTTTTGCGCATATTATAATTTAGGTAAGCACATCGATGAGTATATAAAGAGTGTCGATATGAGCTGATTAATGAGCATATCAATGAGTATTACGATGACTTTATAACATAGAACAAACATATTAATAATTGTCATGACAAGTTCATAAATGAGATTCACAATCGGTTCACTACTGATTTTACGACTGATTTTATAGATTTTTCCGGATTCATACTCCGCTTCCAAATTGTGCACAATGGACCTACTAGAGGTCTAAGTGATGCAGGCTAGTGTGCTATACCCGCACCCCTCTTACCTAACATAACCTGGTGTGAAATTAATTTCACCTTTTTTTCGGCTAAGTTTTAGAAAATGAATGCAACAATCTGCATGATTATTCAGGATCCTGCAAAACAGTTTATTCAGTCCAATGACAGTAGCTGCAGGGACTTCGCGACTCAAGAATTTGGGTATAAAGTCCGGTTCAGCATATTGGACGAAAGTTTTCCCCGAAAGAACAAATTAAAAAATTAATTTAAATTCAACAAAATTAAAAATTTATTTAAAATTCAGTAAATTACAAAAATAAACAAAAATATGGTTTAGTAAGTTTCATGATATTTAATGAGACCTTCGATGAGATTTACTGAATAGTTATCGCCAACCTTATATTTTTTATATGTTTCTTCAATAATTACAAGCACCTTAATTCTTTTTTAGTGAAATTAGTATTGGTTTGTATAAAGGCAGGAGATTTAGTAAAACTGTGAGCAATTTCTATCAGAGGTCCTCCTCCAAGATGCATAGAAAAGACAATCTTGAATTATTGGGCCTTATATCGATAATCACGCTACCTATACCATTGATTTTGAAATTAATTTTCGTTTTCTTGATTTCGGCAAAGCGAAAATGAATTTTAGATAAATCACTGTGAGAATCAAGTGATACCGTCACTTAGGTTACTTGATTATCAGACTCATTATCATACTAATTCTATTTAGTTCAAACTATGGAAAGAAAGGAACGGCATTAAAAACGACCAATTTCGAGTTTTGTTAATTATAATGATCTACACTAATTTTGCACTTAATTTGACTAATACCATAGATGGCACAAGAACTAGATGTCGCATGGCATACTAAAACAGAGTATACAGATTGTGAAATGGGTAGTGTATTCTGGAATGGACCATAACATATTTTAGAGCATGCCAAAAGCAAATATTTTTATAATAGCAGTTTTGTAAACATTTAACCGACCTCCTCAATACTTCAGATACGAAAAAATATGAATCACTCGACGCATACATCATTTTAAATCTTGTGGTCCATTCCGGAATGGACCACCCTGCCATATAAATTTTGTATACTTTTTTGGTACTGTATGCGACATCTAGTTCTTGTGGCATCTATGCTAATACCAATTTTCAATCTCAAATCTGCTAAATTACTCGAGAACTCGTTAATATATATAGCAAGATATTGAATTTCGATCAGAAGTATCCTTTTTTTACCTTCCCTTTTCACGCTTCACTGTCTTCAATAGGCAAATTTAAGATATTGTAAAACACTTTCATCTGAGGATATGCATTATTTCGTATTGAAATCATCGATTGAGTCCTTCGAATGAAACAGTGTGGACTCTAGAGCTCGTCGTTTTTAGAAAGGCTCACTAAAATTATATCTACGCCACCGATCCTTGTATAATAATCAAAAACCTTGCTTTGTTTGATCGCTGAGTCAAATAAATAACAAAATGTGAGGTTAGGTTTGCTCACTGACTGTCTATTTAAATCAATCTAAGAAAATTAATTCGGACAGATTATCTTCGCCTTGGGCTTGATATAAAACTGGCGAACGTTGAAAAAATTAAGCATAAAAATTGCGCAAACTTTTTACTGTTTTAATTCTTTCAAAAGCAAAATTATGGACTCATATTCATAAGGCAGTCATAATTTGTGACTGTAAAAACAAAACAAGTTTCTTGTCACCAAAACTTTATAACTTTTTACTGAATTTAACTTCATTTATGATGGTTAAGAGTTGTGTATATGACTATACTTTCTGGATATAACCTTAACATATTTTGCTTAACAGTTACAAGATTTTTCAAATCGATTAATTCATGAGGGGGAGGGGGATACATACATCATGTAAAACAGCACAAGCTCTTAATAAAACATCAAATATGATGCTAGGCACACGAATTCAGACAAGTTATCTTAATCTTTCTCAAGGTCTTATAATAGCTGAGCTTGTTGTGTGTCATACTTGCTGTTATAACAGACGAAGACTTGACTTCGAACAGGTCCCTTGTTAGGTCTCTTTGGAAAATTCATATAGGCGAAATAGGGGGTAATTTTTATGAAATTGGGGTGGATCGAGAAACTTTCATTTTCAGGTCCGAGATAGCGATTTAGTAAAGCTTTAACCTCACATGGGGAAACTCATATAGGGGGTAGTAAGTGGTGTACTGGAGTAATATATTTCCACACTATACATGACTGCTTTTAATTATAGGAGCCCATTGTATATAAAAATAAATAATGTAATGTAAATGTTAAGATTAAATTTGTATATGCATTCAATATATATTATTTTATTGCATTCAGTATATAAAGCTATTTATACTTAATCTGATCAACGCAGCATTAGTTTCTTGCACACTGCAATAATTTTGTATTTAGAAATTGTGATTTGATATTTTTTATATAAATATTCATCAGCATATACATATCTGTGGATATTTTCGGAATTCAACTCAATTTGAAGTTCAAAAAATTCAAAATTATATTTATTCAAGAAATTTAAAACAAAAAACAAACATAATATAAAGGTTAAGAAACTACATATATTTACTGCGCAAAAGCTTAAATATTGAAAAACCAAAAACAAAATCTTCAGTAAATATAATTTGAATAAAATCAAAATAAAATAAATAAAAATAATTTTTTGAAAACATCTTTTTCCGGTTCGACGAACCGGATATTATGCGATATAATTAGAAAATCATTAAAATAATATAAATCTTGAATTAATTAATTATACGAATTATGTCTTTGTCTTTTTGTCGAAGTGAAAAAACTTTGTAATCTTCTTTAATATGAACTGACTGATTTGTCACATGACCATAATACAATATTATATCAAGCTAATTCTATGACTATTTGATTAAAATCAATAACGAGATAGTTGTTTGACAGTCGTATAAAAAAAATGTGTATGAATTCCCATTATTCAGTTGCCATAACAACAATATAAGGAAAATTATAACAGTGCTTGTCTTGGTTATATAAATAATATTAAAAAATTATAATAGATATAAGAAATATAAAATGAATTACCTAAATATAATACGCCAGTGTTAAAGGTATTTGGTCGTTATGTTGCTATGCATAATAATAATAACAAAACTTTATTTCACTTAATATAATATAGCAATATGACTTTACACATATGATATATATGTTTACTCACGTTGATAAAATCTACATAGAAAATGGACTTTTAATAAATGCATACCACTTAGTAATAATGTTAATTATTAAAATACAAAACCAAACTGCTCAAAAATTTACAAAATACTCCATGCTCAGCATTCGGAATAATCCTGATATTAATATAATCAAGAAAAATTTTGATGTCGACAAATGTACTTTATACTTTTACCAACCTAAGGAAACAATGTACCAGAGGACTAAATTAGAGTAACGCCGTAGTAAAATGAGCCAGCCAGCAACAATTGCACACGGGCACACATAATACAATTCAGGCGCGTATTCAGACCTGCAGCTTAGGGGAAATCACAACTAAAATCTTCGAGGGGGAGGAGAAAGTTGGAGGAAGTTGCTTTAAAATTTTTTTTTAATCATATTTACGTTATATCACAAAACCTAATTTTCGGTTTGATTTGGTAAACCTGTCGATAATATTATTCACATCAATGTCGATCTCAGGGTGGACATCAAGGACTCATAATTAGATACGCCGTCTCGTGCACAGATTGCAGAAATAGATGCAAGCGATTCTATCACGGCTGAAGAAATTGACTGAGAGTGATCTTGCACTTTGAGTCACATTTAAAGGAATGGGACGAGGAGTACATGATATGCTACTGACTATTTGCTCTGATAGGAAGTTAACTGATCTTGCTTTCTTCTGAGAAAAGTTGTCAATGGTCTTATCAGTCTTCCACTTTACACTTTCGCTACTATATCTACCTCCACCACTAAATAATATAGCAAGTTTATCCTTCTCGTACAAATTAAAAGTACACGTGAAGTTAAATTAAACAACACTACCTAAATTAACACGAGAGTACAAGCAAAGCAACGCCAACTACCGTAGAGGAAAGCAAATGGATTTTATTTTTATAGTTTTGCCGGAAAATTTTTGAAGAAAAATTGTAGAATCAATTTTAGCGGTACTCGAATCAATTCAAATGATGGTTTTCAGTCACCAATATTCCAAAGAAAAATGTTCAAGTAAATTTCTGAGAACAAAATGTATAATTGCTACCGCTCATAAATATCTTTAGCGACCAAGATCAGCCAAGGCAACTGAAACAATCTAACTCTTTGGAACAATGGTCGGCCACCAGTAGTGCGTGAAAAACCTAAAGAAAAAATGTCACATCTCTCTAAAAAAAAACTGAATGCGTGTGCCCTTGTCCGAAAGAATGAACCAACAGAATCAATCCACCAATTCGTTTGGACCGTTGCATGAACTTAATGCTTCCCTACGAACGTTAAAACTTTGAACAACTCAGGCTTGAAATAGTGTCGATACGAAAAATAATAGATGATTACATGGAACTAGGGTTCTACTGGAAGAACCCTAAATCAAAATTCGTTAAGTAAGTTTGTATGCTTCTGTTATGAGCACCCCACCAAGTTCTCCTGTCATCATTGATTTTATGTCGGAAAATTAGATAGGTAAAAAAAAAATTCTGATCGCAGACTAATTTTTTAGAAACAATAACACTTTCAAGTCGCTAAATTGTGTGCTTTTTCATCTATAGGAGTAATCGGTGCAACAAAAATATAAAAGCATCATAATAACGGGGCTACTAAGCATTGCGTACATTTTTCCAAATAATCAAACACTAAAATAAATATGTATTTAGTATTCCAAAATTACTTACCATCCTATGATAGGTATGATAGATGACTTTTCTACACTATATAAAACACAAGAAAAATCTAAAAAAAATCATACACGTTTCAAAGGCGAGGAACTATTAACGAATGATTATTATACCCAATTCAAACTCCGCTATTCCTAATAAAAAGAAGACAAACAAATGCCCAAACCAGCGCTAGCTGTCGCAGCATATTAGAAAAGTGCGTTAGAGCACCAGCATTAATCGCCAGCGTCAGCTACACATTGTGTCTGTACCATAGGAAAATCGTCCTGTTAAACTTTTACAACTCACTTTACAGGCCAGTGCCATATTCAATTTACCGCGAAGGTGAGGTGGCGCTTTGGGGGAGGTCATGACCCCTGTGACACTCCGCCTGTATACGCGCCTTATACAATTATTTATTTGTTTGAAATATTTGAAAGGATGATGCAAATTTTGATACCCCCTCTAATAGCCATGTGTATTACATTATTGGATAGCTCTTTTGAGCTGAATAAACGTTAGTATTGCGCCTAGTTCCAAATCCCAGTCCGTTTAAAGTTATACTGTACTATTCATGTGAGTTATACTGTACTATTCATGTCAGCTCTAGCAATATCCATATAACGTATTTTTTGGTTATTTCATAACCCACTGCCATTTTGTTCATCATAAGGAATGAGTCAGTGTCACATACTACCCAGAAGCCGGTCTTGAGTTCACTCCTTCCGCGTAGGCCCAGGAATCAGTTAGTGCAGTCGTTCCTTTGTATTGTGACTGTGAACTGTGAATTATTGAAGTGCTTATCGATTGGACAATTTATCACAATAGAAGTCTTCCGCAACTGTGTAATGTGTCCTAAAGGGTTCTATGGTGAAAGATATCAGCGACATTTTTTGACTGAGAATGCGAACAGAGCTTGCAACACATATTCAAGAAAATACAATATTAAAGGTTACTACGTGCTTCATTAATACAAAGATAAAATGTTTATTACGTATGTCTACTAGTATTTTTACTAAGCGCCTACTTATTTTTCAGGTTGTATTTGACAACGCGCAGAGTGTGTGTCAGTGGTTGTGGAAAAGGTCTGAAAATGCACTCAGATCACCTTCTATAAAAGCAGTGCACGAGGAACCACAGCAACAACATCATCTAATACTTCCAGGCATTGTATTTTTAGCAACTGTCCTAATCCAATCCGTCATAGAATACCACAATTTATAAAGATACACATATTTTATGGATTCAAGCTATACATTCTCGAAGGTGCTAAAGTGTGGCTAGAGCACCTAGAGAGTAATAACTGAACCAAACTATTTCAATTTGGCAATGTCACTCATGACATCAAAGCAGCCTAGTTTAGTGATATTTGTGATGAGGAACGCTTTGCAACGAGATTCTAATCTAAATTTTAACACGAGAAGTGTTGTGACTAATGAAGAGGTGCATTTATGGATCGGACGCAATTGCGATCAATTTGATTCCATTTTGGAACAAAGTCCCTCCCTCAATAAGGCAGAGATATAAAGAGCTGCTTTAGGTATTTTCTCACAAAACTGTGAACTGGTGATTCTAATGAGAGACTTGCGACATTGTTTAATATGTCAAGGCGAAATCTTGAGCGGTTGATTGCTATAGCACGTGAATGTCTTATCAATCCTTTATGTAGATCTGGCCTATGTAGGCAAAATTGATATTGTTGTTGGAAACCTGACTAAACGAAAAATTATATTTGGAGACGATGAAAACACGAAAGCAATTGTAATATGCGACGGGACTTACATCTAAATACATAAAAGTGAAAACTTCCTATTTCGGCTTGCAGAAGTTAAAAATCTTCTAAAATCATTCTTGATAGCCACCACAGATAGATATGTAATTGATGTAAAAGGGCCATACGCTGCTACGAAGACAGATGCAAACATTATGAGTGATATTATAAACATTGGTGAAAATCCAATCCATTATTTGCCTGAATCAAACGACGCGACGTATTTATTTTTGATCGAGGGTTCAGAGATTGCTTAAACGATATTGAAGCTTCTGGTTACGAATACCATGTTCCACCCTCAAAGGATAGACATGGATCCTAACTGACTACTGATCAGGCAAACCAATCTCGATTGGTCAATATGTTTCGCTGGTTGGTGGAAGTGGTTAACAGCAGATTCAAGCGTTATGAGACAGACGAAGAAATTCTTCAACCCCTTTCTCTGCTTCAGACGCGACAACTTATTGGACTTAGCAGACAGTCGCAATCACTGATCATGGCCCCTTCCGTCACTGAGAAAATAGTTATATTTATTTCAGATTTTGAAGAAAAACACAACTTTTATGTTTTATCGGCCGAAAAACTTTTTCGACGGAAAGATTCGGCCGATAAAAATCAAAATTGTGTTTATCTTAAAAATCTGAAATATATATACTATTTTATTAGTAAAACTATTAGTTTATCCTATTTCCCATGATTTTATTAATCATTGAAGCAAAAATCTTGTTTCAAAGTGGAATAAATTGAGTTTTTCGGTTTACATTCGATTCTTGTGTTTGATGTGAAAGTGCCATTACATCTACACCTCACCCGATAAATGGCGATGTGCCCCAGGGCTCTGTTATCTCTCCATTCCTCTTTTTAGTTTTCATTAATGTTCTGCTTTCCCTTACTCTCCATCCCAGTCATAGCTTTGTCGATGTCAGTACCCTTGATTTCGCTTCCTCATTTGATACTCTTGCGCACTCCAGAGGGAATGCCATATATGTCAGCCTCGCTTGGGGCAAAGCGAATCGCGTCGAATTCAATGCAACTAAGACAAGATCACCATTTAACCCCTCCCATTTTATTTCATTTTCATTTTTAATTTCGGATTCACCATCACTTAGCATTCTTGGCATTAACATTTCCAATAAATTAAGCTAGACCAGACTACATTTTCTCTGTTGTCAAAGAAGGATCCAATTGTCTTGGATTTCTAAAAAGGTGTAAGAAATATTTCAGTCCATCAAATCTAGTGCTCCTCTACAAATCCTACATTAGACCTAGAATGGAATACAATTCCCATATCTGGGCTCGGGCTGGTCGCACAATCTAAGCTTCATTGCATATTGTCCAAAGGAGAGCATTCAAGCTCATTGGCAATTTGACAATTACTTGTCATCATATCGACTCACTCGAGCACCGCCGCAATGTTGGATGTCCTTCGCTCCTATATCGCTACACGTATGGTATATGTTCCGATGAATTATCTAGTCTGATCCTTTGTATAGATTAATTCCTGCATGCAACACTCGCACATCTGCTCACCCTACAAAATACTTTCACCCGTACAGTAATATTCCGTGATGCTTTCTTATCCCGAGCAATGTGAATGTGGAACAGTCCACCATCTTCTGTTTTTCCTCTGGCCTACAATCTGCGAAGATTCAAGACGACATATATGGGCACCTCCGTCCGCAGCTTTCCTCATATCCTCTAATCCTTTCCCTATCTGCTTTCTGGCGTGCTGTATTTTGCATCATAAGGTATCCCATGAGTTTGGCGTATTAATATAAAAAAAAGGCTTTATATTTTCCAAAAATGATGTATTTTTTTGGTTAGGTACCTTGATATTTTGTATAATTCAACGTCTTTCTAGAAAAGTACCACCAACATGGCATAATATCAGTAAAAAAAAATTAATGCAGCGCCAAAAATTGGAAACTGTTAACAACAATTTTGTAAATTACAATTTTATTTACCAGTTATTTTCCTAATATAAAAGAAGACAGTTTATATCTAACGAATCATAACATTAACATATATTTTTTGCATGTACTTAGTCTAGTTACATTTATCAAAAAATGTTAGCACTAACTTAATGCGTAACATTTTATGGTTGGAAAAAAAAATTAATTTTTAATTTAATTTTAGTTTCTCAATAAAATGGTAATAATAACTGAGACAAACTTTTGTTAGAACGTAGAGAGTTGTGTGTATTGTGGAGGTTATATTGTAATTACATATAGAAAGATGACATTAATTTCGCTTAATATGTCTGGTATCGTAAAATAAATTATTGACATTAAAATATTCTTTGTGGTAGTAAAGGAGTTGCTCATATGGCGAGACGATGTTATGGGTGATTAGCCATTTTAAGTGTAAGGGTGGGTAGTACTTAAGATTTGTAAATGGATCGTAAAACATGTTGATATCCTGAACTAGTGTGTTTTCAATAAACTCACTTACTTACTTGCGAGTTTGAAAAGAAAATGGTCTATTCTATCTGTCTTGACCTTATTGTAAAGATTTTTATTACTTATCCATTTAAATCAGCCGGGTTTTCTTTAAAAGTTAATGCAATCCCTGAGAATTTTGTTTTCGAATATTCTTAATATTTTCATCTGGGCCGAGCTTATGCTATGCCAAATCGGAAATGCATAGCTCAGAATTGGTCTAATCATTTGCTTATAGAGGAAGATTTTAAGCTTTGTGGATAACTTAGAGTTGGATCTAAAAGCTCTGTTAAGCCAGTGAATAAAATACCTAGATATTTAATTTTGTTTTTAACCGGAATATTATGGTTGTAACAGACACTCAAACTTAATTTAAGTGCTTGCTAAGTGGGCGTAAGTAACTTGAGAAAAAAGAAAGAACTTCGATTTTTGACTGTAAACTTACACTGATTTTTATTGTACTAATGCAAGAACTTAAATACATTTTTTACGCTTACATGATAAATTTCGCTATTATCGTAAGTTCACTTCATTATGTTTTGTTTAGGTATGAACATGTTGAGAAATTATTTTTTGTTCAGGTAGGAACATGCTTGGGGCCGCCAGATTCCAATACACGATTGAATCGCTGTTCTATTGAAGTTTGTGGTGATGGTTGTCTTCCTTCCTTGGGTTTTGCTTGTCGCTTGGAACATCCAGTATAACAAAATTGAAAGGTCCTTTTGAGGGTGAACCAGTACTTCCAGATGAGGATGACCAGGAAAAGAATGAAAGCAGATGATATTGATGTGGTTGAGTAGAGTATCAGTGTGTTGTGTAGGATAGCTGGATCTATCTTGGGCTCCTCCATATATTGTAAGATTTGCTCGTCTGGTTGAATCAAAACTCCTGGTTGCAGCAATGCTGGTGATTTATTAAAGTTGGAAATGTTTAATTGTGGGGGAACTGCCCTTATATGGCTGGAGATGACCTCTATTGTTTGATCCAATTTGGTTTTTAAGGTTATCTCTCTTGTTTTCAGATAACAGTAATCAGCAGTGTGTATAATTCCTGTGGTATTTAGAAGTAATTCCTTTCTGGCTCCCTTGCAGAATATGGAGGCGACCTTGGTTTCATTAGTCATGTATAACCAAGTGTTTCTCGTCACCAAGGCCTTCCAAACTGTACCAGTCAGCTTGAACTGACGCATCTCACATATGGTCTTTGGATAATGATCATAAATTTCATCAATTACACAAGATGGGCTGTTTTCGATGCTGTGCACTATGGTTGGGCTACACAGGAACACGTGATTGGCTATAGTAGTGCAACTCTTCAATTCCCTTTCGTCTAGATTGAAATATGTTTGATGAGTATAATCAACAGCCAAGGTGGAAGATTTTATGTCGGCCACTGCGAATTCGTTGCCTTTGATTAAGTGTGGAGTTGGTGTTATATGTATCAAATCGTACATGTTTCGTTCAACAATATTTAAGTATCCATACAATATTATCGTGCCATTCTGATTTACCACGTCTAGTCGTTCCTGTGGTGTTGGTAAGATAATGAAGTTGGAACTAATTAAGTAAGAGATTTTGTTGATTGTGTTCTAATGCGTCAATATTTGCATAAACCTCCTCATTGACGCCAAATATACTGGTGAGTATCCTACCAAGAAGACCTCTTCTACTTCTGTTCCTTGGTTCTGTAAATCGGATTTCATCTATTGATCTTAAAAGGTTCTTCCTCCTTGTGCATAAGTGCCTGAATAGTTGCGAGCAGGCGTGATTTCAGTGAGCTTCTCAGTCTTGTCACACATTTCCTGTATTTGTTCCCAAGTGGAGTTGATATTTTTCTCGTCATAAAAAATGTCAACCATTGGAAGTGACACCTGCAATCGAAGATTTCCTCGTTTTATTTTGGCTCTGCCTAAATTCTCTATGTAGAGGCCGGATTTGGGCTGTATGATCTCATAGTCTTGTGCGAATGCTACAGTCAACCAATAAAGTATCAGCAAGGTGGAATGTAACAGTCTTGAGGCCCAGGTACATGGTGCGATTTTCATTCTTTTGCTATGTCGAGCTGTAGTCGGTTCAGGCCCCTTTCCATCTTTACTGGTGGAAATCGTATCAAAGTGCTCTGGTTTCGACCATAGCTCAGGTTCGGCTGAAATGTCAGGTAACCCCCTTTTTGTGGATTTCTTGAGAGTGGTCAATGCTGTAAAAGTCCTGAGGCCGGCATCTTCATGGTCAGATTTATGTATACTCATAGGCAACTGGCACAGTTTGATAAGTGGCCGTTTCTTGATAATGTTTCTATATTGCACAGAAACTACTCGCACTATTCCATCTTCGCCAGGATGAAGCTGTACAATTCGTCCTAATGGCCACTTTTGTGGGGGCAAGATGTCTTCCTTTACTAGAACTAACTCGCCGAGAACTGGGTTCTTTTTGTCTGTTCTCCATTTGCTTCTTTGTTGTAGTAGTGCCAGATATTCTTGTGACCATCTCTTCCAAATGTCCTGGTATAATTTTGTAACAAGCTTCCATCTTTGGTGGATTTCTTTACACTGAATATCTGGTTCAGGCGGTGCTAGCAGAGGTCTTCCGATCAAGAAATGACCTGGAGTTAATGGCTCTAGATCCGTGGGATCGCTTGAATTTTGTCCGATTGGCCTTGAATTCAAGCAAGCCTCCACTTGATGTAGCACGGTGGTAAATTCCTCATATGTTAGCAAGGTGTCTCCCAGCACTCGTTTGAGGTGTGCCTTAACGGACTTAACGCCAGCCTCCCACAGACCTCCAAAATGTGGGCTGGCTGGGGGTATAAACTTCCACTCTGTCCTATCATTGGCTGTAATCTCTGCTGCTCGTTGGGAGGAGCTGGAAATTGCAAGTTGCAGGTCTTTATCTAGCCTGTTTTTGGCACCAACAAAATTCGTCCCATTGTCGCTAAATATTTGCTTGCAATTTCCCCGCCGCGCAACAAATCTTCTATAGGCAGCGAGGAATGCGTCTGTGGTTAAATCGCTTACTAATTCCAAGTGAATGGCCTTTGTTACCATACAGACGAAAAGTGCTATGTAACCCTTGTTTGTTTTGGTGCCTCTTCCTTTGGACATTTTGGTTATGAATGGGCCGGCATAATCTATTCCGCAGTGAGAAAACGGTGGTGATGGGATTATGCGAACAGCTGGTAGATTACCCATTACTTGCTGTGTGCTTTGTTGGCGGTGTCTGACACACTTGATGCATTTGTGGATTCTTCCTTGTACTACTCTTTTGGCATCTATTATCCAGAATCGTGCCCTTAAGAAATTTAATGTAAGTTGCGTTCCTCCGTGTAGCGTTTGATGGTGAGAATGATCAACAATGAGACTGGTGATATGGTGTTTTGGTGGTAGTAGCATCTGATGTTTTGCATACATAGAGAGTTCAGAGTTTTCCAATCTTCCCCCGACTCGTAGAATGCCATCCTCGTCTAGAAATGGGCGTAACGAAAGTAATCTACTGGTTTTCTTTAACGGAATTTTCTTTTCGAAAGATTGGATTTCCTCAAAGAATGCTTCCAACTGTGTCATCTTTACTATACACTTCTCTGAATTCTTCAGTTCGTTGTGTGACAGATGGTGCAACATTCTCTGTGAGCGTGGAACTCTACAGTTCATGATGAATCGTCGGCAATATGCAGTAATTCTTAACTGTTTGGTATAAGATGAGCATGAAAAAATATTCTCTGTTGAGAAAACTGTATTGAAGACCTTGATCTGTTTTTTTTCTTCTTCACTTGTCTCCATATTTAGTTTGTTTGATGGCCAAACTTCAGCAGGTTGGTCTAGCCAAAGTGGACCTCTCCACCAGATCGTCTGCGAAGCTATTTTCTTCGGATTTATTCCTCTGGAAGCTATATCGGCGGGATTTTCTGGAGAAGCTATGTGTCTCCATATTTTTTTGTCAGCTAGGCTCTGAATTTCGCTCACTCGGTTCGCGACAAATGAATGCCAGTTGTTTGGGTTTTTAGCGATCCAAGCTAGTGCTATCTCAGAATCGCACCAAGCAAAAATCTGAGGTGACTTTATCGCTAGAATCTCAATGGTTGATTTGAGCAGCCGTGCAAGGAGTAATGCACCACAGAGCTCTAAACGTGGTAAAGTGATCTTCTGTTTTAATGGTGCTACTTTGGTTTTTGCAGTTAGCAATGTAGTATGTATTTTACCAAAAGCATCAACCGTGCGTGTATACACTACTGCGGCATATGCTTTCTCAGAGGCGTCGCAGAATCCGTGAAGTTGAATTTGTTGGTTCGTGCGATGTCCAACCCATCGTGGAATTCTAATTGCTTTTAAGCCCAGCAGATCTTTTTCGAAGCTTGTCCAGAGTTTGGTTATATCTTCAGGTGGAGGCTGGTCCCAATCTGTTCCTGCCTTCCACAGTGACTGCATGATGAGCTTGGCTGTAACGGTTACTGGTGCTAACCAGCCTATCGGATCAAAGATGGTAGCAGCCCTTGACAGTATTTTTCGTTTCGTCAATTTTGCCTCATTGTTATGGAAGCGTATTCTAAACTGAAACTCGTCTTGTTTGGGATTCCAATGTATTCCCAGAGCTTTGATTGTTTCATCTTCTCCAATTTCTAATATTCCCTTCTCTATCATGTTCTCGGGAAGGTCATCTAATAGTGCTTCATTATTTGAAGTCCATTTACGCAGATTAAATCCCCCCATATTTAATAAAGAGGTTATTTGTTTTTGTAGTACCCGAGCTTCAGCTTTTGTATCAGCTCCTGACAGCATGTCGTCTACGTAAAAGTCCTCATTGAGCACCTTTTTTGCCAAAGGTAGCTGGTCACCTTCGTCCTTGGCTAATTGTTTTAGTGTTTGGACTGCAAGAAATGTGGCTGGGGCTGTGCCATAAGTGACCGTGTTTAGTATGAATTCTTGAATGGGTTCTGTTGGTAGCTTCCTCCATAGTATTCGTTGATAGTTTCTGTCGTCTTCTGCGATCTTGATCTGTCGAAACATTTTCTCTATATCCGCAGTGAAAACGTAACGATGTTTTCTCCATCTTAGGAGAATTTGATTTAGATCTTGCTGAACTTTTTGTCCTTTATACAGCAAGTGATTAAGACTCAATCCAGAATCCGTGTTGGATGAAGCATCGAATACTACTCGCAATTTTGTTGTGGTGCTGTCTCTTTTAAATACCGCATGATGAGGTAGATAGTATATTTTGGACTTCTCACCTGTGTAAGCTCCAGAGGGGCTCATGTGATTTAAGGCGAGATACTCCTTCAGGAAGGCATTGTAAGCCGCCATGTCCTCCGGGGCTTTCTTAAGTTTCTTTTCTATTTGCAAGAGACGAGCAACGGCCTTGTGTCTTGACTCTCCTAAGTTTCCCACATTTTCTCTAAATGGTAGGCGGACAATATACCTGCCATCTTCATCTCTTTGGTGTGTCGTCTTAAAATGCTCTGTGCAATAATCAGTTGCTTCATTGGAAATGGCGCTGTTTTCTATCTCCCAAAACTGTTCGATTTTTTCGTCCATTTCTGCTAGAGAGAGAAAGCTTGAAACTTTGTTGGTTCTCTGGTAACTTCTGGGGATAGTTCCAAATAGGATCCAACCAAACTTTGTGTTTTGAGCTGCGGGATGCTCTTGTTTGAGCCCCTTTAACAATATACTGGCATAAACATCTGCACCTAGTAGTAGGTCTATTTTCCCTGGTCTGTTGAATGTGGGATCTGCCAACGTTATATTACCATATTTTCCTATGTCAACTTATAATACAGGTGAGTTTGGAAGAAATGAATTGAGTTTAGGCAAGACAAGTGCTTCTACACAAAGATATGTGTGTAATTTGTCCTGAAGCTGGATGCGTATCTTCACTTTACTGCATGCCTTTCCAGATTTAGTCTCGCCAACCCCCAATATGGTGGCTGATATGCGCTCCTTTTGCAATCTTAAATTCTGGACTGCTTCTTCGGTAATAAGCGATACCTGTGAGCCTGGGTCAATTAATGCTCTAAAAAGCTCTGGTTGATTAAATATGTTTGTAACTCTTACCATGGCAGTTGGTAATAGCACATTTGGCATTTTGAGCTTGTTGTGGAGAGCAATAACCCCTTTATTTACCGTGGCCTCTGGAATGCTTTCTACAATTGTATTAGTAGTCATATAAGAACTGGATTGATTTCTTGAGTTCTCATCGTATTGATGAAGTAGCGTATGGTGTCTTTTTTTGCAATAAAAGCACGATTTGCTTGTTTTGCATTTCTCGGATTTGTTGTGAGCCATGCAGTTGATACAAAGATTCTTTTTTGCAATGTATGATTGACGATCATGCACGCTCATCTTTTTAAATTCTATACATTGGTAAATGCTATGCTCTTTGTTGCAGAAGATGCATGATCGTTGTAGCATGGTATTGAAAGATTTTTTCTTGTTGGAGGTAAATGCTTCTTGTTTTGTTTGTTTGCTACTCTTGATGCAGTCTAGGATTTGATAGCGCTTATCTAAAAAATTTAACAATTCAGGCGTAGATGGCATCTCCCTTGGGTTCGCAGGGCTCTCCTCAAATAGTCTTATACTTTCTGCATCAAGTTTTCTGATTGCAATGCAGACAATCATAGGACCCCATTCGTCCGTGTGACAGTTTAGATTTTTTAATGCTTCTAGGCATTCTCTTATTATGTCATAGAGGGCTATAATATCTTCTTGAGATCTGTATTCAACCTTCTTTGCATCCATGATGTTGTTGATATATTCTGTTATGATCTTCCTGTTATTATTAAACCTTGATTGGATTAACTTGATGGCAGTTTTATAGTTGCTATTATTCAATTGTAGATGACTTATTACTTTTCTTGCATCGCCTTCTATATGGTATAGAAGGTATTGCATCTTCTCAACTTCGCTTAGATAGGGGTTGCGGTCTATAACCTGCATGAATATATCGCTGAAAGATTTCCATTCCTTGTAGTTTCCACTGAATCTTGGAATTTTAATTGGTGGCAGTTTTGGAAAGTTATTCTGCCTGTTGTCTGACAAATATGGATTGGTATTTATCTGGTGTCGTGTGGGATCCCACAAGTCGCTCTGAGCAAATGTATTAGAGCCAGTGCTTTCCTGAGTATCAGTACTAAGAGGTGTGGAAGATGCTGCAGAAGATGCAGGTTGTCTGGTATCCTGCCCTAGCGCAGAATGTGTTAAGGTTGCTGTGTCTGCTGGTTTAGTAGATGTAGTGGTTACTGGAATTGGATTTATTGCATAGCTTTCTAACAAGTTTAAAATATCATCGGCTATCTTTTTAGTTGTTCCATATAGATCTTCAGTGAAGTAAAGATGCTCTTTAGGAATTAACTCTTTTAATTGCTCATGCCGTGTGGTAAAGCTGTCCCAAAGTGTGTTCAGCTCTGCTCTCTTTTTAACTATGTATTCCCTAGTTTTTCTAGAAGATCCATCTTTTCCGATATTCCTTAACAAATCATCAATCAGTTTAGCCAATTGCTTTTGCTCTTTCAAAAGTTCTTGAGACATCTTTGAGCTTGTGGCTTCAAATATGTAGTGTTTTCAGATGGCGATGGTTTGAATTTGTTTTTAACCGGCTGAAGTGCCAATGACAACTACTCAAATCATGTAACAAACACTCAAACTTAATTTGAGAACTTGTTAAGCTGACCTGGTGATTGGTGAAATTGTTTTATGGCGACTGTGATGGCTGTACAACAATACTCAAACTCAATTTGAGAACTGCTGCTTTTCCTGGGGATTGCGGATGATGATTTGTATAACAATACTCAAACTTAATTTGAGAATTGTTATTTGAAGAATATTTTTGACGATGATTGTACAGCAATACTCAAACTTAATTTGAGAACTGCTGTTTATAGGTAGTGGATGTATGTTTGATTGTGAACTTGCGCTTACCACTGGTGGGGGCACAGATATTCACTTTGTACAGGCGTTAGTTTCACTTCTTGAGGCTCGAAGGACCATGTAACAGACACTCAAACTTAATTTAAGTGCTTGCTAAGTGGGCGTAAGTAACTTGCGAAAAAAGAAAGAACTTCGATTTTTGACTGTAAACTTACACTGATTTTTATTGTACTAATGCAAGAACTTAAATACATTTTTTACGCTTACATGATAAATTTCGCTATTATCGTAAGTTCGCTTCATTATGTTTTGTTTAGGTATGAACATGTTGAGAAATTATTTTTTGTTCAGGTAGGAACAATGGTTATTTAGTTTTAGATGGAAGTTTTGTAAACCGGTCACAGCGTTTAGTAGACAATTTTTTTTCCTACCTTTAAAAAATATTGCCTCACCTTTGTCCGTATTAATTTTAACTTTCCAGTTGTCAAGATATTTGAAGAGAGCATTTAGGTATCTGTTTAGTTGTGTCTTGAGGATGTACTTTTTGGCTCCAGCTGCAAATAAGAGAGTGTCGTCTGCATAACAAAGGGTGTTCACCTTGCAATCATTTTTACCAGGTTTAGGAAGGTCCGCTATATAAATATGATATAAAAGTGGTCCGAGTAAGGAGCCTTGAGGTTCCCCTGCCATAATATCAAAAGCTTGAGATAGTACGTTCTGTATTCTAATGGTAAATGATCTATTTGTTAGATAATTGTAAATTATTCGACAGATATGAGTACGGAATACGAACAGGTTTTTCATTTTGTAGATACGCTCGCAAATGAACTGGGACATGTTGACCACACTGGCTATCCTTTACATCGAATCACAGTTGCTATGGTCTTTGGATTTTGATGATTTTATAAACAAATTCCCTGCTCAGTAGGTCAGATAAAGGACAATTTGTGAATAACTATTCATTATTACTCACAAATAAAAATGGAAAGCATCAATATCTAAAGACACTGATTGTCGCGGAAATTTGAATTAAGATATTTTTAAAAAAATGTGTAAAAAGTCATTCTGCCAATGTTTTACTGCAGATCAAACACTTTTTATCGCAATCTAAACTTCAATATTGATGTATGGAACAAAAGATATTGCAATACAATAGCATTTTTTTCTACTTAGTTCGTTAATATCAGAATTGTGTCTTAAAAAACGACTTTCGCTGCCATGACTCGCTTCGCGTCATCTGCATATGTGTAACTGGGTAGGGACCAGGAAGGGCCCCCCCTGAATGTGGACACCCCCCCCTCAGGAAATTAAGAAAATTCCCAAAAAACATTCGCAATTCGTACAATCCTAGGCCCAATTAAATTGAATCCGTGCGGATCAGAATTGAAAAGGCTTTAAAGAGTTTTTTTCTTCAAGCAAATCTATTAAAATCTTTTTACAATTTTTAAAAACTATTTTGAGATTGTTCTGATTCCACTGAATTTTGACAAAGGCGTGATCCGTAGGAGAAATCATGCAGAACTATTTTGACAGTTTGTGCAGAAATTTTAATTGATAACATTGATATCAATAATATTCTTATTACGTTACATTATAGAATAAAACTATATTAACACTCTAGACAATAAATACTTCGGGAAACCGAAAAATTCTCAGAAAAACATTAAATTTGTCTAGAACCTACTCGAGTCTCGAAAAGGAGAAGGCAACCGGAGAGCGCAAAAGACTTTCTGATAAAGCCCACTGTAGGTAAAAGTAATTTAGTAGATTTTCCATCAGATGCAAGGCCAAGGCGATCCGTGCTGGATAACATTATCACTAACTTCAAAAATAGGTTTGAAAATCTACCTTTGGCACAGTCAGTTGACTCATAAAGTTGTACCTGAAACAGAGAGGCATTTGCAGAAAATTATAAAAAAAATTTCAATGTAGACATTTCCATCTTACAGACTGAAACAAAAATAATAAACAATATATTCCAAAACAAGAGCATTATATTTAGTAAATTTGGAAAGACTGAGAACAGAAATTAATAAATACTTCTGCCCAAATTTATAGAAGTAGCTGCAAACAGATCTGGGTCTTTCTGTCAGCTCAGCCGGCTGTGAACGGAGCTTTTCCATCGAGTTAAAACTTAAGCGCAAATGCTTCAGGAGAGATTTCCGAACATGACACTCATACACATTGAAAACAAATTAACTGCGCAACAGGTGCTAAATAAGTTTGTAGGAAAAAACTGTAAACTAAAGCATATATAGACTTTAACTATATCTTTATTAGTGCTTAACAATAACTTAAATAATTAATCTAAAATATGTATCTAACTTCAGACCTGTAAAGTACTTAAGTACATTGGTACTTAAGTATTAGTACCAGGACCTGGACTTAAATGTTTTTTAAGTACAAGTCCCGGTACTGTTACTTAAAAAATTTAGAAATACAAGTCCCGATACTGGTACTTAACGCACTTAGGTACTACAAATACAACCGTAACGCGAAGTTCTTCAGATTTTGTAAATTTTGTAAATTATTTAAATACGCCTTCTAATAATAAATTATGAGTAAATGTTAGGCAGAAATTTACATGCTACAATCTGCGCTCTCTTTGTCCGCATTCACAATAGATTAAAAGTGCCGATCTAGTTTTTTTTGCTTTCTTGGGAGCGAGTTAAAGTTTCACATAGGAAGACTACATATTACAAAAATTTATTATATATATTTTTTTTTTTTATGAGAATTATTTTATGTTCTAGAATTTAGATTATGTTTCTTGTGGGCTCTGTAATTTATAGACTCTCTGTACTCTCTGTAACTTTGGAAACTTTATGGGTTTTTTAATATATGCAATTTCATTAGCTCTAGGCATTATATCAACAGTGTGTAAGTGCTCAGAGCAATGCATAAAAAATGTTGATCAATGCTGGAAATTACTCACGAGCTGGTATACTTCGCAAACAAAATGTTTGTTAAAACCTATGTACGAAAGTTGGGGGACCTGGGCTACCCCAGAAAAAAGTTCTAGTTACGCCAATGGTCATCTACTAACCCGATTTCCAGTTCAGACAGTGCCGTAATGACAAAGTATGAGTAAAACATGTGCTGTCATCTTTCGTGAAATAAGTAAACAACGGCCAGCGGACGGCATACTGCCAACATACGCATATTCTATTCACCTATATTATTTTAGAAACTGCATCAATATGCTTTTTGAAACAGAAGAAAATGTAATTTTTTTATTTTTCATCGGTTTTTTTGTACGAGTTTTGCATTTTTCATTTTGTACAGATTTTCAGATTTTGTAGTTACAAAACTAACTTCTTATGTTTACTTTTTATTAACTTTAATATTGCAAGGAATTCATTTTAAATTTTTATTTATATTTTTGACTTTTGCGTTTTTCAGATCCTAAACTAGATGTGCCGCTCACTTTACTATATGCTAAATTAATGATTATATAAAAAAGTCTCTCTCAGGACTTTGACGTATACTTTAAATTTTGCAAATAGAACCGAATAGTGAATTCCGACGACAAATAGATAATCTAGAAAAATTTGTATGCTCTGACGACATTGAGTAGGTGAAGGCAAATTCTTGCATCACAGGATAAATAGCATCTTCACTCATATCTAAGCTGATGTTATCAGTTTAGTGTTATAAAAAGATGTAATTCTCTATGAACTTCTAAAGTTAAACCAATCGATAGTAAAGGAGATATACTTGAGTAATCGATTATATAGGGTATTTACATATATGACAGTTTGGAGTTGTAAGTAACGTTTCCTCGTTTCAGAAGGTTTTGCAATTATCCAATTCCAATGCAGCAACCAGTTGGCACCAAAGTGCAAGGATTAAAAATATCATAAAAGCTCTTCAAATATGATACCACGCTACTGCAGAAAGTATAAAAGTACGCAATGCATGTGCGAGATAAGGCAGTCAGTAGTAGAGCTTTGGCATTGAAATCGCGTTTTTCATAATTTCTGCTCTAATTTTGTTTTTTGATAATTTTTGTAAGAATACAATTTACCACAATGGCGAACGAAAATACAAACAACCAAATGTAAAGCTAGAGGAAGATAGCTTTTCCGTATATCCGGTAGTACCAACATTAGACCCAGGGTGAGGAAAATAAATTGCTATTTATTTAATTCAGAACTCATAGAACGCATAGGTATGAAAAGTTGAAATTTCTTTTATTAAAGTACTTTTATGGAGTTTGTAGTCTTTAGTTTAAAGTAAAGTATGTCGGGTACATGTGCATAGGGTTGCCATACAAAAATTTGGATTTTTTACATGTAGCTCTGGACGTATTCAATGCACTGGGATTTAAAAATCTCCTTTTGTCCTGTGAGCTGTCCATGATAAAAAAAAACTATTCCAACTGTCAAACGAGCATATTTTCAAAACAAATAACCAACACTTCATCTAGAATATCCATATTATATTGGTCTTTGAGAAATTTTTACCTTTTTTCGAGTTATTATCATGTTTTCATTTCAATAGTACGATTCGGTTTTTTGATCTATTTTGGTTCGAATAAATTCAGCAAAATTTAAAGTGTTTATAGTATTTGGATTGAGTTTAAATTACATTTGTATTTATGTTCACCCAAATATCTATTAGATAAATAAATTACCATCGAAATTAGAATCATGTAGCGTTTTTAAAGTATTTAAGAGTACATTTGAAGCATTCCTTTTTCACTACGTTAATCAAGTAAAACGGTGCTTGAACTTTTGAATGTTTTTAAAAGTAACGTAACAAATTTATTTTTATTTTTGAAAATCGGCAAGACATTTTAACATGTAATTCAAATTACTATACAATTATAAACAGACAAAAATCTACGTGAAAATTAAAAAAATATTCATAGTAACACTAAAAGGTTTTTCTTCTTTAATCTGCAACTTTAAAAATATCCGGGTACGAAATTTCAATTCTCTAGCTTATCGCCCGAATGGACATGTAAATTAAAGAAAAAAAAATTTTAATTTATGCATGCTTGGTCAATCAATTTTTCTGTACCAATACGTTACCATTTTGCTAAAACGTGTCAAAATACTTTTAAAATGTGCTGTTTATGACCTTTTATGTTATGCTCCATAACAGTAAATATTTTATGTTAAGACGAATAAAATAAAATAAAAATTTTTGGACAAAATAGAATGAACAATTAATATGTCTTTTAAGATTTAATAGGTATCGGATTGAAAATGAGTACTTTTTGGGGCTGAACTGCAAAAAGTTCTGAATTAATTTCTTCGCGGATATACAATGGATACTTTTAGAAAGGGCAATTCTTATTAATTTTACATGTGGTTGCTTATTGAAGAGAAATATCATCCAAAGTTTTACAAAATTTCCATTAATAAAATTTAAAATTTTGTAAATCCAAAGAATTCTGGTAAATTTCTGTAACGCATAAATGGAAGTGGCAGACTGTCACCTTTAATATCCAAAATCTCTTTTTTCCGATAAACACTTTAGAAAATATAGCCACATTCATTTACAAGGGTATTAAACTAAGATTAAAACGTAAAATCTGGAAGACAATGCTGAATTTCACAACACGAAATTTTTTCTTAAAAATTGTCCATATTTTCACCTCTTAAAATATTTACCATTATTTCTGAGACACCCTATATAAGTATTTACAATTTTCAACGTAATTTCAGTTCACAATTCGAGTTTAAGCCTACGATATAGCTTAAACTCAGTTTCACATTACTAGATTAAGCCCAGCTGAAGCCATCAATTTTGGGGATTAAGCTCAGTATAACTTTTTTGTCAGTTACACAGTACTAGATAAAACTCAGCTTAAGACATGTATCTCGGCGAGTTCAGTTTAACTTCAAATGTGATGTTATTAAAAAAAAATTGTTTTGTCAGCTTTGAAGTAGTGCCAAAAAACAGTTTTTACGATAATTATCATAATATATTCGGTGATGAAGAAATATCAATAATGTTGACTATGTCATCGAAACAACAATAAATTATCAAGAATTGATTAAACCTGAGTAAATATCTTTATAGTCTCTCCACTTAACGACAATTAAACTCTTCCTATATTTCTGTGCATTTAATAATCTTTCGACTTGCTGTCAAAAAATTTAAAACAAAATAAAACGTAAACAAAATGTTGACAGATAATTGATTCACAATTGTATAAGTTCACAGCACAGTGCTGCCATATTAATGAAAAAAAAAAGCGAGGAGCACTGTGAAACTAATTTTGGCTTCAGCTTTGGGTCCAAATTTGATAGAACTTGAACTCAAAATTTCACCATTTTACTACTTAAATCCCTAGGAGGTTTGCTTAATGTGCATAATTATGGTATTTACATAATCGTATAAATCTTCCAGTAAAAGTATGCAAAATCTGAAAGAAACAAAAACATGTTATGCAAGAAATAATCTTCATAATTAAAACAGAATCTTTGCGCAATATTCTGGTGGAAGTCTACGTTCGTGGAATTTATGTACGCAGCATAACTAACATCATCTTGATCATCGCTCTCCGTATTGGCATAAAAAAAAAATTTAAAATGTCACTGGAATACCATTTGCGCGACATTTGATATATACCTCCACAGTAGCTTACCATCGGATGAAATCAATTGAATTGAATTTTTTTTTTTTTGCTTTGAGTTGTTTTGAAATATGTGAAAGCAGTTAAATTTACATGCAGTAATTAATTAGCAAATTGCATACATGGATCAATTTCAGAGATTATGTAATCATGTGTCTATTATAGTGCAACTGCAAATTAAGTGTGAAGAACTAATAAAAATCGGTTGCTGCAATGTTATGTGAGGAAGTAATGCCATATTAACTAGCAGCTAGTCATGTTATTTAAAATTTTATTTAATTGAATAAATTTATTGTTATGAAGATGAATTATTCAATACAGAGGTATAATGAGACACAGAACCAGGAGGACATGACATAAGAATAACTTCCAAAGGTTAGTCAGAGCATCTAAGGGCAAGCCTTTGTAGATCTCTGCAAAATTTTGGCCTCAAAACAGAAAAGACTACTTAGTTATGGAATTTCAGTGAAAATTCGAAAAGCTAAGCATTCTTAATATTATTATTTATTTTATGTATCAGGAAAAGCAGTAGGAAATCTACAGAAACTTATGACTTTAAGCCTAGTATCGAGTTCGAGCAAAGTAAAATTTAACGCGGTCTAATAATATTTCACATTAAAATCTGAAGTCTGTTATTTTAGAGAAAACAAAGTGACAGATATCCAAATTTTCAGTTTTTCACGGAGCAAACCTGCAAGCTGTAATTACGTACATTTATCCCCTTTATTGGAGCCGCTTTCAACCTCTTTTTGGTGGCTAAGGAAACAGAATTCGTTTTTTAAGGTCTTTTCATAATTTTAGACTACCAGCTTTTTACACTGCTACAACGATGAACTGAAAATTATCATAGAAATAGGCAATATCAAAATTTTACCAGCATTTTAATGCTCCGCGCATTAAAATGGTCAGTAAAATGAGTGGAGATTTTCAAAGTGTTATCTATCTGATAATAGTGAAATTTCACTTTTTATCAGTGAACTCCGTACTGCACTAATAAAAGCATCAGTAAAATTTGTGCTTGTGATTTTACCAGCGCTGAAATTTGTATGAAAATGTCACTTTTTACTGCAACTCGATACTAGACTTTAGGTTAAACAAGACCCAGTAACAGCAACAAATTATTACTTCAGTTTTGCTCAATTAATGTTAAAAAAACTTTCCAGAGGTCGAAAGGATGAAGGCTATATTTCAAAATTTTTTTTAGATATTGTGCATTGCAAAAAATGTTCCCTAGAAGACAATGAGTTTCAATTGTGTTGATACGTTTAGTGTTGATACGATTTTTCCGTGAAAAAAAAACTGGTGCAATACTAAAAAACAGAATCATGCTATACACCTAATAGGAGTATTCACGCCTTGTAGTAAGTACTCAAAGAGTATATCTTTGCAAAGGTTAATTTATTACTTACCATATAATAGTAAAATAAGGTCTGTTTTTGAAAAAAATCGACCACCAATTAATGATGCAATCAACAAGAAACCTCTTTTTTGTTTGGAGAGTTTTGCTATGAAAATTCATAGCGAAATAAGTCAATCTGAAATTGACTCAGTTTGCTGCTAAGTCTGCAGCTCGAGATGCTTTTCCACTCAAACTGTAAGCTCTTTGTTATATTTTTTCTTATTTTTAGAAATAAATTCCGGCACCTTTAAACTAACTGTTACCACTCATTCAACCTCCTATATCCTCTCGTCTCCTTGAATAATTGTTTGTTTATCTCGATCCCAGATTTCACTCTGTAAAAAATTAACCTGTTAAAATAAGCACCGTGCAACCTGCACGCATACTTTTTGCTTTTGTTAGTGTTAAGTGGATTTTTAGTTGTTACCAGTTAGGTAATATCTTCACCACTTTACCAGTAAAATCCCTGAAATATCCTGAATAAAAACAATTTGTAATATGACCCTCCCTGGGTGTATTCTGGAATAAAAATGAATACAAGCGATAACTACAGCCACTAAAATGTTGATAAATTGTTTTTTTTTCTTTTTATCTTTTAGCTTATGAAATATGTATGAAAATTTAAATGAGAATCGTATTATGATTTTACAGACCCTTTTCCATTTCGTCATGTTCAACGTGTTCTTTTCTTTCAGATTATCTTCAAATTTACGCTAATGTTGTTGATGGTGAGTACCTACCGAAATAATCAAATAAGTTAATTACCATTTTTTCGAATGCATGGAAAAGACTGTGGGGCGAATGTGTTTAATTAATATCATACGAAGAAATTTTATTTATTCGAAACTTTCCGCATTTTCCAACTGTGGTTAATTACTTACCTTCATTTATACTATATTCATAAGCAAACGATGCTTTGCAATGATCATTTATTCACAGATTATTATGCGTTTACTCATGTCTCAGTCTATATTGTTTTTTTTTTTTTTTTTAGATAATTATCGCAATCGTCTTTGGTGCAATGAATGAGCTTCTAAAATAGACATTAAGAGGGAATTATCATTTCCTTCTAAAATTTCTAACTTATAATGTTTTTTTTTAATATTATCATCATTATTATTTTTTTTTCTTAATGTTAAGGACCCTTAGACTTGTGAGAGGGGTAAGAAGTAGAGATACACGAAGGCAACGAAACGAAAAGAGAATATTTCTCAGATAAGTTTTCCATAAGCTTTTATTTATATGACAGAGTTGTAAACGTTTTACTTTAGATGTGATATAACAGTATATAAAGTTATATGATAGTGAATATTTAAATTAAAATAGCTTAATATAAAAAAAGTATACCTGCAAATATTGACAAAAACAAATTACATTTCATTTTAGTAAAATACATAAAATTTTGTTGCACGAAATGAAAAATGCATTAATTCATGTCAAAATTAATAAACCAAAAACTAAACAATAAAAAGTCATAATTAAGAAAGTAATTTTAAGCCTTTTTTCCGAATAAAATTCCTTAAAACTGTGCTTGCCCTTGGAAATACATAAATATTCGTTGCATTTTTCACAGGGATTGCATATACGACTATTACAAGATGGTGGGCCATACACCTTAAGAGGTTTAAGTCACGAGTGATTGTTCAGTGATTAAAACTGTCTAGTCTTATATCATCAGAAAGAACGGAGCATATCGGTTCGTGTTCAGTAAATTTATCTGAAACTTAGAGTTTAACTGATCCTGCTGCACTTTTCTCTACTTGTGGGTAAGCTGCCACTAGAAACACTTCCGTAAGTTTTAGGCGAAACTGCAGCAAATCTTTATATATTTTTCATGCTTGTCTTTTCGATACTCCATCCATGAGTATACAACTTCTAAATATTTGATTTTAACCATGTTCGGTACCATTCCATATATTGGTCACATATGTAAACGCCTCCCATATGTTTATTGTATTGTCTAATTATTTGTGGTCATGGTATGTTCATAAATGCTTTTACTTTCTTTGACCATCTCCAAACGTCTTCTATAGGCTCTTCTTCAAACAAAGTGGATGAAAGAAGACCTCTATATTTAATAATGATAACTTCATCATCATTTCCCACGAACTTTTGCATTCCCCCCCTCTCCATTGTTGAGTCCACGGAGAAAGATAAATTTTTAATTCGGCTGCTCATAGTTCCGGTCCTGTAATAATCAAGGCATAAAAGTTTCAGCATTAATTATAGCTGTAAAATATCTATCGATATACACAAAAGTCTTCGGAGGTATGGCTTTAGCAAGATGTAATACTACATTCGGACCAAGCCGTAATCCAGTATTTGCAATTTTGGTCTTTTCACCTTGGTAGAATTCTACTACAATCCCTGATGATATGGTAACTAACAAGTTTTTGATCCCGGTCGGTCTAACAATAACTTTATTAGGAACGTAGCTTCTTGCTGTATATCTTCCAATAAAGGGAATCATTTGCTCATCGATTGAGTAATATCCAACGTTTCAATCAATCTGAGGACATCTATTCCTTACATCATCAATGATTGGTTGTATATAGTTTTCAAAATATATTTTCCTTCTATTGATTACAACTAATGTCAACATAATGCTGACAAATTCGCAAAAGGTATATACTGTCCTTTTAAAAGCATTAGTGATTTTATCTATCGATATTCCTTTCTTAAAAGTACCGAATCGAAATCCATCAAAATCAAGAAAAATAATTGAATTCGTCTTCCCCATGAATACTGCTGAAAAAGTGCAAACAATTCATAACCCTCACGTTTGTGATAGTAAAATATAACGAACACAAAAACACTTTTATTTCGAAATTTTCGCACTTGAAACTACAAATAAATTATTTAAAAAATTATTATTCGGTGCCATGCTTCCATGCTCGCTCTGCTTTACCTCTGATCTGTGCAGCTCTAAACTTGTGTTTGAGAAAAACTCTCCAAAGAATTTAGAAAAGCATTATTCTCAGAAACGGTCGTAATGAAAGTTATCGAAAAATAGGGACATGCAAGAGATCTGGATTTTTTTCCTCTTGTCTTCACGATTGTGCGGGTTAGGGAGGGAAATGGTTATACAAGTAGAGAATGACACACTATCTGTCCTTCAAAACTCCTGCAGTGGTCATTGGACGTTGGAGGTAATCTAGGACTTTAGTAGTTACACATCATTGCTATTGCATTAGTACATTTTGTGTTGTTTTTGATCGGAGTTTATGAATATAAGAAACGATGTTATCTTTTTTGGGAATCTCCGATCAGTGAGAAAAACTACGAAACTTTGATTTAGTATTATGATGACTCTAATAATAAAATCAAAAAGTCCTCTTAAAATGTTACAAGACAACAAATAGTTTTTTAAAAACTAACCCCGATTTATACGTTGTTAACACAGACAAAGGAAATAAAACTGTTATTATAAAAAAAGAATGCTACCAATCAAAACTGTCTGACATAATTAGTGACACAAACACATACGTCAAAATAGACAACGACCCTACTCCTGAACTTCAAAGAAAGAACAATAAATTAATACATAATCTGACGGAGAAAAATCAATAAATAATTTTCAACAATATTTCCTACGCACAAACACGGCCACATGTGAAAGACTCTATGGTCTACCAAAAATCCACAAACCCGATATACCCATGAGACCAGTGATATCTATGATCAACAACTCAAGCTATGCAATATCAAAATACATGACCAAAATTCTCCAACAAATTAATAGCGACAATCCAATAAACATAAAATATTCCAAGAGCCTAAAAAAATTTCTTGACAACATACAGATAAATTCTAATGATATTCTAATCTCACTAGATGTGGTATCGTTATATACCAATGTGGGCACACAATTAGCTCTCCAAGTGATCAATGACAAATGGCATTTAATAGAAAACGTGACTCCTATTGGCAAGAAACTATACATGGAGATCATAAAGTTTTGCGTTGTTGATTGCAACTATTTTTCGTACAACAAACAATTATACAAACAAAAATGTGAACTGGCCATGAGAAATCCGCTATCAGGAATCTTAGCAGATTTTGCGCTTCATCATGTTATTAATGAGGCCCTTACTAACACCATACACATTTATCAAAATTATCAATAAAGCAACAAAAAAATACAAACACAACACACCGAATAACAGCTCAACAGCAACACAAATTCTGGAACTAGACAATACCAACATCAAAATGTACATCCAAATTCTCAGGAAATAAGACGACACCTATAGACTGCTAACGATCAACTCAACATCACTTTTAAGCCAATCAACAGCCTAAATAAATTCTACATAAAAACTAAAGATGACATTACAACACAAGAAAAAAGTAATGTAGTATACAACGTCCAATGTGATAACTGCTCTAAATCTTACATGGGTTGTTACGGCTTGGCAGAGTCTCTGAAAACAGATCACAATTAGATATCCACAGTATAGGAAGGGAAATTAAGTGTTACCTCTTGAGGTGTCCATTTCGTGTAATGAATTAAGCCTTAGATACTGTATCTATTTATCATTTGTAGGATGGAATCGACTGCAACTCCAACTCTTCGACTGACTTCACTATATAACGCCTAGACGCTGCACTAACTATAGCTTGGACCCTGGTCGCAGACTCACCTGGAAGAGGATAAGAGGCACATGGTCATCGTTCACGGCCATTCCTCTAACGTGCAGCTTCTGACCCTGGAAGTAGGGCGGATAGGAGAGCCAAAGCGGAAATCCACATATATATTCACCCGCGTCCCGGATCAGCCTTGTCACCACGATCAATCCTTCATATACACACTACAAAAGTCACGCACAAATCAAGACCCCACTAGTTTAAGAACGAGCTTACATAAAATTCTAACAATTGATGTTGAGCGAAAAGGGGGTGCGCACGGATTCACAAGGGGACATAACATCCGTATTTAATAGGAAACAACACTTGTAAAATTATTAACGTGGTGATGTACTATGTGTTTTATGCTATCCGAGCCTTTTTCTGGATTAAAGATGTCACAAAAGGGAGTATAGGTAAACCTAACCTATACTCGGGAAACTCCCCAATTTCCACACGAAACTTTATATTAACGAAGAAACGTACCAATGAAAAGGGAAGTAGGCAATCCAAAGTCCAGGTTAATTAAAACATTACTAAATCAAAAGCCCCGGAAAAGCAAAATGTTTACTCGTGAATCCTTCTGTCAAAATTTCCTTTTTTTTAGCGAAAATTGAAAAGTGTGCAAAAGAAAATTTTTCTGATATAATGCCACTAAAGAAAAGACCGAGAAGAACATTTTGGCTCAAAAATAAAGAAAATAATATTTTGAAATTCGACTGATGGGAAAATCATTGGAAGGAAGTGTCCCAATTGGGAAATCGTGGAAGTCATTGTTCCAATAGGGGGCAAAGACAAATAAATTAACCTCTTTGGTATGTCAGACGGTCAGTTTTTTTAAGTTACCGCAGAGTGTAAGAGTATTTTTCAATCTATTTGTCTCGTGTGGATATTGGAGTTTCTAAAAAAGAAAAAAAAGAAAAAAAAGGAAAGAGGAAAGAAAAGCCTGAGGAACGAAAGATAAGTGTTGTTTCCTATTATTTTCTTTTAATTTCCTTCATTGTTTTGTTTGTTAGTGCGCAGCTTCTTTTTGCTATCGGCCATCTTGCGATTTCTATTAACACCATTGACATATATTTTCTTCCTTTTTTTTGGTCTTCGTTAAAACAAATTAACTTCATAATTTCTTTTCAATTAATTTCAATTAATTTCATAATTTTTGTTTAATCAATTTTCTTTTAATAAATAATTTTTCTTTGATCGATGAAAGATGTATACGAACGCTTGAATTCCTTAATTATAGTGAAATATACAATTTTTTTCTATAACGTCAAAAGTAGCTGGGTTTTTTTTGTTGAGTTCGTGGACTCCTATAAAACCACGTGGCGCCCAACAAAGATCGTGTAATGTGTAGTGGGACCCACGCCTCACCTGAGCTTGCCTGTTACACCTATTGGGGTTCGTAACAGGGTCAAACATCGAAAAAATTAAAAACTCGACTGGCACAACATAAGAAATATATAGAAAAATAGACACCCAACTCAGCACTGGCAACCCACTCACTGGAAACAGGCCATTTCTTCAATTTTGACCAGGCTTCCATTATCGACACAGAAGACAATAAAGGAAAGAGAGAGATAAAAGAAACATGTCACATTTATATCAATAGGAAACACTTAATCAACATCAGACAAGATACAGAATTTATACACAAGGATTATTACACAATTAAAAATAAAATAAATAAAATTAACAGAAATACACACAACAACAAAAGAAGCACACATCAAAACCAAGAAATCCACAATAACACCACTCACACAAACCCACGAGCACACACACCGGCACACACGACACCACAGCCAACATAACATTCAAAAACAGCTGATGCAGCTCAGTATCTTTCTAGTCTTTAATTTTAAAACGTATTTATGTGTTTTTGTGTTAATTTATTTATTTTTGTCGGTTATTTTATTATATAAATGTAGTGTTTTCGTCATTTTTATACCCTAGATGAAATCATAGGGGTATACTAAGTTTGTCATTCCGTTTGTAACACCTCGAAATAATGATGGTAGAGCAAAATGGATTGGACACCCATTCATAATATTAAAAGTTATTTCGATTTTTGCATGTCCGTCCGTCCGTCCGTCCGTCCGTCCGTCTGTGCGCACGATAACTCGAGAACGCGTATACTTAGAGAGCTGAAATTTTGTACACGGACTTTAAAAAAAAAGTAAAATTAAGTTCGAAAATGAGACAAATCGGGAAACTCCTTCGTGGGGTTGCCATATAAAAATTTCGTTTTCCGCTGTATATTTGGACACTACCTGAGAACGCATCGACGCAGAGAGCTGAAATTTCGTACATGATGCTTTTACTACATTAGCAAATAAAATGTCAAAAATGGACTAAATCGGGCAACCCCTCCTTGGTGTTGCCATATAAAAATTTCGGTTGTTTACGTATACTTTGAAAGCGATCAGCCCAAGACATTTTTATTGTACTAAAAACTTCTGCAGAATACGAAATCCTATAAAATTGGTTATAACCATTTTTTCTGTGCGACAAACTGTTCTAGAAATATATGCGAAAAACAACTTCAAAATCAATACTTGAATAGATCGGTGACCATACGAAATTTAATACGGGCATTCATCTAGGGTATCATAAGAATTGGTCTTAGACCAAATCTAGCTTTTTTACTTGTTATAAGTAGTTTTGTTCACATAGTATTAGAAGTATTTCAAAACATTTAATATATTTATATTCAAACATTTTTTCAATATGCTAGACGTCTGAATAATTGTATTTCTACATATCCCTTGAAAAGGACTCTAAAACCCAGAGTCGAAAAGTCGGGAAAATTTGAATAAACTACTAAAACAAAGTTTCGTAGTTTTTCTCACTGATCGGAGATCCCCAAAAAAGATCACATCGTTTCTTATATGCATAAGTATGAAGTTTCTTCATTTATTACAACGTGGGTATTCACAAAGATTCGTGTAATGCTAGATGAACGCGAAAAAATTTAAGAACGAGAAATCTAGCCGATATATTTATTACCGAAGAAAAGAAGTTGATTGAGATTTATAATATTTCTAGTCCGATACTTCTATATATTAAAAATTTGGGGACTTTTTCCATAGTAAAGTTGTTGAAAAATATGAAGTAGCGTATCATTTTCCAAAAAGCAAAACCCGCAACTACTTGGGAGATGATGATACCGTTGCAAGCTGTTGCTCAGAATAGTTCGACAGATTATTACAGAAGTCAGCTAATATTTTCTATTCCTTTTGCTTAATTATGATATCTAAAACTAGCAAGCTGAGTGGGTTGGCTGCCAAAAGGATATTTTGTATTGCGGGCTATTCTCTGAGTCTATTAAATGCTCCAGACATCAAGCATTACCAGTGATTTCTAGTTCACTCTCTTCTTATACGCCCTGGTGTTATGTTGAAATTGCGGAAATATTTCAGAATGTATACATAGTTATCGCCAATGGCCATAATTATTGGATCTAGGATACAAGAGTCGTGGTCAGTGCATTGATTTATTGGATGCTGTGTATAGTAGATTTCACCACTTTACAGTGGGTAGGATCTATTGAAACTTTTGATATTACAGACGTTTAAACAAAACATGATTATTTTGCAGCAAGAAATTTAGTTTATTCGTCTTTAGTACCTGATGTAGGAATCGTATAAACCTTGTGTCAAAATGAGATGCTTCGGAGTTGGGGAATCTAATTTCATCGAGAATTAATTAATTTCTAAACAAAATTACCGGGGCTTGCTCTGGATCAACCTTTTCTTCTCTGGCCTGTTTGGAACTGTCATTTTGAAAAATAAAAAAAAATTAATATCTATACTAAAAGCTGAACTGGGAATCAAATCATTGGAGAATCTTATCGTGAAATATAGTCAATTTTCTCTGGATTGTTTATGTATATCACCTCGTACCGACGATTCCTTTCAAAGTATGTTAACTTTTCTGTCCATGTATGTTGTGGGATGTATCCTGATAAATAGTTTTAGGAAACTATTTGTAGAATAATTTATTTTAAAAGAAAAATACTGCAGTTCGTGCAATATTTGTAATTAGACTTGAAACAAAACTTTATTGTACCGATTTTACAATTTTTACTGTGAAGTGATGCGAATAAAACCAAACTCTATGACTGTGCGTACGGTAAAAGAAAGCAATGGCTAACGAGATAAGCCGGTGATGATCTGCTGATTTGGTGATAGCGGTACTGTTCAGATTCCTAGATGAGGTATACGTACACGATGGATTTGTATTTAAGATGATTATGAAAAATTCTTATCTTTTTCAGGGCAGGACAACCTTTTCGGAGTGGGAAGCTTTAGGTAATTATACTATAAATATTGAGGAGTTATTAGAATATTAATTAAAATAAATATTTTAAACTCTTTTTCTCTTTTTAGATGAGATGCAGTGCACCAAGGCTGCAACAGTCCGCATTATTCCTAAAATAAGACATACTTTTCACCATATGCTCATTTCTTATCTGTAATTTGAATGGCCGAGCATTGAATGATACTTGCAGGTCTTGTACACTGCAAACTAATAGGAACTTTTGAAATGAATTCAAATAATTTTTTCCTTGGTGTATTGGCTTACTACGCGCCGTATTTTTGTACACATAGGCCGACGATGTCAAAAACTTATTTAATTTTCCAGGTGAACTTTAGAACTTAAGATGTTTTAAAATCTATTTTGAATAAATCTATTGATTTATTTTTGCCATGCCGGAATGCCATGGCGAACTTCTACCTATGCAAACTAGGGGCGGGTTTGCCAGCAAGCAGAGCAGGGTGTCAAATTCTCAATTGATGAAGTAAAAGGAAAAGAGAGAAGTCATACCATCCGGCAGGGACGAATTCAGATTGATTGATTGATTGCAGATCTACAAGGACGTGGTTCTGTTTACGAGAACTTGAGTACATTCTTATGAAGCTACATAATTTAGAATCTCAAAATATCTGCGAGGGAGCACGGAGCTTGAAAGCCTTCTATCAAGGAGATTTAGACCGGACTTTAGGATACGAGTACTACACTTTCGGGATCATTGTTGTGGAAATAGCGCTCCGGATGTTTTTTTTTTTTTGGGAAAAAAGGAACAGGAGAAACCCATCCCAAGCACGGAGGCCATAGCGGCCCATTGTACTATCCTGAATCCCATTCACCAAAACCTTCCTGTCCTCTTAATGAAGCGTATCAGGTCTTGATGAGGAAGGTTTTTCAGCTCATCCACAGATAGAATGGAAGACCCTAGAGTATCCAGTCTGCTCCGGGCGAAGGCCGGACACTCACACAAAAAGTGTTCGGTTGTCTCAGGCTCTCCCTCCAGGCAAGACAGACACTCAGGGCCGTCAACAACTCCAATCCTTGTTAGATGAGCGTGAAGTGAGCTGTGCCTGGTGATGATGCCAACCACAGTTCTACATTGTTTCCTTCCGAGCCCCATTGAGAAAATCGGAGATATTCCCATTGGGCCCATCAAGAAACAGTTTTGTACACCTACAAGAACTCAGGTTCTCCCATCTCTGCTGATGTTTCCTATGAACATCCGCTTTGATGAGAGACCCGATACTCGAGGTGGAAACGCCTACGGCGGGCTCCGGTCCGAGAAACGGAGAATCGGAGCCAGGTCTAGCTAAAAGGTCAGCCCTTTCATTCCCTATGATCCCCATGTGACCAAGAACCCACAGGAGGGACACTTTGTTGAGAAAACGCAACTTATCCACTGACGACCTGCAATCCCCCAGTAACTTAGACGTTATCCGAGGAACATTCAGAGCCGACAAGGCTGCCTGACTATCCGAAAGGATAGCGATGTCTTTCCCCTTGATTTGCATATCAAGGTCTAACTTCGCTGCCATTGATATGGCGAAGACTTCAGCCTGGAAAACAGTGATGTGCCTTCCAAGTGAGTACTCCATTCCAAAATCAGGCTCAGGAAAGTAGACATCTGCCCCAGCCCCCTCATTAGTGAGAGAGCCGTCGGTGAAGAATTTTAGAGCAGACCGGGGAAGGCTCGATAAGGCACCTCCCTCAGTCCACGATTCCCTTGCAGGAAAGCTCACAGAGAAGCGACGCCTGAAACGAAGCTCAGGTACCAACGCATCCCGTGACATACTGGCTAGAGGATTTTCCAAGTCCAGCCGATGCGCTATAGAGCAATGAGTAGAGCCAGTCCAGCCGTCCTCCCAACACCCCCATGAGCGCAATCTGCACACAGCCCTTTTGGCTCCGGATGTTACTATGTATGCCAGGGTCAAACTGCTCGGCAGAACGGTCGTTTTCAGCACTAAAATGACTACAGAACGATTTAAGATCCACCATAGAGGAGAGCGATCTCAATTTACTCTCTGCGCTGTATGTACATAGAGTCAGAAATAATGCAGTCTGCGTATGCTTACACGCAATGATCTTTCTTTGCATATAATTTCGTACTTATTTGTGAGATTTCTAAGTTTGCTAGCTTATTTTCGATGTATGTTAAATAAATGAAAAATAACAGTAACATTTCTGTTTTATTTAATTATTTCAAAAAGGAATCCTAACTGTGGGGCCCATATCCGGGCCTGATAAGTTGCTAAGTTTTTAGCATATAGTGCGCTCCGTTTTTCCGTCGTAACATATGAGGCGCTTTCGCCAAGCACATTCTCAGTTGGCTCACTGAGACTGCACTTTCGGTGAACTGTCTCAGTTCCATATGGAGCTACCAATTTCGAACACATCCACTGAGCAACTGAGACAAGTGAAACTGATCTTTCTTGTCTCAGTTGACTCCGTTTCGTTATTTTGTGATTTCAATTAATAATTAAAGTTTAGTGAGCTATTTGGATAAACTAACAACACTTTCCTCAATTTATTACTATCCATTTTATGTGTTCAAAATTATTTTAATATTGGCAAATCAGCTAATAGGTTTGAACTGAGACAACTGAGACGATTGCTCAAAGTTTTGTCTCAGTTGTCTCACTGAGATAGTGCTTGCCGAAAGCCCCTATGATTTGCAGCGTGTTGCCCAAAATTGAGCAAACAGAGCTGGAATTTGACTTCCACTCTATTAGTACTGAAAAACTTTTGTGTCTTTTATTTACTGCTATCGATCTGTGAATGAGTGGATTTATACTCATAGTGTCTCATGGTCTCAGAGGAGGAAGGATTATTAAACCTTAAGGGAAAATCGTCAAGACCCCACGAAAATTTTCTTTTCTTTTCAAGCTCTTGAGTCTTAGAGTGTCTGAGAGTGGGAACTGAAATTTGTAACAGCCGGTTTTAAGCTGACTAATTTATGAGACGTCTTAGTATTACTAGATTTCATGAAAGTTGCTGGATACGTGAAGAAGGTCCTAGGGTACTATATTTTTGCTTGAATTTTCTTCATTTGACTACTAATAACATCAGCAATTTCGTATACTAGAGAAGTCTTAAATTAACTCCCTTGTATTAATAGATCAATAATATTTCAAATGCATAAAGCCTAGTATCGAGTTCGAGTAAAATGTGGCATTTCCATATAAATTTTAGCGCTGGTAAAATCGCAAGCAAAAATTTTACTAATAATTTTATTAGTGCAGTACAGAGTTCACTGGTAAAAAGTGAATATTTCTCTATTTTAAGATAGATGGCGCCTTGTCTCCACTTATTTTACTGAACATTTTAATGCACGGAGCATTAAAATGCTGGTAAAATTATGACATTTTCTGTTCCTATTACAATTTTCAGATTGTTTTTGTGAATTTATTAAAGGATTTAATTTTAATTGAAAATTTTTAGATTGTTTTATTAATTTATTGGAGGATTTAATTTCTCTTATCAATTTTCAGATTAATTAAGTCCACCCTTAGTTATAAATTGTAAAGACGTTTATCTAAACTTTATAAACAATTTGAAGTTTTTCACCAAAAAAATTTTTAAACATCTGTCTGTTTTCTCCAAATTAATCAACGTCAAAATTTTATCAGCGATTTTAATGTGAAAAATTTGGAGACAGCGTTAAGTTTTACTTTGCCCGAACTCGATACTAGGCTTAATGCTTTAATATTTGAAAGTAATTCCCTCTGAATACCTGTATAGGTTACTGCAATTCTTTCGAAATTATAGGTCAACATACATCCAAGTATTCTTTATTACAAGTATGACTTCTAGATAATAATTCCAATTACTATACTTATTTGTGACATCTGGCATTTCATCTTCGGATGATATGGATTTCGTCTTGCATAGATAACAGTGATTTCAATTATTTTTCTTAGGTGGAAATATGTTTGCGTTTGTTAAAACTAACAACCATTATTAGAAATCTTTAGTTTAATTATCACGTATCTCTTGTGTTGGATTAATTTGCCACATTAACTGAAACATAAGAAAAGAATTTTAAATACCACATAGTAAAATAATTAACCAAATGAATGTAGCCTCTACTCTATTGAATATGTTTAAGTAGAGAATCTTCTTCAGCCTACACAGCATATGACAAACAATTTGTTGTTAGACAATATTGTAGAAGAAATAACGCATACCATCGACAGTATATCAGACGTCTGGCCTATAATTCGACCAGTAACTATAGTTATAGGCAGCCCCACACGTGATCAACTGTCTGCAATTTATTGTTGTTTTTTTATTTTTTTTTTATTTTTGTCTAATCGAAAAGTCAACATAGATTCATTTCAAAGAAATCGCATAAAGAGAAAGTTGTTTATACAGTATAAATTTATCTCCATAGCACAATTTTCAGAATTTTGACCAAAATAAAGAAAATTCCAAGGCGCACGAAATACATTTCAATTTGAAAAAAAAAACTCAAATCTAGCTGTGTGCGCAACTATTGCCGACAAGTCACCGACAATCAAGTCTGTAGATGGAAAAATAGAGCATGTCACATTTGTTTTGTCGGTCTGTCTTTGTAGATGGTCCTTCTTTTTAATTGATGTTTTTTTATTTTTTAAAATCTATGACGAATATTCGAATATTCTTACCGACAGAATTCTTTACCTTCGAATATTTGTTTTGTCTAAGTAGATCTAATATTCTAGAGCTAGACGAACTGGAAAATTTACTTACCTTTATAAAAAAAAAATATTTTTCAAAAAGCCATTTTCTACATTATAAATGCGATAGAATTTCTAACAGACAAACACATTTTGATACACTTAAGAAAGTAAATGTCGATTTGATTTGTGACTTTTTTTTAATGGAAACTAAGTTATAACAGTCTGTGTCGTATATTATTACTGATTTTCTACACATACATATGTATTATCAAAAAATAAAAATTAAAAAGCTCTTAATTGAAATAAAAAAATAAAAATAGAAACAGACAAATTTTATTTATACTTCGCTTATATAAACAAAAGTTGTAAGAGGTTTGCAACAAAATAAATCTTCGGTAAACAAACAAACTACAACTTTACTGCCGTTCACCGATTTTCTTCAATTAGTTATGTAACGAAATGTCATTTGACCATACACGTAATTTCTTAACTTCCATTTTTAGGCCTCTTACGAATTCTTGTTAATATACACATTGTAAAACGCAGGTGCTCCGCATGTCCCAACTTCCGTATAATCAAAGTATTTGCACAACCAGCAACATTGCTAAAGCATAAGAGTTTGTATTATTATGTCACGACAGAACAAAAAAATAAAAAATAAACATAAAATTAAGAAATAATTTTCTGGTTTGAATTGCAACTACAATTAATTTCCAGACTACATAGAACTTCTATCAATCAAAATTAATTAATTTGTTGTTGATGTTGAGACTTAACGCAGTGAACGGAACTTACCTTGAACTTGTTGAGCCCGCATATAAAATTTTCCTGCAACAGAAAAAGTCATAGAGTGCGTGAGAGAGAGAGAGAGAGAATGTAAGTTATTTGCATAGATAAAATCGGCTTAAATGTAGTCTACCTACCTCTGGCTTTTCCATTAACTTTTACAAATTTGCCAAAAATTGTTTCGTATTTATTCCTTCAATTCTTATCTTGCCAATATTTTCGCACCAGCAGCCCTCTGCTAATTAAATGACTTGCGAAATGAAACAGCACCGGAGCGGCGGTGACCTGAAATGTAAGTCGCCAAAGTCAGTGGGTCAAAATGCCTAAGTAAGTACGTATGTATGTATATACATCGTCGACAACCGAAGCTATTATTATTTTTTACTTGAATCTAGAGAGGCCGTTATGCAACGCACTATTGTTTAAGGAATTTTGTGCAGACAACTTGCATAATTTTTACTCGCCACTGTTATCACGACGTACCTTACCTGTATATCCATCCATACATGCGCACTCCATAGGTTTCGACTTTCATAACTAATATTTCAATGTCGGCTTAAATTGATTCATTGTTTTGAGGAATATTGCAGACATTTTTCTTTGATTTGATTTGTATTTATTATTGGCTTAAGACGGTGAGAATATGTAAGTTCACGAAAAATAATGAGGGTCAGCTTGCTTTTTTTTTATACAACGCAGAACCGGCGAAGGGAAATGGATGAGACTTATCTCTGCCTTTCTTGTTAAATTTTTGTTGTTTTTTTATTATTATTTTACTTCCTCTCCTTCAAAGAGAATCAATATTACGAAAGTGGGTCAAGTATTAACCTAGGTTAGGTAGTGAGCATGAGAATCAATTTCCTTTAAATAGCCAATTAGAATGGGTCGGACATCAACGCCATTATCAAAGAATGTTGATCTTAAAATTGATTAAAGTTGGGAGATTTTATAAAGTTTTCTCGTTCGCACTTTTCTTAGGAACATTTTTATGTATGACGTTGACATAACATCTTCGTCTGGCTGTGTTCTAGGTCATTCGTATAGTGGATGAGGGAGAGTTGCTTCGCCTAAGAACTTGCGGATTGAAAAAAAAAATGAAAAAAAAAACGTAGATGACAGTCTATTCCACATTTACAATTATTCAAGTTAGGTATAAATGCGTCACATATAGTATGACTGCAGTTGTACTGAAGACAAAAAAAACACTTTTATTTATAATTATTATATGAGCAATATTCTTGCCTTAAACATTGGTGAATTTATTGATTTTAATCGAAATTGTTATAGATCTGATAGCCTTTCCAATAGTGGAACGTAAATAATTTTTAATGACTTTCAATTGTTGTTAGCAAAATCCGGTATGTGACCTACCATTGAATAAATAACTAATAAGGAAACGGCTTATCGGGTGAAAACCTAAGCCACTCGACGAAATGTATTAATGTTCCGTGTTTGTATTCGTTTCATAATGACAGTAATGAAATCGTGACATTTTGAAGGGGGGCACTTTTTATAATCCGAATTGCTATGTAAAATAAACAAATTTTTAGTGCCCCTTATTTTCAGATAATATTTTTTGGGGTTGCCCTCCCAATGAACAATTTATACTTTATTATTGACACGAGAATGTTTTCACAACTCTTGTCGTTAAAAATGTTGCTCGAGCTTTAAAAAAAACCTTTATAGAACTAATTGGGCGCACTGTATAAGAGTTGTGGATGCTAATTTATAAAGCAATAATGCATCATTTTTAGCAGCCTGCGAGAAAGTGTTTGAAAGCCCTTATAAAACCATTTATATCTACAACTTGGTGACGGAGATATTTTATAGTAGTTGTGAAAACTTCCTTCTGGAGTCATTTGTTCAAAATTATAAGTTTTCATGTAATATGGCTCTATTGTTGTGTTATTCTTTCTTTATGAAAAATGTATTATAAATTTACTTTAGAAATATGTGAGCAGGAAAAATAATTTATGAAATCAAACTTTGTAATTCAACATAACTTTGTTCGCAATAATGTTTGCGTAAAGCCTTGTATCGACTTCAGGCAAAGTAAAATTTAACGCGGTCTCCAAATTTTTCACATTAAAATCGCTGTTAAAATTTTGACGTATGTTAATTTGGAGAAAACAAAGTGACAGATGTTTAAAAATCTTATCACTGAAATACTTCAAGTTGTTTGTAAAGTTTAGATAAATGTTTCTACAACTTACAATTAAAAATTGACTTAATTAATCTGACAATTGTTAAAAGAACTAAAATCCTTCAATAAATTAATAAAAAAGTCTGAAAATTTTCAATTAAAATTAAATTCTTCAATAAGTTCAAAAAAACAATCTGAAAATTGTCATAGAAACAGGAAAAATCAAAATTTTACCAGCATTTTAATGCTCCGCGCATTCAGTAAAATAAGTGGAGACATACAAACCGCCATCTATCTTAGAATAGAGAAATATTCACTTTTTACCAGTAAACTCTGTACTGCACTAGTAAAATTATCAGTAAAATTTTTGCTTGCGATTTTACCTGCGCTAAAATTTGTATGGAAGTGTCACATTTTACTCGAACTCGATACTAGGCTTATTGATTAACAGTAATTTTCGATTAATGTTGGAATAAAATTTCATACAACTTTACTTTTATTACAAAAGTTATACTTGTAGCTCGAAAAAATACAACGCGCGCCTACTAAATTCTAAAAATAAATGAACTTGATAAAATATTTATTATTAAATATATTTTTAATGTATAGTTCCAAATCGTTTAAAAAAATTAAAAATTATGAGAGAAATCATCAAATTATTTTGTTTTATTAGCAAAAAATTCTGCGTGTAAATAAACGAAAACGTTAAATGTTAATATGTTATTTGCTGCAATACATTCACTTTTTTTTATAATAAAATGGCCGAATATTTTCACCTCACTTTACGGCTCTTATAAAATATTGTTACGTGCAATAGAAAGAGACAACTGGTGACATCTACTGGCAATGGAGAGTAAACAACCTCAGGTTTGGAGAATCGGTGAAGGAATCTTCGAGAATGTTCAGGAATAGAATGAATAGAATAGACAAGAAGGTTCTGGAATAGAACACTCCAGAATAATCTGGAGAGTTTCTAGAGTATAAATATAACAGATGTCACCGCCAGAGCAAGAGTCTTGTCTTAGACGTTGCTGGGTTAACAAGCGAAAGTAATAAACGTGCGAAAGTGTTACAATTAGATTGCGATAATTGAAAGTACAGTATTAGCGATAATTAAAGTTGAGTTGAATAATTGAAAGTTTGTGAATTGTATAAGATTAGAGTGAAATAAAGAACTTGTATATTAAAAATTTAATATTGTGTTTCAAATAACGAACCAAAAGACCACGCGCGCAACAACTGGTGTCAGAAGTGTAATAAATTCGCGAAATAAAGTGGTGGCAATTGACTTAAAAATTCAAAGTGTGATTAATTTTGTGAAATTGTGTTAAATTTTGAAAGTTCTGGAAAATAATTTATATTCAACTTTAAGTGAATTACTAAAGTAATGGGGCGAAAAGTAGAGGAGCTTCGAATACAGGATTTGAAAGTGGAGTTAGGGAACCGGTCTTTACAAATGACAGGTGCAAAGAAAGTGCAAGTCGAGCGACTCAGACAAGCTTTGATAGAGGAAGGAAAGAATCCTGAAACATTTGTTTTCGAAGATAACTTGGAAGAAACCGAAGCTGAAGAAGAGCCTGCGACGAAAATGGAACAGCTTTTGAGTACTTTAATGAGCAAAATGGAAACCCGTTTTGATGAACAAAAGAATTCTCTCGAGGAACAAAAGAATTCTATGGAAGCTCGTTTTGATGAACAGAAGAATTCCAATGAGGAACAAAAGAATTCTCTCGAGGAACAAAAGAAATTTATGGAAACCCGTCTGGACGAGCAAAAGAATGCTTTTGAGGAACAAAAGAATTCTCTGGAATCCCGTTTAGATGAGCAAAAGAATGCTTTTGAGGAACAAAATAATTCTTTGGAATCCCGGTTAGATGAGCAGAAGAAATCTATGGAAACCCGCTTGGACGAACAAAAGAGTTCTCTGGAGAATTGTCTAGAAACTCGTTTAGAGGATCAGAAAAATTTTCTAAAAAGTTCTTTAGAAGAAAAAAATTTGAAAATTGAAGGAATTGAGCACGAATTCAACAAAAGGCTTCGGAAGTTCAACAAAATGTCACCGAGCAACTTGAAAACGTTAAAGCAGATCTGGAAAGATTAAAGCATCGTCCGCCTCTAAACGTAGCAGCTGAAATATCCGGTGCAGGTAGAATGAAGCCTCCAATATTTGATGGACAAAATTCGTGACATATCTTCAAGAGACAATTTGAGGCAGCTTCAGAGGTAAATGGATAGAATAATGAAGACAGAGCTATAGTTCTGGTGTTAGCACTTCGAGGTCCTGCGTCAGAACTCTTACAAACTATACCGATTGAAAAGCAACGGGATTACACTTCATTAGTACAGGCGATAGAATTACGTTACGGAGATGAAAACATGCAGCAAGTATATCGCCTACAGTTGCGCAACAGGATTCAAAAACATGGTGAATCACTACAACAACTGCAGGCAGATGTAGAAAGATTAGCGCATCTTTCATACTCCAGCGTGAATGCGGATTTTCTCAATGAAGTGGCGACGGAGGCATTTGTGAACGCTATTGCAGATCAAAATTTACAAAATCGTTAAGAGCTACTTGCCATTGTAAGTTCAACAAAACAATTTCATAAATATCTCTACGGGCAGAAAAACATCCTTCGCACCGACCATGCAGCACTCAAATGGCTTCTGCAGTTTAAGAACCCTAAGGGACAAGTGGCGAGATGGATATAGCGACTCCAGTCTTATGATTTTGAAATCCAACACCGAAGAAGTCGTATCCATGGAAATGCAGACGCTCTTTCACAACGTCCATGCAAACTTGAATGCAAACATTGCGCCCGGGTAGAAGAAAAAGAAACAACAGCAACTATACAGTTGGTAACCGTGGAACCATCTACAGGTTGGGAAAACGAGGGCCTGAGAACAGCACAACGAGAAGATCCGGACATTTCACCTATTCTCGCTTGGAAAGAAGACATGGAAAGACCAGACTGGAAGGATATTTCGGAACGGAGCGAGAAGCTGAAAAGTTACTGGGCTCAATGGAACTCTCTTCATATTGAATGTGGTATATTAAAACGCAAATGGGAAGCACCTAACGGCGAATCATTCCGAATGCAGATAGTCGTGCCAGCATCAAACGTCAAAGATGTTCTAGAAGAAAAGCACGGTGGAACCTCTGGAGGTCATTTGGGAGTGAACAAAACAATTTCCAAAATACGGGAAAGGTTTTATTGGCTACATATGCGAGAAGATGTAGAGGTGTGGTGCCGCAGATGCACTGTCTGTGCTGCTTGCAAAGGGCCGCAACACAGAAGCAGAGGAGAAATGCATAAATATAATGTCGGAGCCCCCTTTGAAAGGATAGCTGTAGACATCGCTGGACCTTTTCCAGAAACGGATGGCGGTAACCGTTATATATTAGTTGGCATTGACTATTTCAGTAAATGGCCTGAAGCTTATGCAATCCCTAATCAAGAGGCAACCACAGTTGCGGAACAAATAATAACGAATTGGGTCAGGAGGTTTGGAGAGCAAGAGTCTTGTCTTAGACGTTGCTGGGTTAACAAGCGAAAGTAATAAACGTGCGAAAGTGTTGTAACTAGATTGCGATAATTGAAAGTACAGTATTAGCGATAATTAAAGTTGAGTTGATTAATTGAAAGTTTGTGAATTGTATAAGATTAGAGTGAAATAAAGAACTTGCTTATTAAAAATTTAATATTGTGTTTTAAATAACGAACCAAAGGTCACGCTCGCAACAATATATTAGATTAGTGTGAAATCTTCAGGATCAAAAATGTCAAAGTACACTGTTATAATACTTAGTTTTATACATATTAATTTGTATTTGTGCAGAATAGTTCTTGTTAAAGTATTTAATACTAATGAAAATAGCTTCCATTTTTTATAAAGTTGTCATAAAAGCTAAAAACCAGCTTTCGAGTTGTATAAAGGGAAATCCCTTGCTCAATTCAAGTCGCAAACCGAATGGTTTTATAAGAGTTCCAATTTAATTTTCTAATATCTTTACAAAACTCTTCGGCAACTAAATTGTTCCGGAAGCTAAATTGTTTTAAAAGGCCTTTAAAATATTTGTTTCAAAATATTATGAAATACTCATATAATAAATTAGTTTCCGGAGCAAAACTGTTTTGTAAGGGGCTCAGAAAGAGTTTTCAGTGCTACCTTCTAGAACAATTTAGCACCGAAAATGCGATACCACTATAAAACATTTTAGTTTTCGTGTAGCTGTTATACAAGCCTTATAAAATAAAAATCAAATTCCTGCTAATAAGTAGCTGCAAAAATGTTCATTGGGTTTGTGTGGCTAAGATAATTTAATGCCCATGTGACAATTCAATTGTAACCAAACAAACCGGCATTGGACAATGTAAAATCTTTTTCCATGGCTGTTTATTTTTTTAAATATTCCACTTTTATTTTATTTAAAACACTATAATTAATTAGTAAAACTTGCTTGAAAAATCCTTTCCCTCGACACAAATTCCGTTGTTTCTGCAGCACAGCACAGCGCACTTCAATACCATAATTCAAGACTCCGGAGTCTCGATTATTTAAAATTCCGTTCACAAAACAATATTTCACTATTATATTTGTATCACGCTACTATAAACTAAAAACCGCAAAATCGCTAAATTAAACCCGAACTTTCTTTTCATAAACTCTGAAATATCAGAAATAAAGCAGAATTGTCAAACAACGCCCAGCCCTCTTGTCACCCTGTTAATAGCGTCTGACTGTCATTGAATTACTTACGCATGTACACTGCATTCGCACGATACCCTGCTTTCTTATTAGTTATTTATTCAATGGCTATCTACACGCTTGGAAAAATATCGTCCGAATTAGTAAGTTGAAAAACTTTTAGTGTATCTGCTGAATCGGAAGATTTTGTTAATTGATTCAGATTTAAAATTTCCTCAAATCGTTTAGAACAAGAAATGTAACACAATTTTTACGATCCATCAAACTAATTTGTATGTAAATCCGTACAAACTTCATCAAATTTAAATTCTTTTATGAATTGTTTTGATGTTGTATAAAAATTATCATGTCAGTTAAAGAATTTTTATACTTATTCAAGTTGAGGTTCGCCATCTTGGATTAAAGGTTCAAAATAATTTTTCTGCGGTTGATTGTACGACAAAATTTTCTGATATAAATATGAACAAGGATAAATTCCCTACATTTTTTGTATAAACATTTTTTTTGTAAATTGGATGTGTAACAAAGCTACAGCGGCGAAGATTCTTCCAAAATACATTCAAGCATTATATTAACAAACCTTGGCACAAAGATCCATCTAACACTTCAGTGGGTACCAGGCGTTCGGGAATTAATGCGAATGAAAAGGCAGTCTTACTAGCCATAAAAAGGAGCATCAATGCTCCTAATAGGACCGGAACTATTTTGCGGTATTTGTTACAACACCAAAACTGGATCCAAAATCAAAAGGACCAACGATGAACTTCAATGATAGGCTCCAAACAAGCCAAAAGATTCATTAAAGGACTTTCACCAAAGAAGAGTCAAGATCTTTTAAGGCTATTTAGAAATCAATTCAGAATCTGCACTGGAGTTCTAATCGGACACTGCAAACTAAACAAACAAATGCATCGAATAGGCATATCATCCACTGACGTATGTAGGTTGTGACTCGAACAGGATGAAATATCGGAGGACGTCCTATGCGAATGCGAGGTCATTGCATAATGTAGACATCAAGTGTTTGGCTCATACTTTTAAAGGCCTGCCGAAACTTCATTAAAAAAAATTCTTCTTTTCCCAGGAAGAGTGGGATTGTTGGATGAATTGTAAAGAAAGCGGTGCACAGTAAGCCAATGATGGCTACAGTGTAAAGGTCAATCGCTCCGCTTAATTATAAATCTAAATCCAAATCTGCATAATTATGATAGTTTTGTATATTCAAAGTCAACTGATTTCCACACCACACCACGACGTAGAGTAAACGGCGCGTTTTTTAAATTGTGGTATCCTCAGATGTTCTAGTTTTTATACTATAGATGAAATAATAAGGTATACTAAGTTTGTCATTCCATTTGTAATGCACAGAAATAATGCTAGTAGAGAGAAATGGGTTGGAAACCCACGCGTAATATTAAAAGGTATTTTGATTTTTGCATGTCTGTTGAGTTGAAATAAAATTTTCTTTTTTCAATTATTATGCATTAAATTTCCATTACTTAGACTTGCAACTCTAAGGCAATTTACATTTTTGGTGTTACGCAGCGCCTGATAGCACAATCAAATTATGAACCACCGGAGATATACGCCGCCCGATGAGGCAATCTTGTGCGAGGCACCGGTGGTACGCGGCGGTATGAATGTGTTTAACAACGTCAAATTTAAATTGGTTTTTATAGTCAGCACTAATATTAGTCTGACGAATATAAATAAACATCAAATTATTTTATATTATTTTTAATAAAAAAATTTCAAAACAAAACTCAATAAAAATATGTAGCATCCGCTACAGCTATCATCTGACAACTGAACTCTATCACTCTACAACTCTAAAGCGAATCTTTTTCCGATTATTTTACTTTAAAAACTACTCGTAATTCCTGTGCCAGAATTTTAGTCGTTTTGCAATTATATAGGTATTATTATACCCTAGATGAAATCTAAAGGGTATATACTAAGTTTGTCATTCCGTTTGTAACACCTCGAAATAATGATGGTAGCAGGCGCGTAGGTTTAACAGGATAATTTTAGTATGGTACGGTTTGGTTTGTATGGTTTGTATGGTTTGTTTGTCTTCTTATGAGTAGTAATAGTGGATTGGGTATGATAGTCACTTGCTCATATCTCTTCGTCTTTAAAGGCGTATACACATTTTTTAGAATTTTCTTGGGTTTTTATATAGTGTCAAAAAGTCCTCTATCATACATATAAGAGGATATTAAGTAATTTTGGAATGAATATTTATTTTAATACTTGATTGTTTAGAAAATGGCACGTAATGCTTAGCAGCCCAGTTATGAAGATGCTTTTATATTTTTGTTGCGCCGATTACTCATATATATGGAAAAGCACATAATTTCGAGTTTAAAAAGTGTTATTGTTTCTAAGAAATTGGTCAGCAATCATAATTTTTTTTACATAACTGATTTTCCTACGGTAGACAGCAGCGGGAAATTCGCTGTCAAAACAGGTACTCGAAAATGTCGGAGTATAATTGCAATAACAGGCGGTGAGCGGCGATTGTGAAAGAAGAAGATACTGAAATTTCATTTGTAGTTTTGAGCGCTTTGAAACAGATTTTTAACGAGAATATTTTATATTATTTTGAAAGAATTGCAATAGACCAAACTGAGGAAAGAAAAAATTTAAAATACAGAAATTAAATGAATTAAAATCAAACTAAATACCAAAAATATCACAACTTTACCATTTGTATTTAAGCGCCTCGAATTTCCATCCAAATTTTGTCCTTTTTGTCTATACTGGTTGTCTTGTAAATCATAAATTATTTTATGATTTCGCACTTTCTCAATCAATTTTTCATGAAAATCCATTGTTTTGAAATTGACGCGACGTCTTACAACCTTGACAAAAATAAATACCACAACAATTTCATTCGTTGGATTTTGTTGGTAGTACTGCTGCGATGACCTAAAAATTAGAAATTGATCAATCCCGAAGGCAACTTCGTCAACCGCTGACACTCACCCGTCATAATTTGCGCATTCGCATAAGACTCTGTGCTTTTAGAAGTTTGACAGCTGCATTTTTTCGTCGTTTGACGTTGCCCGTCGCAATTTTATTAAAGCCTTGACATAACAAATTTTGTTTTACGGTTCTTCCAGTAGTTCCATGCAATCAACGTCTTGCCACCTCTTGATTTTTCATAGCGACACTGATTCAAGCCTGAGTTGTTCGAAATTTTTACGTTAGTAGGGAAGCATTAAGCTTTTCTTAGAAATACACTTGCCAATTGTTGTTAAGAATTTGAATGAATAACTATTCACCGACAACGGTCCAAACAAATTGGTGGATTGATTCTGGTGGTTCACTCGTTCGGATAGGGGTACAAGTATTCAGTTTTCTTAGAAAGATCAGAAAATTTTTCTTTAGATTTTTCATTGATGCAAGTGCCTTGGCTGATCTGGGTCCCTAAAGATATTTATGAGCGTTGGCAAGCATACATTTTGTTCTTACAAATTTACTTGGACATTTTTCTTTTGAGTTTTTATACACTATTGGTTCCTGAAAACGATCAGTTGGATTGATGCCACTAAAATTGATTCTACAACCTTTCTTCACAATTTTTATGGCAAGACTATAAAAGTAAAAACCATTCGCTTTCCTCTGCCTGCGGTAGCTGCCGTTGCTTTGCTTGTATTTTCGTATTAATTCAAGTAGTGTTGTTTAAGGGCAGGGTAAGGTATTAAAAATTTTTTTATTGCTTTTTTTTTTTATATTTTTAACTGAATGCATAATATCTCAAGAATATTGTGTCAAAGTTTCAAGTCGATTGGAGCAAAATTGACGAAATTGTGAGTATTTTTATACCTGACGGATTTTTATACGTACCCGACCCGAGCGCGCTATTGTAACCTGGCAGATGGTTCGCACTCTATACAATACCCGATCTTACCCTCCAGTTTTATTTCTAGAAATTTCAACACAAGTACAAACGTGCTTATACCTGTACTGTATTTTGTCAGCGAAGAGTATAAAATTGAGTCTAGCAGTGAATGTTCTATCGGGCAGACGTACACGCGCGTTTTTATACCAGGTTTTTTAGTGTTCGAAACTTTAAAGCGATTTCCCCACAACTCACGTTTTCAAAGTCGGTGCCCCTCATAACTGCAAAACTACTGCACCGATCCTTTTGAAATTTTGAACACTATTTCTGTACATAATTTACGAGGTAACGCTGGAGAGTTTTTTTCAAATTTGTTAATAATTTTTATTTTACAACAACAAATTAGACGATTTTTTCGCAAAAAATCGCGTTTTTCCCTTCAAAGTGTTCCAAAAAAGTTAAAAATTGAAATTTCGAAAAACCCTCCCAGCGTTACCTGGAGAAAACTATTATCTAACGAAAGAACTTTGATTTTTTGAATTCATATGATCCAGCACCAAGTTATGAGGGGCACCGCAATTCTACTTTTTTTCGAGACACGTCCGAACAATTGCTGCCATTGCCGTATTTTTAAATATTTCTTCGTGAAAATTTTATACAATATTCTTCGAATGTCATACTTTAATGTTCCATTAATTTTAATAATGATATTTTTACTATGTCGTCACAAAAAATTCACAAAAACATGCCTTTTTTTGTACGAATTAACCTTACCCTGCCCTTTAACTTCACGTTTACTTTTAATTTTTAGGAGATGAATATACTTGCAACACTAGTTAGCGATGGAGGTAGAAATAGTAGCGAAAGTAGAAAGCAGAAGACTGATAAGACCATTGATAACTGTTTCAGAAGAAAGCAAGATCAGTTAAGTTCCCATAAAAAAAAATAGTCAGTAACGATGCACTTTTCCTCCTATTCCTCTGAATGTTAATTAAGTTGCAAGCTCTCACTCTCAGTCAGTTATTTCACCCGTGACAGAATCGGTTGCGTCACATCTATTTCTATTAGTATCTGGATATCAGTCCTTAATGTCTGTCCACTCTGCGATCGACATTGATGTGGATAATATTATCAAAAAATTGGGTTTTGTGATATCTAACATAAATATTATAAAAAAAAATTTAAAAGTGACTATTTCCTACTTCCCCCCCCCCCCCCCGACTTCAGGTCAGGATACGCGCCTGAATGGTAGAGCAAAACGGATTGGACACCCATGCATAATATTAAAAGTTATTTTGGTCTTTGCATGTGCATCTGTCCGTCCTCACGATAACTCGAGTATGCTTTCACTTAGGGAGCTGAAATTTTGCACACGGGCTTTTTAAAATGAAGTAAATTTAAGTTCGATAATGGGACAAATCAGGTAACTCTCCGTAGGGTTGCCATACAAAAATTACGTTTTTTACTATATATTTGGACAGAACCTTACAACACGTCGATGTAGAGAGCTGAAGTTTTGCACACAGATTTTTAAAAAAAGAAATGCAATTTTGACTTCAAAAATGGAACGAATCTGGCAGCATACAAAAATTTTGTTTTTCACTATATATTTGAACATTGCCTGAGAACGCGTCGACTCGACGAAGAGACCTGCAATTTTGTGCACGGTGTTTTCATAGTAATAGTAAATAAAGCTTCAAAAATGGACTGAATCGGGCAACCCATTTTTGGTGTTGCCATATAAAAATGTAGGTTTTTTACATATACTGTAAAAACGGTCAGTCATAGACGTTTTTATTGTACTAAAAAGTTCTTAAGAATATGAAATTCTATGAAATTGTTCATAAGTATTTTGGTGACCATATGAAATTACATACGGGCATTCATCTAGGGTATCATAAAAATTGTTCTTAGACCAATTCTAGCTTTTTTACTTGTTAAAATTGAGTACGGCTCGTATTCCGTAATTTATGTTCCCGAGTAAGTTTCTATTATTTATTTCATTTTAATGGTCTTTGGTCGGTTGATATTGATGCCTTCATAATCGTCTTCGTTAGTGTTATCCTCTCACCCACTTTCCATCCTGAGATTTTTAGCTTGCATTCATCTCATGGCCTTATTATCGTCGTATCTCTTGATGATGACCTCTGGTGCATGATTCACCATTGCAGAATCCGCATTCAATAGAGCATTTCAACTCACCTTTTCTGAACCCTCATCCTCCATCGCAGCCCTTTTCGCAATTGCATGAAATGACATTTAATAAGATAGTAGGGCAGGTTTTTCTAACATTGGTATTGGAGTAGGCCCATTGGTACCAAGTTTTCTACCTAAGCCGGATGGATTTTTGTGGATTTCACACAAATCTTGGAGTTCGCAGTAGGTCCTAAACGCTTGTAAAATATGATGTTTTCGGCTGGCTCTTTCACTTCCAAACTATTCGTGGAATACAGTCTATCAGCAGTTTTGCCTCTCTCCGATTTGGGAAGGTAAATGTTGGTTTTGGATGAGCCTAATGCTGTCAGCACAATGGAAAGATTGGCGTCTTTGCCAATGAAAAAAATAGCGTTGTATGATGAACAGATGGAAGTCGCTGTATTGACAATCAAGACATCAGTATCTTGCTTAGCCTGCTTAATAGCAAAAGCAGCCTGTTCGAGTTTTTTTATCTGCATCGAATAAATAATAATAAAGATCTAGTGCCTTGTGCATTCCATCTTAGAAGAATGTTTACTTTTCCGTCACTGTAACTTGTTACACATCAGACTTATTAAAAAAAAATTTATACAAAAATTGTCTTCTTTAAATTTATGTCAGGCTTTTTTGTCGCAGAATCAACCGTTGTGGAATTATTTAAAAAAAAAAACAGTTTTGTACCTTTAATCCAAGATGGTAAACCGCGCTGACCCCCCCTCCCCAGGGAACGAAAGCTTGGATTTTAATTTTCATCGGGGCCGGAAGTAAATAACATATTAAAATCGTATCAAGCCCCCCCCCCCTTTTTTTTGTATGGTTAGTCCCTGAACTAAAGAGAAAAGGGCAAGTTTAGCTACTTTCAAATGAATATCTCTAGTCTGATTAAAATAAGACATCATGAAATGGTCTTTTAACTGATAATCTTATTTTTCTGTGCGATGCTTATAAGACATCATAGGTAAACAAGATTATCGTGACTGCGATGTAGCACCCTAAGCATTATTTTATATTTGCATTCTTTTTTGCTAAGAATTTTCTGGACATTTTTCTTCAGAAATTGTATGTACTATGTAATTGGCAAAAAATAAACATTAGATTGAATCTTATAAAAGACTGAAGAACTAAAAGTAGGTTTTTGTTTTTTTCTAGGAAATTTATTGAAAATCATCATCGGAATTCAGAATTTAAATGCAGTTTGGCAGTGCATAGAAGCTTTAAATTTCTTTATAAAATTACTCGAGAATTTTTATTGACTTACTGACCTAACCACAGTCCAGAAGTATGATTTAATTGGAAAGCTAAAATTAATCATTTCTCAAGAATTTGCACGAAAATTTTTCTTAATAATTTTGATATATACTATTTTGGGCTGTTGATGGATGGTTAGATTACGTTTGTGTTACTTCTTATAGATTATTTCCACTTGGCCAAAATCAGTGGGCTATTGAAGTTAGCTGTTATAGATTACTTTTGCTTTATATTCATTTCACTGCCTCCTATTATCTGGTTATTATTTTAACATTTCTGTGCTTTTACCTATCAGACTACACCTACACGCTACACAAGTAGTAATATGTAAAATTTTTCTGGATAGAAAGGCGTTTGAAAATCAACCATATGAAATAGCTGACTTTTGACTAATTTATTCAAAATTAATTCTATCTCAATCTTCTTTAGAAAAAAATTGTAACAAGGATCATTAACATAAGAAAGAACTCAGCTGACATAAAAAGTTATATTTTTCCGAAGCAAGACAGCTAGGTGGGCCAATCAGGATGTAAGTTTAAGATAACAAATTGAAGTAAAATCTTGATTATATCAACTCCATCTAAACTATGACATTGGATTTTTTTCGTTAAATTAACAAAATCGTGGAAATTATGTTCATTCAAGTTTTTTTTTTGTAATATTTATAAAACCATCCCATTACAAAACAGGCATAACACTGCTGTTATAACGCATGTTTCATGTCATGGCCTCCATTGTTTACCTCTTTTGATTATAACAATACGAGCCGAAGGTGATTCTATCTTTCTTATAACACTGATATTTTCAAACATTAATTTTCTTCGCCTTATGTCGTATATTTTTCTTTATCCCATAAAGTCCTCACCAAAGTTACAATATAAATCGAAATAGGTCCAAGCGTCCTTATTGTTTCTTCTTCTTTAGCATAAACATCATAAAAACCTTCCGGAAATGACAGAAACTTCAACACCAATGTCGTCAACTAAAAATTTAAAATTGTTACTACGTTATTTCTTTATTACACGAAAACCTTATGTTTAAATATTGCATACAAAAATGACGAATGATTTTATTTAAGCGGAATAGATTTAAAGTACATATGTCATTCACTTCACAAAAATCAGGATATGTACAACTTCTGGCTGACATAAAAAGAAACCAATAAAACCGCAGCAGATTTTTATTATCAATAAAATTAAAATTAGTACTTCATATATGTATTTGAGAGGTCAGTGGTTTTTAATTTTTATGTGTTCTTTTTGTGATATGATAATTACATTCCTTTTGTAAAGCAAATGAGCTAGCAACAGACAATGACGATATTCCTTTTTAATATACCACGATGATTATTATCTATCAAATTTATTGTTGTTTGATATTTGAAAACCGTTAAAAACTTTAGTATCGCACTGAAAATCCATGACATAATTATGCACGTATTAAGTATTTGTACAAAGTTGTTTTGACAAATATTTTAGCAAATCGGAGTTATCTAACTTCGTGTGGTAAGATATTTAAAATTTCAAAACCATACAAAATTATGCCGATATTTCAGTGCACCCTTGAACAAGAAAAAAATCAATACAAGTCTCTAGTACATAAATTAACTATATGTTAAAATTTGTTCTTCGTATTCTACTGTTTTCTGGGTAGTTTTGTGAAAAGCTACACACTTTAGTCTTCGACTAGTCGGAAATAAGGCTTAGACGACCGATGCATAATGGGATAAATCCCAAAAAAAATGCTTTTTTTTATATTATGAAGCCAAAGTTAGGGAATACCCTATGCTGCAAAGCACAGAATGGCAGGAAGGAGATAGGGAAAGGATTAGGGGGTATGAGGAGAGTGGCGGACGTGCCAATGTATTTCGACCTTAAACTTCCGCAGATTGTATGTCGGAGGAAAAACATCAGATGGTAAACTGTTCCGTATTTGCACTATATAGGATAAAAAAGTATCACGGAATTTTCCTGTACTACCGAAAGTAATATCAAGTGTAAAAGGATGTGCGCTGTTTGCAGCGCGAGTAATGCGTGCAGTAATCACTCTACAAGGGATTAGACTAGATATTTCATCAGAGCATTCATTGACCATGCATGTAGCGATAAAGGAGCAAAAGGCATCCAACATTGCGGCGGTGCTCGAGTGAGTTGATATGACAACTTGTTTCCAAATCACCAATGAGTTTAAAGCTTCTCTTTCCGACAATATCCAATGAAGCTAAGGCTGCCCAACCATCCCCAACCTATACATGGGAATTGCATTCCATTCTAGGTCTAATTTAGGACTTGTAGAGGAGCGCTATATTTTACGGGCTGAAATATTTCTTACACCTTTTCAGAAATCCAAGGCATTTCGATTCTTCTTTGGCAACAGAGAAGATGTGATCTGTCCAGTTTAACCTAATGGAAATATTAATGCCAAGAATTAGAAATTAAGCTCCGTCAAAAGAAATGGGAGTGGTTAAGTTATGGTCTTGTTTTAATGAGATAAGACAGCTTTGGGTTTTAGATGCATTGAATTCGAGGCAATTTGCTTTGCGAGGACATTGTTAAGATCGTTATTCAATGATCTATTCATGAAATCTCGTTTAACACATGCGGGATTCCCCCTGGAGTCAACAAGAGTGCAAAATTAAATAGTAGCGGCCATAATTCTGGCGATCATTTCGTTAATGAATGAATGTGTCAATATTCTTTAGTAGTATAATAAAACTCAATACTAATTTCTAGTTCAGTTAAAGTTTTTGAGTTATTATTAGTTTTCCTTTTAAATAAGCCCATAAAATACAACAGCCAGATATGTTGAACGATATATAAATGTCGACGCCAATAAATGCCAATAAATATGGGTGGTCAAAACGTACAATTAAAAGTTCTGGAAAAACAGATTTCAATATTTATTTAGTTTCTCTTTGCTGTATGTGAAATGACTTCATCTTATTGAAATAAAATATGTATTTACCTACTCCGAGTTAACTTTTGTAAATGAGGTCGAAGAAAATTTTCGATTATCATTCTGTATCGATCACCTCTGACAATAGTCCCAAATCAGCTAGGTATTTAGTAATCTGAAGATGCCTCAATAGGGCGAAACGCGTCGTTTATTTGTAAAAACGCGAATAAACCAATATATTTTTGAAACTATTCAATTGTTTTATTTAAAAAATAAACCAACAAATTTTTTAAATGGCTTATAATTTTATTTTATTTGAAATATCGGCATTACAGAAATGCTAATAAAGGGGAGGAAATATAGAAAAATGTATCAGAGAAATTAAAAGTTCTATTTAAGTTGTTTTTCATTATTATAAATGAATAAATAGGACCAAATTACAAATAGTTTCAAATTGCCAGCAGCAATGGAAAAGCTTCCACGAAAAACTTCGGAAGGAATGTGGAAATAATGACATGCCATTAGGAAGCGCATGTAAGAACCGCAGAGATTGGGAGCATTTCCAAAACTTATGCATTCTGAAGGATTCAATAACACCCAGTAAGTGAATTCAAACTATTTTGTTAATAGTGTTAATGATGAATGCGTGTCAAGCGCAACTTCATTGTCTTCGCGTCGTATTCTCATAACACCATCATCCCCCAGTGTGCAAAAGTCCTCGTTTTCGTTACGAAAATGAGAAGATTTTATCGGTTTAGCGATGAAATGATATCGCAATGATATCTTCAGCGTTAAGTTATCGGACCGCCTAACGTATGAAAAGGTTTACAAGTTGACGATATTTCCCCTCACATCGCATCGCAGAAGCGATAAGAAAGTGATACGTTTACATGCCAATAAAAACCTCGGAAACTTATCGTTTTTGATCTCTTTCTTAACGAAAAATTTATCGAGTTCGGATCCAAAATATTATCCATTTCGTATCGCTAATGTTAGTGAGATACGGATTTTAATTAATTAGCGTTGCTTTTTAAAATCTATCTGGTTAAGGATTAGACATATCTGTTTATTTTTGTACGTTTTTTATATAATGACATTATATTATTATTATAATTTAAGTTGAGCTCAGATCTGATTTCTCCATATTTGGTGGTGATTTGCTTGTTCCAGATTTGTTTATTGACGTCAAAGTATCCATTTTATTTTGTTTTGCAAACCTGTCCTTGGCGTAATTAAAATATTTTTTTAAGATGCCGTCCATATCCACGTCGGATGTATGAAATCTGCTGTAACATACTCCTGCAAGTCAACACAAAATATATTTAAATATATTAAAAAACAAAACAATGCTACATTCTTGATTTTGTTTATCTAATGCACCTCATAATATTACAAAGCAAAGCTTACTCACCTGTTTTATAATATTTTCAACTCGTAAATTTTGTTTTTCCTGTACAATTGTTTGCAAAAATTACTGTGTCTTCACTCACGCACGACTAAATACAAAATGCAACACTACATCAGAAATCGACAAAACCTCAATCCCGTTTTTTTCCAAGAACATACCACGAGCGGGGATTCGATGCCATTTTATCGCTCAAACGATAAAATTTTCTCACTTTCGGAAAGTTTTCGGAACGAAAACGAGAACTTTTGTTGTTTTAACTCGTATTCTTTGTTTTTATTTAAAATTCCGTTTTTTTCTCATCAAGCGTTAAGAAAACGGATTTAGGTAACGATAAATGAGATTTCTTGCACACTGGGCCGTAACACAATTTGCTTGTATTGATGTCAATACAGTTTCGAGCGAAATCATGTCTCCAGCCAATTCAATGAGCAATATTGTAGGAAGAGACTCCTCGTCATAAGTTTAGGGCATATTTTCCGTAATGCCGCCTTCCTCCTCTCCCAAAGTTTCCAGGAAGCGCAAATCTCTAAATCAAAACAGTCTAATCTTCAAATGGAGACAGTATTAAAGGGGTCCTTTGCGAGTTTCTTAATCGAAATATGAAATATTGTCAAAGTCGAAGAATCTTGGTGACCGGTAGCTGGAAGCTATTCCCAGAATGCTCTATTTATGAAGTTGCTATCAAGGATGCTAGATATGCTACCGAAGAACCTTAAGAATAAAACACAGATGCAAATTTTAAAACTGATAATAGAGAAAATCCAAATGTATAGCACTTACCCAGCAAACATGGTGAAACGCAGAAGATTCACTTTCTTATTACTTGGACGATAAAATATCACACAGATGATAATAATATTCGTATTGAGAAACTATTACATCGAAGACCGAAGTCTATACTTCTAAAAGAAACGGATGCATATCTTTTACGCGATACGAAGAAGATACGTTAAAGTAATTTGCCATCGGCCCTTTTGGTGAATTATTTTTATATCTTGTATAAGAAACACATTTGTTTCTTCAAGATGGTTCGCTTTCTTATCGTCAAAGCAAATCGTACAAGAATCGCGGTAGGGGAATAAAAAAGATATTTTCTTAAAGTCCTATTCATTTTATTTGAAATTTTTTTAATACGAATTGTTTGAAATTCATATTTTAGTTATATGTAGATGTTCTGTGTTGAATTGCATTGTTATGAAAATAGTTAATCTGTTTCTTCTCTCGCTTCTTAACGCGATATCTGGCGTGGAGAAAATTCTTCTGCAAGATACTCTATTATAGTGGAGTCCTTTGTATTGAAATTACTGTCATGGAGTCTAATGACGCGTTCTTCCAAATGATAAATTCGTGTATCATAGAGGAGACAAATAAGCGAAAACTATTGTTTTCTTGCTTCCGCTTTTAAAATCAATAATTTCATCTCATTTTCATCTACGCAATACAGGGAAGAAAAAAATTCGGGTAGAAGATATTTTGGCAATATTATCCACATATCGCCCTGAAGATTTTTCATTAAAGTGTTTACTGGGAAGTAGCCATAAGCGTAGCGTAGTATTAGTATTATGTGTGTGTGTGTTTTTTTTACTGTTGCCTTTTTGGATAAATTGATAATGGGTTAGTTGTTTATACAATAATTAGAATAAGTTTTTTATTTCATAAATATATTTATTCAAAATACAAACTAACTTATCTGCTCAACTTCTCATCTAAACTTATTTTATTATTCCTTTAGAGAGTATCCCTTATTTCTACCGCATTTCTGGCAGGAAATTTTGAATAAAAAGAAAAACTTGGGCAATCTGGGAGCGTTTTTACCTCTTGTCACCAAAGTCCCTCTACTATTATTTCATCTTCTCCGTGGTCAATGAATTCGCATAGGCAATAGATGCTGTTGTGAATTTTCACAAAGTTATGTAAAAGAACGACAGCCGTAACGACTTTTCCAGTATTGGATAATAGCATTTGTTCACAAGAACACGCCACCGCGCAGTTAAAATAACAAATGCGTTTTCAAATACTCATCGTGCCCTTGATAGCTTGTAATTGTAGTTGGTCTGCTTATCACTTCAAAGCATTCCAGGTTAAGGACACAAAAGAAAAGGTTTTAGCGGCAAAGCTGCATCCGCAATAAAGTAGTGAGAGCAAACATAATTTAAATTCTTCAGTACGGTTTTGATCCAGGTAAATTAAATTTTCCACTGAGGAGGTGCTTTTCAAAAGATGACTGGATAAATATTCCGCCATCGCTTTCGCTGCCATAAGTATCAATGTCCATTGCCGTGTTAGTAAGTATCACATGCAGCAAGCAGAGCTATACTATGTTGACCTTTGTAATTGAAGAAGTCGGACACGGCATTTGGAGGATCCTGCATGTTGATATGCTTGCCATCTACACTGGAAACACAATTTAGAAAGTTCCAAATATTTTCAAAATTCTCCGCTCGTAAGTATTGAGTGGTGACATATAGGTAGTCCACAAGTAAAACCCTCGAGAATACTTCACAATCAATGAAACAGACTCCCTCACTACCACATGATAGTCTCAACGGAGTCCTAACAGTCTGAAATATTTGCAGTGTCCTTATGTAAAACTGACAATAGTTTGATTTGAATAGCTCCTCCGCCCTAAACTACTATTCATACAGAAAAATGGTGTTCTGATAATTTTAAGCTTGCTTTCTTATCTTCCGAACCAAAATAAAATTTTTATAGCTTTCCTAACAAAATTATTTAAAAAAATTTATCTTAACCACATGACTACGATTCAAACAAAACTCTCAGATTAGTAATCATGGTATATGCCGTTGTGTCGTCATGGCATACCGTGGCGTGGGATGATGATATCGAATGTAGGGTTTGGGAAGTATTCTCGAGGATTTTGCAACAAGCAATCGCAGCTTATGCCGCAAGATTCATACATCATTTTGTGTACCGTAGATACACTCATTTTAAACATCCAACCTGAGCCTCATGTGGTAATAAAAACCTGAAAAAAAGGCATGTTGAATAAAATATACGGAGTGAAATAAAAACTGCATAAGTGTTACAAATAATATGCATAGCTTTTCTTATAAATGTTTTTTGTAGTTCTTCTACCTATAAATCAGGCCAAAATGAGATAGATCCGTCATGGTTTTTAAGAAATGGTAGGAACCTTTTCTGCAAACATTCTTTGATATAAATATCAATCCTAACTGTGCCTTGAGTCAGTAATGTTTGGATTCTCTTACCGCATTGACAAATTGCTTGTCGCACGAAGTAGCATCCTTTTACCAAATGTCTCTACTCCAATTGTTTGTTTTTTTATAATGTATCACCAAGCTCATTTCCACGTATCAAAGAATAATATTGTGATCCTGCTAAAGCGCATTTTCATAAGTTTCATCATCTATTACATTGTAAAAATTCATCGTAAGAAATTTTTTGCAATAAAGTTGCCTGCTAACTTTTGACTTTTCTCATTTTATTTTGGACTTCTTCTAGGAACTTCTCTCTTTTTATACGTTTTAATATTGTTTTTATTTTAACACTCGTTTATGACTACTTTTAGCTTTTCTGATGGTATCCTGGCCATGCTCGGGTTCCTGTTGATAAAATCAATCACTATTCTGTGCAACTGCTTGCCCATAAAGCCTCTTGATCGACCAGATCTTGGAATGTCCTTTACCGTCCCTTTCTCCTTAAACTTAAAAGCTAAGCGCCGCGAACCTCTTAATTTTTATTCATTTTCAACTATTCTATTCGAAATCTAAGCAATGGATGCGCTTATTTAAAATGTACAGTTCATTCTTATAAAAAAATCAACAAACAATATTGTGTTTTATACAGTTTTACAGAATTACCAGAGAGATGTATACGTACCATTTTTTTTTACCTGTTCTAACAATGACACCTCTCTACGGAATTGCAACACAAAATGTAAAAGGATAGTGGATTTCGTTAGAACTTTTTGAGTATTGAAGTATTCTTGAAATTTGCTCCATGCAATGAAAGAACTGACAAAAAGTCCATGATCCATCATTTAATCTGTAAAAAAAAAAGAACGACAAAATATAATAAACACATTCTGAAGTTATGGATGAAAACCTTCCCAACTCACACCAATCACTGGCACAAATTCAACGATCTTCTTGACTGCTTTCGCCAATAAATAAAAGGACTTGGATGTTACTAGGTAAACAGACATGCTTACCTACCCTTCTGTTATTTGTTTTTCTAATGATAAGCATGCAGATGAATTTACACAAATTGGAGGAACAGGAACAGGTATCTTCTAAGACTCTGTATCCTTTAGGTTGTTCCACTTCTCATCCTCATGCTATAAAGCATGATATTTCTCAGTGGTCAAAACACAGTTTTCAGTCCTCCACCATCTCTTCTATGAACTCCTCTAGTCGATAGCCTTCATTGTGTCTGCTCCTCTATAAACAGATTACAGATCGTACAGGGGTCGGATTACATAGTAACCCTGTTGTATGATATCTAGGAATAAGTAGTTCAGGTCTACTAAGTCATGGTCGCCAAGTTGCGGTTCTAAAGGAAGTTTGACATCGACGCTACTGTAATCGGTATAAATACCATCGATGTAATAGTGATTTTGGAATCAAGCAGAACCTTCCATTAAAAAGTGCAAGGCAAGTCACCCGTGGAAAACTGATATTTGTCTTATTCCAAAACAGTACAAGCAACAACCGGTTAAGTGCTCCTTTGAAAGCAGTATTGAATTTACTTTTACCAACAATAGCTTTGAACTGGACTTCTTTCCCAACTCTCAGATAATATCTATCTAACCTGGCTACCGACGCGACGCAAGAAACAAGAGGCAGTCTATGTTCTAAGCAGATAGAACAAGTGAATCTTATACTTACGTTTAAGATTGAGGTCGAGTTTTAAAAAATAGCACACCCTTAAATTGCCTTCCCAACTGCAATAATAAAAAAAAAAAACTAATAAATTCACGGCCGTAAATTATAGACGAAACCTCTTTATTCCGAAAATTATCTATTAGCAATTTTGCGTTACAAGCCTAATCTGAACAAATGTACAAAATGACAGCTCTAACCTCAACTGGTGAAGAAGCATAAGTAAGCCAAAGTTATGGGTAGCTGTAGGAAAAAATACATAACGAAGTCATTTGTCTCAATTCTCTGTTTTAATTCTAAAATAATTTTTCACATTTCTTGGTCTATTTGAATACATTACGGATTTGAAATATATAAGACATAAAGGTTCTGAAGGACTACTATGCCCTATACGGATATCCTTCATTTCATGTTGCCACTTAACATATTTGACAGAAGAACCTTTATGCGGAGAAAAATTAAATTTATTTAGATCTCGCTGTAGTACCTTACATCGAAGGTAAAACATGATTTTCACAAGAAAAGTTGGGTAATATTTTATGTAACGTCTTATTCAGCCTCTCATTTCCTCTTTACATACTTCCGCCATGGAAACGAGTTCCACACAGTTCGATATTTTAGCGAAGAAAGAGTCAAGTTGAGTCCATTTTCTACTGTTTGTACACTTTTTCATCTAGATTAGTCATTTACTATATCAGCTGATATGAAACTTATGAAATATTAGTGCAAATACTTTAAAGAAGATACCTCCCTCTTTGCGAAAAACCTTAAAGTTATTTCTCCAGCTTGCGGGGGATGACATTGATGATCCGCGTGTCGAATTTTTGGATTTCATTTCTAATTTAGTCATGTAGCCATAGTCAAATTGAATCGGGTTTAGCCGGAGATTTTTAAGAGAATTTCCTTGTTGTTAATTTTCTTAAAAGATTACATTGTAAAAAATGTGTACAATTGTTGCCACAAAGCTTAGGTAATTTTCGCTAATAATATTCCTTAAAATGTAGGAATTATTCCCAAAAATGTAGGAAATATTCACTACATTTTAGTGAATATTCCCTACATTTTGGGGAAAAATACCAAAGCTTTGTAGCTATGTAGGGAATATTCCTTAAAATGTAGGAATTATTCCCAAAAATTTAGTGAATATTCCCTACATTTTAGGGAATAATACCTAAGCTTTGATGGCAACAATTGTGCACAGTTTTAACAGTGCTGATTACCAGGCTTCTAAAATATCTTTCTTTATAACCGGGTTTTTTTTTTTCTGAAAATATTCTCTTCCAAAATTCCATTATTTTTCAATGTAAATGGAACCTGTTGGTTTTGGCTTAAGATGAATAGGCGATGGGTTAACAATTTGATTGACCACATTAATTGTTAAATAATTTTAATACTTTTTTTAAATTTTTTCTAACATACTAACGCGATGATTACAGAAGTCATTAGAGAAAATAGATAGTCATGATTTTTTCTGTTAATTTTACTGACAAAAAATTATTTGCGCTCGATCAATTGACTAGTCAATTTATGATAAAATGTCTTCGTCAAGTGGTGCAGACATTCCTCTTCTATATGCATATCTAACGATTTCTACCTTCATCCGTCATTTTTTCTGCAAAATAAAGATTAAAATGTATATTAAGCTCTTTTCAGTCATTTCCCACTTAAAAGAGAGAAGATTAGAAATATTAACACAAATTTCCACTAGCACCTACCTTTTATTTTCAATTTCCGCCATCTTAATTTTACATTTGACAATTTAGTCTGTACTGACTGGTCAGAAATCTTGTCAGCTTAGTCAGTAAAAAATAGTAGTTAGTAGAGGCTTACACGTGCCTGTGTAAGTGTCAAACGCTGTCAGTGTTAGCTCTACTGGCTCGTGTAATCCCCGGGTAAAGAACCACCCTCAGGTAAATGGTAATTTGTATGAAATTTTTCACTCCTCATCTTAACATTACAAATGTAAATTTTTTCTCTTGCTTTGCTGATTACATCCTTTTCAGAAAGTTATATACCAAATACCTACTACCAAAAATAGTTTGATAAACTGCATTGCTTTCAGGTGTTACCTAGAGCAATTTATGCACCCACTGAGATGAGACGGCAATATACCCATTAAGCAATTCGAATGGAATTCAAGTCGTTTTACTTGTCATTTTTGATGAGTTGTATTTACGCATAGATTTCCGGTTCTTTAGCCGTAGGGAACTGCGTCGAGATTCCAAGTCTCTGATTAAATTGGCAGTTGAAATTGAACGTGGAAATCTAACAGATTTCCATGTTTTTTCCTTGTTATTTGCGCATGGAAGTTACAGATAATTCCAAGACTTTTCCATGGCATTTCTATAGAGAATTCGTAGGTATTTCAATGCCTTTTCTACATTTTATAATTAATAAAATCTAACAAAATTCCAGATCCTTGCACTGCTGCTAATATTTTACTTTGTAATGGAACCAACATATTTATGATATTAATCATTGTAAAAACAATTATTTTCCACATGTGGAATTTTTGCTTTTTGGGTATCTTCTAAGAATGAAATCGAATGTCGTCCCACCTAAGCATATCAAGTTATTATTTCATCCTTAACTTCTCATTGTACGTTTCAATAGAAAGGGTTGCCAAGCTTTTGGGACTATGAAACTAACTGAAGGAATTGCCCAAGTAGCCAAAATATGTGAACTTTCTGTCACATAATTGTTATATGTAATGTGATTAGCAATATTGCTTAAACTAAATGTCAAAAATTTTAGACATTCCTCTGACGGCCTTTTTGGGTCACTATTTGGTGTAAACCATGCTAAAAGAATTGGTGATCACAAATTATACCAGAAAGAGAATGACATTTGTCGACATGAAAATGTTGCTGTCGCCATTTTGGATACTTTGGATATTTTGTAGTGAACGCGAAAATCGTTGTTAATTGATTTCGTTGTGTTTTTGGTGTTTGTGTTTAAAACAACGCAAAATTAAATTAATAAAAAAACTATATTAAGCAGGCAATATAAATATAAAATAAATAATGCAAAAACTGTAAAATACTTAAGTGCGGAAGAAACAAATCAATTATGGGGCAGAGAAGAAATACCGTCAGCGTCTAGTGATTTTTTATGTTTAAAGAACTTAAATAAATTTTTTTTTGTTATTTCACGGAATACAAAATCATCAATTTCATCTGAACTTGAGCTACTACACAATATATGTATCATTTTATTATAAGTAATTATATTCCCAAAACACTGTTATCATCAACTACGCTAACGAAAACTTTTGATGTATTCCATTTCTCTTCATTTGGATACCGTTATTGCTTTCAGCTTCTTATGATCTATACTACAGTGTGTGGCAAAATTTAATTATATTAACGATTAATGCTTATAATTAAAAGTACCAATCATCAATAAGGAACAATAATTGAAATATTTAATCGTTTAAAAAATCATGTGAAACGACTAATGATTAATTAATCATAAAAAGTAATCGCATAATACCATTAACGATTCATCAATCGTTAATCGGTTAATCGTTTTAAAAAATCATTAATTTATCTTAATTTCCACTAGTTATTTTGATTATCTTTCAAGCATTTTTAATATTTTTGATTAACCTTGTTAGGCACTAATCAAAGAAACGAACGTGCCTTAACGTATGATGGGGAAATTTTGCGCCAATTGCATTCTCAAGTTCCGCGTATATTTATACTTAAGGCGGGTACACTAATGATAGTGCCGATGTTTTCCTATTATGTTAATCTAAGCTCTTATAAAATAAACAAGTTGTTTGTTTGAGCATCTTCTATTAGCCTCTATCCTGCATTTGGTAGTTTGAAATCTAAAATATTTAATTTCATAATTTTGGTTTTAATTTTTAACACCGTTTTTATTGTTATTTCATTGTTCCTATTTCATTTCATTACATTTTTTACTAATAACTAATAAACCTATCTTGAATTACTTACTTTTTAAAATTAACAAATCAATCGAAAAATATGATTAACGATTAAAAACTAAGAAGTAAATAACGATTAATACCTGTCGATTGAACTTCATTATTATTATCGACTGACAATTAAATTGATCAAACGATTAAATTATTTACGATTATTTTCTTCAGATTAATTTTTCAATTACAATTTTCAATCGTTCATTTAATTAAAAAATTAAATCGATTAATGCCCAACACTTCATAGAACATATAATTTTGAAAGCAATACGGAAACTTACCGGATTTTTGAATTGTTATTTACTGCGCAACGTTCATTATTAGCTACCATGTTTTGTATCCTAATTTAAATGTTAAAACTAATTAATTCTAAATACATATATGTGTGGAAATAAATGTAGTTCAATCGAAAAAAAAATTATTTCCAGCATAAAAATTTAACTTTTTTCTGACTTGTACGGGCCTTGATGGATTTTCAAGTCGAAATGTAGTTTTCTGGTACAGTAAGTTGTACAAGTCAAAATTTCCCACTTGTAGAATTATTTTTGTAAAATTATATAATGAATTCTAGAAGTATTGCTTTATGGTACACACATTTTCTGACTTGTTGAAAAACAATTGTAGAGTTTTGAAATGGTGGTGGTTACTTTTGATGCAAAGAAAAAAAAATTTTTTTATTACCTGCCTAGTGGCCACTCACTTATACTCAATTATGGTGGACTATTTGGAAGTAAGAAATTTTGCACATGCATTAAATTCGTATACCCTAAAAATCAACAGTACAGCAGAGTCGTGCATTAAGAGAAGTTTTGTAAAACCCATTTGAATAAATTATGGGATTAAATATTTTTGGTTAACAATCAGTTAAAACGTTGGTTATTTTATTCGTCAAATGGAACACACGGATTCTGCATCGGGAATTAGCAAAAATGAAAGACAGAATGAACGAAAAAATGGTCCTGATATTCCCATAAATTCAGGAACTCCCAGATATATTATATTCTTTCACATTATCTGGAACATATAATTGATAGCATAGTATTCCAAACGAAAAAGCCGGCAGTATAGTAGCTCATTATTTACTACCGCGAATACATGTTTTAAAAAATTTTTATAAGCTCATTGATGATCAGCTTCCTTAGTTGATAATATCCATCTTAACGATAATCTACAATAGCAACTGCTGCGAATTTCGACAAATTATACAAATTGCAACATTGAAAACCTGTCAGAAACATTCCTACATATAGCACTTCAGCCCATCAATCCATAGACGAATTAATAATTAAGTGCAATGCTCGCAATAGTTTACGTCAATGAAACCTATCAAGTGTAGCTAAATAATTTAAACTCAGATTGCCCAAAGCGGATGTGCTTGCAAAATTTTATATCTACATTAGGCAAAATAGCCGATACTACTGGAAAAAAACCTTGGGTCGCATATAGTAAAAGATCTAACACGTTTGTTGGAGGAAAAGTTCACTAAAATTTATTTTTGTAAATATTTTAATTCTATACAACTGCAAAAAGATTTACAAGCAGATATATAAAATATATTCCAGTCGAACTATGCGCAAAGGAATGAAGAGTCATAAATGACTTCAAACAGGTACTCCGCCGTGTCAGTAAGGTTGGCTTTACATGCTATAAAATAGAGAGAAAATATAAAAAGAGTTGTCATCGGATAGTGTAGTTGGTAGATATCTGCTTAGCAGTGTTTAATTCATATTTAAGTTATTCAAAAACGGAATGTCCATAATTTTGACAAAAATTTTGTATTCAACCATTATTTACTGATTGGTTCGAATCGATTTATAATTCGGATTATTCTCCTTCGTCCGACCCTTTCCTTAATACCTATGATGCTACTATTGATACATCCTTAATCAAATTCAAGAGTCGCTGTAGCTATGATTACGTTAGTTCCTAACATTTTACTTAGAAATTGCAATACTTCATTTGCACGTACTTTAACAATAATTTTCAATTTTTCACCTAGACTAGGGGAAACCTGGGTGTAAACCGGGATGGAACGGTGTGCCGAGGCGGAATAGGAAAGGGATGAGGTGCTCGCTATGGACGACAGAAACGCACCACCTTCGTGCGCAGCTTTTAGTTCTCTATGCTGGACTATAAAGAGCGGCCGCTGTTAGTAAGAGAAAGTGCTTAGTTTGGATTTTACCGAAAGCCGGAGAAATACCTTGGAAATTCTAATTTGCGCTCTGTGACACCAAGGTAATTACACCACACACTATTCTTTATTCGGAAATTTACTCAATGCTGACAAATTTAACGGCCATAATACTCGCGTTTCAAGGAACGTTACATGGGGTGCACAAAGAGTGGGGCAGAATAAGGTATACCCACTGACTTATAACAATGGACTGAGCGATTTGCTATTTCATATGGCACAAAAAATATTGTGTTTCTGTATATCACCGATAGAGCACCCTTTATAACGTTTACTACATAAAAATATGTAAAACTCAACCAATCAGATGAAATTTTACACCCGTAAATCGAATTAAATTTAAAAAAATTATTTTCTTTTGTAAAAGTGATATTTTAATCCCTTATAAGCACTCTTATAAGAAATTAAGGGTTTTCCAATAAGAGGTGTTGTTTTATTAGCCCGCTATTTCGGTAGATGTCACTTTTGGAGCTGTTATTTTTTGACATTTGACAAGTAGAAACTACGCCATTAATAAAAATGAAACGATACACGATTCAACAATGCATTGAAATTATTAAAATTCACTATAAAAATGTGGCAGAGACGGTTCGTAAAACTCGAACATTTTTGGGTCGTCTTGAAGCACCTTGTCGGACCGCAATACAGAAATTGGTAGAAAAATTCGAGCTGTCGGGACAAGTTAGTGATGTGAAGAATAAAACCCGTGCACGTCGCTCAAGAACAGCCGAGAATATTGCTGCTGTAGCCGAAAGTGTTAAAGAAAACCCAGGTTTGTCCATTCCTCGTCGTTCTTTGGAATTAGGCATTCCACAAACGTCATTACACCGTATTTTGCATAAAGATTTGGGTCTTAAGGCTTATAAAGTTCAGTAAACACAAGAACTCAAGCCAGTCGATCATCAACAACGTCGAGTCTTTGCTGATTGGGTCCTTGAAATGCATGAAAATGATCCGGAATTCCATCGAAAACTCATCTTGAGTGATGAGGCCCATTTCCACCTCGATGGCTTCGTCAACAAGCAAAATTGTCGCATCTGGGGCTCGGAAAACCCAAGAGTTATTGTTGAAAAGCCTCTCTATCCTCAACGTGTGACTGTTTGGTGCGGTTTATGGTCCCGCCGGGTCATTGGACCTTACTTTTTCGAAAATGAGGCTGGAGCAACAGTTACGGTGAATGGATTGCGCTATGGACAGATGATTAATGATTTTTTATGGCCGGAATTGGATGGTACTGATCTGGACAACGTTTACTTTCAACAAGACGGCGTTACGTGCCATACAAGCAACGAAACCATTGATCTTTTACGGGAAAAGTTTCCGGACCGTGTTATCTCTCGAAGAGGTGATCACAATTAGCCACCGAGAACTTGTGACTTAACACCTTGCGACTTCTTCCTTTCGGGCCACGTGAAAGAGAAGGTCTACGCCAACAGCCCAGCGTCGATTCAAGACCTGAAAGATGGAATTCGTGAGGAGGCTATCGAGGACATAGGGCAGCCACTTTGCGATTTGGTTATGGAAAATTTCATGAAAAGGATATGGTCCTGTAGGCGTGATCGTGGTGGTCATTTGGCTGATGTTATTTTTCATTATTAAAGGCAATAATGAAATAAAGATCCGATCATTTATCTCAAAAAATGGCATTTTGCTTTGAATATCAAAATAACACCTCTTATTGGAAAACACTTTAATTCCGACTTTAGTTTTCAAAAGTTATTCTTAACTGAAACCTGCGTATGGGCAAGAGAGACGGCCCATTGTAAACACTATCTTTACCTTATTCTTTCTGCGGTGATTGCATCTGCAGCCAAAAACATCAAATGGCATAAGTAAACGTTCAGGAAGCAATATTTTGTGTTGGTAGCTCGAACTCTGCCATAGGGCGAAAAAGAGAACTGTAAAACTTGTGCCATTCTTTTCTATAGGAAAAAGGCAATACGCTCAGTCCATTGTGAGGGAGGAGAGCCGGTTTGGAGGATAACTCAGTTTTTTTGATTTCAAACATAAAATTTTACTCGATACTTCAATTTGCTTAACCTAATATCACAAAATTCATAACAATAAAAATTCAATATAAATTCAATATAAAACTAACCTACAAACTAATATAAAGTCCAATAACAAAGTTCAAATAATAAATAAATATTAAAAAAAAAATAAAAAATAAATGAATTGGCCACGCAGTCCGCCACCCTTGTATTATTTATTCTGAAAAGGAAGGAAGAAGCAGAATGTTAGTCTTCTATGAATAAACTAAAATTTTCTAAAATAAATTCAAAATGGTGCTACGTCTAAGCACACGGAAGTAAAAAGATTCTATAGAAAATTCAGACACTCAGGTTATCCCTGATCAGAATTATCTTCTGTAATAATAGGACCAGAATTATCTTTTGTGGTAAGGTAGGAAGCACGATTCTTTTTACTCAGATTAGCTCTGATACAGATCAACTCTGCTAAAAGAATGGTGCCATCTACTGAAATTCATCGGCTTTATATAGCCGCTGTAGCCAGTTACGTCTTCTCGCCTCTTGGTGTTGCCCTAGCAACGATTGATGCGATATCTGAATGTACCACAGACAGTGGCTGATGTAATGTCATTTTCTGTCATCAAAAATGTAAATATTAAGAGGTACGTATGCTTTGCTGAATTTTGATATTGATTTGTTAATTTTATTGATGACTTTTGATTGTTTTTAGGTGAAATAGCGTTTCTAGGAGTATTAGCTGATGTTCTGCAGTATGTGTGCAATGTTCGGGTGAATTTAATTCTAATTTTCACCAAACTTCCCTAGAGTTAAACTGTGTGAAATGAAGATTAGATAAGTGTTTTTTGTCATTTATTAATTTAACTTGATGTTTTGTGGTTTCTTTTGTTTTATATTTCAGGACATAATTCGTCGTAGGAAGGCACACTCAATATGACTCTGGAAGTACGTCGAGGGAATATTTTTCTGCTTAGTGTATTCAAGCTGACAGCAGGAACTTCATCGTGGGATATTTATATTTACGTGTGGTATACCCCATTCCACCCCTGATAATATTTGTACATCCCAGATTAATAGGCATTTTTTTTTTCACCATGACCTCTTATCTGTGAACTGTGCCAATAACTCATAGCCAATTATACCCCGGGGGTGGGGCAGAATGGAAAATTTTTCTCTTTTTTTTTCAGACATTGATTTTGGATAATAATTGTTAATTTGCACTAGTTTAGCTTTAGTTTCATTCTAGATAAAGATGCAAATAAACGCACAAATTGACAAATAATGGTGTTATTTCTTTCAAAATCTCCCGAATTGTAATCAAAATATTAAGTTTCAACCCAATCATGTCAGTAACTTACAAGATATCGGATAAGTAGCAAGTCAATGGGAAAGCAAACGTCTACCATTGGGAAAAATGAGTATCGAGCTGTCATAAAATAAGGCAAAACACCTCAAGCCGTTTTTGAAGCGATATCAGCGGTTTATGGCAACTCAGTATCAGGAAAAAAATTAAAAATTTGTCCTGAATTTGCACATTTAAATAAGAAGAAGCTTATTGGAGTAACGTCTACAAGAATTTTGAAATTCTCCATAATCATCTTGATATGGTAAAAGTCAGCGCAAGATAGATGCCAAGAATTCTTGCGCCACGGCTTCAAAAATAGCACTGCGTCGATTATATACTAGAAGTAAAAATTGGATCCGGATTTGCTAATATCCAGATACCCAGATCTGTAGACAATCCGATTTCTGAAATCCTGATACGAGCTATCCTGCTCCGAATCCGGATCATTCCGATCCAGATTAAACAAAAGGGGTTCAAAATTTCATCCATATTACATTGCTTCATTGGGAAATAATTTTCATGACTTTTCCTTTTGCCCAATGAAACAGTACCATCTTGGAGAAAGTCTCAACCATTTTTGCTTAGTCCACATCCGGATTCGGATAGCTTGGATCTGGATCCGAATAGTTCGGAATCGAATACTAGTATTTGACTTATCTGGATACCCGGATTTGCGGAATCGTATCCTAACTATTCCGGATAGAAATTATCCGGATACGTTCAACTCTAATATTCACGTGCATTTGTATACCTCTGTGCTGAAGACAAGGATAACATTTCGTATCAGATTGTTACCAGAGATGAAACCTTGGGGTTATCACTATAAGCCTGAGTCGAAGCAAGTCAAAACCTGTCATCGTATGGCTATTATTTATTCTCAAAGATGAAAAGAGGGCTTCGTGGGAATAGGTTTGGGAACAATGAAGAAGTGATGTTGGCGATTTCGGCTTATTTCGTTGTAAAAGAGAATTGTTTTTCATAAGCTAATTGATAGTTTTCAGAAATGTTTTAGACTTGAGGTGGAATAAATTGTTTTTGTTTTTAATTTCTTTCACCTTCACTCTTCGAACTTATCAACATTTCCTCGTAATCGTAAGAACATGACGTTAAAAACTTTAAACGCAAATGGGAAGGGGCAAAACAAATCTCAGTGAAAGCAATTATGTAACTTTTCTAAATTATGATAAATGTGAAACTGAAAATATTATTAAGATAAATTTTCATTTTAAGATAAGTAGATACTTCCTTCTCTTAGGCATTCCAAAACTACTACATTAGATAACCATTTCGGCTTTATCTCTAGTACGCATCGTGTTAAATTGGATTAATTAAGCGCAGTTGCTGCACTAAGAGTTAACTTCAATTTACCCTTGTAACTAAAGTACATCATACTTGACAAGGTACGTACAATACCTTGATTAAACCAATTTGACTTCATCATTTCAGACAATTAACGGTGCGCTGCTGGTACCTATATATTTATACATCTATATTGCGTCTACAGCGCTTATTACCTGTTTCACATGGAATTTCATAGTCAAGGTGAAAAGCCTGTTAACACCTTTCAAGTAATTCTCGCTAGCGTTGAAAGACGCTTATTGTGTCTGAAGTGTAGTTAAATTTCCATTTAAAAAGTTATTTCTACGTACCCAGTTCCAACTTCAGTTTTAGTGTTTTTGTTTTTGTTTTAGCGAATGTGGTTTTGATTAATTTCTTTGCTTTATCCATTTAGTTGACAAAATCACCCCTAGAGGCTAACAACATATGGTCACCGTGGCAAATGACATGCATCTAAACTGTATGAAATTAGTTATGAATATTTTTTGATAAATAAAGCTTAATTACAAAACAGATGTTTGTCTACAACTTGCTGTTCTAGAAGGTAAAAGAAAACGTAAGTTTGTATGTGTACATGAAGATGATATACATCGATTTCAATAACAAATGTCCATTTGATTGGCAATCGACTTATTTCACAGATTTTATTCATCTCGGGAAGCGCATAAAACGTGAATTTCCTGGCAACCCGCTGAAACATTTAAGGTCAAAAGTATCTCTACCTGACTGACTGATGGCAATGACAGATAGGCAAATATAAAATATTATGATTCACTAAAATCTATCTGACATTAAGTTCACGGACTAGGGTTACTTGCATCTTTATAGGTTTTTAATACAGGAAGGTGAATGAATCATAATTTGTCTCTGTTATTTTTTATAGAAAAGTTAATAGCATAGGAAATTGTTTTCTAAGTCAGGTCGTATGATATTAGGACGTGAAATAACCAACGATCTTCACAATTATAAGTGTATTGAATAGTAAGAATTTGATTTAAAGGTCACATAAATACATTTATTGAGCTGAAAACAGATTCTCATTACAATCAATGCAATGTTGGTAACATTAAAGTAGGAAATAAATTATCTACTTTGCATGCATGAACACACGTTAAGAGATGAAATGTATTTAAACTTGGAGAGCCTGATTATACTAATAAACGATCACAGCGTCACCTTAAATTGCTACTTAACTGGAACCTCCAATAAAGCTGGACGATTTAATATATATTTTTTTAAATTTAGGTTAGGTTAGGTTAGGTTGATGGTCTGCCACTAAGATAAGACTTAGTTTGTTTCACCACTGTCAGGTCCATTGTGTCCCATGGATTCATGGAAACCTATCGATCGTCGATAGACCCAGTCTCCTACTATGGTTACCTGTAGCCTAATGACCTGTTATCAGCCTACTTCTTGGTGTCTGTTCTTCTCCCCCTAAAGACCTTCATTGTTTTCCTCTTGATTTATTCAGGCCATAATTGCCTAGCAATGCAGTAAGCATCCGGATTGACCCACCGTGTATAGATATCGTTGGTGGTATCACCTTTAGAGTTCCGATCGGGATTTTCTCATATGATATTGCATCAGAGAACACTTTTTTGCTAACCTTACCCCATTTGGAAGTCAATTCTAGGTTCTCTTTGCTTAACTGACCAATTTTTATTTTACCTTCTCAAAACCTTACGTCTTAATGGCCGTCTGACTGTCAGTATATGTACTTGACAAAAAATCTGCCTGGAAAATACTATCTTTATGTGGCAGTCTATATGACTTATTATAGTGTCAGAGAATATACTCCCACTCCTGTTCTGCACTCTTCGACCTGTCTATAAAAATAGATATATATGCTGCTATATATAGATTAATGGACAGTAAATCAAGTATTACCTTAGTATAGCCTCTCTGAATTTTCGATGACTTCCAATGTCATATAGGAGTACCGCTCTCCAGATTTTCGACAAGTCGTCCAGATTATATTTCCTCTTGATTATCTTAGAGTTTTTTATTTTTAGTTTCATTATAACATAAGATAAAAAGAAACATATTACAAAAGATAAATATTGCTAAATAAACGGTAAATTTCACTACAGAGACATTTCATGGTGCGTAGATCACCTCCTGAACAACTTTCCGAAGTGACGTCACGTATTCGGCTGAAATTTTTCCAGGTGATTGCCTTATTTAATTTTACAAATTTAAATATTTTGCTAAAATTCCGTTTATTTCGGTAGTTACAGCTCTCTAGGAATTGCAAAACGGAGCAATTTTTGTAGTTTCGACCTAACTTCAAAAATTCATATCTCCGGTTATACTAAGTCGATTTTAATGTCAGAGTTTTCGAAAGGATATATTTGAAGTTTTGCAGAAGAAATAACCTTGATGCCATTTAAACAAATAAGATATTCGTGAATAGGGGATGTTCTTTATCCTTGAAAAAATTCTTGATGGAAAATGCGGCGAAAGTTTTATTTTTAAATAGTTGTGTTATTCGCAGAGCATCTCACTTGACTCAATACATCTTTTTTGTACAAATTATAATTCTTGAAGTTATGCAGTTGGGATAGCTTCAAGAAGAACTTCAGTCATCACAACTAAGGTACTATTATTAAAGAATGCGGCAGCATTCAATTCTGTGATGCTCTTGGCCATGTCTCTCTTTTTTTTATTATTATTATTAAGCCAGGCTCACGGGATACGCTATGTATGGCAGCATGGCAGAAAGGAGATTACTCAAACCATGTAGCTTCATAAAGTTAGAAGCCCAATCTGTTTCATATATCTTCGAACATTCGATGGAGTAAAATGCGCGACGTATTATTTAACTTTTTTGGTATAGGGATCAGTGGCGTAGCGTGAAGGGGGCAGAGCGGGCCATGGCCCCGGATGGCACAGATGTGGTGGCAGGAAGTGGCCGCCGAACTGGCTAATCCTGTCTACAGCATTAGGCCATGGTCATAGACAAACTAATAACATACAAAGACGCGGTAAGTAGAACAAAAACCAATAACGCCTCTCGTATTATTTCATCATATTTGACATTGACAGTACCCTAGATATTTCCCACAAAGATTAAACAAGCCAAGTATTTCGATACGTAATGATTAAGAATCGGGAGGTAGGAGTGGTGGAATCTTTTATAGATTTCATTGAAATGAAAAACAGAACAGCCGAAGGTATGGGCTCGATATTAGGAAGTGTGGAGGGCAACCTTATGATACAGCTGCTACAATGGTTCGAAGAGAGACAGGTGTGTAGCAATTTATCGAATTTATACCTTGCTTAAAACACTCATTGAACCTGTTTGCTTGCGTGCGGCTTCAGTGGAGGTAAATTCAGTGACTTTTTTCGGCACATTGGAACGTTGTTATGCTTTCTTTTCTATGTCCACACACCAATTGGAAGTTCTGATTGCTGCTCAGGCAAGATTTTGACAACGCTAGAGAAGCTAACAGAAATAGACGAAAGCTTGAGCACACGAACGGACGCAGGAACTTTGTTAGTCGTGTTTCAATCATTTTCGTTTCTACGTTTCTCTGGCAACCGGTGCTGCTTGAAGAGAATGATGCTCAAAAATATTTGCAGATAGAGGAACTTAACGTATATCAGTTTGCTCAGAAAATAAGCGCTTTACAGACGGTATTAGAAGGGAAACGAGAGGAATTCGTAAGTTACGTTAAAAACTAAATTGAAAGCCCTATTGAACCACCAAGATGAATTAGGAGGAAACACATTTTTAGCGACGGAAGTAGAGAATTACGGCTTATCGCATGAAGATGATTTAAAACCAAAAATGTTTTCTTCATTATATGGAATAACTGCTGAAATTCGAGAAAGGCTCTAGTAGATCCAGAATTTTGTCGAAAAATATGCCTTCCTAAGGTCTGCAATAATATTGGGCGTCGATGATGAGGAATGCAACCTGGACGAAGCTCCTGAAGTTATTTTCAGAGAAAAGTTTAAGTTTGTTGAGTGCGTACGTTTACGGACTTTCGTAATTACAGCATAATGTAAAAAAGAACTTTTGTTTCTGGCACTGGGCTTATTAAAGTTTATTTTTGAGTCCAAACTTGAAGGAGGGTTATCTAATATAGTTGCTGACAATTTTCCTCACAGCTCTAAATTGAAACTGATTAAAAATTATTTAAGATCTACAATGTACACTTTGAGATTAACAAATCTAGCTCTTTTAGCAATTGAGTAACAGTTACAAATTAACATTGACGAATGTACATATTAAAGAGTTTGCATTGCAAAAAACACGCCGAGTAAAATTTTAATTTAAGAAAGACGTTTCATTTTGAAACCATTTTAAATAGTTATTCTGTCACTATGATTATTAATTGCAAAAATAGGGGGCGACAAATTTAAGGTTATCACCGAGTGGCAGAAATCCACTCTACGCCACTGATAAGGACTACTTGTGAAGGACAATCAATGAGATGAAACATTCAAGGATGTGGAAGAGTCTGATTCGCTATTAAAATGTCTTCGCAATCATTTGGGAACGTTCAAATCATCAAGCAGCAAAAAATACTGCATGTCAGAAGACACCGACTATATCCTCGAATTTCACTGAACTTCACTGATATTATCTATAATGATGCAATGATCATGATCCAATTTCTAGAAATGCTCGGAAAGACTTTATCGGAGAGTGACATTAAAGGTTCTTCAAGACAGCAAGCGATAAACATGACCAGAGAAATGATTCGAGAATTTTCATATGACACCGCCAATATATTTGCTTATGTGACGCAGAACGAGCCTTAGTTGAATACAGATCAACACCTAATTTATAATAAAGTCCTACGACGATACTACAGTATTAAAGGTAAATTTTCAATGACACACCTGGTAAAACAGGAAAGCACTTCTTGATCAATTCATTGGGGGCATGAATCAGAGAAGAACGATGACAGTATTAATGACTGTTGGGCGAACGTCACTTTCGACACTGAAAATTCCTATTCACTTCGTCGCCAACGAAGCGGGAATTTGCAATATTAAGAAAGGAAGGCTAAGATCCCGCAAGAAGCCAAAGTACTGCTTAAAACGAAGTACGATAGTCGACATGATCAAAGCTCACTTGAAAGCATCACAGCATTGAAGAGAAGTGACGACAGTGAAGCTCGCTACTGAAATGAGTGTACCGCATAGCTATGATTTCAAAACGTTTTCCGAGTACTTGTTTAATATGGGCAGCAGAAAGGAACTAATTAACAATGATATCGGAAAAATCTGACCAGCATTGAAGAGTCAGACTAACTGCATGTACTCGAACATCAGAGAAAATATCTTTAATCCTAAATAGCTCCAGCAAAGTTCCATCATTCTGATGCAGCTAAATGTCAAAGTTGACGAAATTTACGTTTGCGCTTAAGAAACGATTCAACCTGATTCTCCATTGATAAATGAATGAATGAAGACGATTCTAGAAGCTATACAGTAGAATATTTAAATTCTTTGAACAAAAGCGGAAATTGAAATTGAAATTGAAAGTTTGATCCCTAATTATGTTGCTTCAAAATTTCAACCCTCTAAAGTTATGTAATGAACTTAGACTAACAGTACAAGTGTTATGTGGTTACGTAGTTGAGACAAAATCTTAAACTACAGCATATGAAGAGAAAGATACGTGCATTCCAAGAATTCCACTAATTTTTACAGGCATTTGCCATCACAAATAAGTCACAAAGATAGTCACTGACAATTTTTTTTTTCTTGCGGGCATCATTTCTTCAGGTTTTTCAACCAATAAAAAATTCAAAACAGAGTCTAAGCCTCTGCCGAAGTTAGATAATTTAAATGGTATTTTATGAATGTAGAAAAACTTTTTAAAACTTTTCTATGAAAATTGTATCTTAGGCAGTCTGATAAATGGTATCAATATGATCCAATTTTAAGAGAGAGAAATTTGTTTAAAAGCCTTTTCGCCACCTTACCCTGACGACTCTTTCGCAAACAAATATGGTGCATTGACAAAGGTGCATATGAACCTGTTCTGATTAAATATCTAGTCTGATCGCTTATAAATTAATTCTTGTTTCTTTGGTTCACATTTTGAATTTCTTTTGATCGTCGCGTCGTACAGTAAAATTTCCGACTATTTTTTTTTTTTATTCCGAATCGTTTATTTTTCCTATACTTTATAATCTGCGAAGTCTCAAGAGTGACATACATATTTGCACCTCCACCAGTCTGATCATGTCCTTTAATCATCACCATAAAAAGGTCCATATTATATGGAATAATACAGCATCCATTATTGTTGGCATTCCATATTGTTTATATTGTTTCTCTGTTTATAGTTTTCTTCCATTAGCAGTAACCTGGCGTTGTGGGTATTGCCAATGCTTTTATACTGCTTAGCTCCTCCACTATTAATCTTTTCTCATCACATCACATTCTCATGACGATCACTTCTAAACTTAACTCCTTCAAGTCATCTACAAGCAGGGCAAATTTATGAATGCCCCCCCCCCTTGTATCTATGTATATTTAATAACAGTTCATTTCTACTCATATAGTCCATCAAATCAAAAGAAACAATCGGCTTTATCAAACACAAGCTAACTATTGTCATATTTAGCAATTCCGGTGAGCGATAAAATCCATTGTCGTCGCCCCACATGAATTAATTAAGGTACAAATAAACGTCTGGCAGTAGAAAATGTGCTAATTTGACTCGAAAAAAAATCAGATCTTAACAATTGTTTTGTTAATGATGTGAGAGTACGTCTTTGACTTGTCCAATTCAACAAACTGGTTACATTCCACGGCAATTGGCACAATTCCAATCTAGTAAACAAAACGTCTTATCCGCCTCAAACAAATGGATAATCTCTCAAAGTAGATAGGAGTTCACAAGGCGGTTTCATGTCCAGTAAATTTGGCCTTGGGGTCTATCCGATAAGTTAAAAAATCTACTCAGCGTTCTTAATACTTGCTTGTAGTTACGTTTACCATTTTGTATATACATCATCTAGACCTGTAATACTCTTGCTCTTGATATCCCCACAGAAGCAATCACTTATGCCGTTCTGTACAATTATATCTTATACTTATCTGTCGAACACACAGGTTTCGTCTTATCTTTCGTGTACCGTGACCTTCACCCGAATTTTAACAAGAAAAAAACGTGATCAATTGCAATAACATTAGAACGCAGTGACCCCGGCGTGATTCTTACGTATGACGATTTTAATAACAATACTACTCAATATCTGATTTAATGTGAAATGTTTATTTAATAATTTTTCGGAAGAGCATCTTCACCTGATAACCGAACTCAATGAGATCCTCTGATATAAACGTGATTTTATATTGTCAAGCCCGCGAAGTGGAGTTCTTGAGTAACCTTGGGAGAATTAAAGTTTGCTGAAATGGATTAGAGCCGGCGCAATGTAAATCGCACATGTTTTCCTTTGGCATATCACGTTTTCATCTATCGTCGTTAGATAGGTAATGTCACTTGAATTAAGTCGCCCCCAACAAAGATTTTCATTTGAACTGGGTTAAGTTCAAGCCCAGAAATATTTTGGATATTAATATCCCGTCGATTCACATACTTAACTTCTATGCACCGCCGCACCGTACCGCTAGCATTGAATCGAGAAGGTCAAAGTCATTATAAGATTAATAGCAGATCATGTTGGGCATGTTATTGTTCGATTTGTTTTTTGTTTTTTTTTTATCATTTTGTTTTTGTTTTGTTATTATGTACCGCAATCTATTCATCTTGAGTTATAGAAGGGGGCACTTTGTTCCGCTCAATATTAACACTTTTCTCTGAACACAGAAAATTCATTTTTGCCGCCTTAATTAGTTCTTGGGTCTTGGTTCTTGGGATAAATTTTGTATATTTTTTTTGTTCATCTCAGTTCCGTGTGTCGATGACATATGTACCATGCAAACAAATTTCTGATTAGCCTAGTGGTTCGCGCATATACTTGAGGTAGCAGTGAAGCAACTCGAATGGTCACTTCCTTAAACTTTGACAAAAATTTTATAAATTTCAAAAGTTTTTGTACGAAATTTTCCGGAACACTTAGACATTTTTGCTTGTTGAGATTATCAAGATTAATATTTTAATACCGAAAATATGATCCATATTTGTATATGTATATGTAAAACTAATTCCGGTAAAAGCCCTCCTAATTAACTTCGATTTTCGAATTCTAATTTACAATTCTTATAAAATTTACTGCTACCAAAATCTGAGTCTGATATGTCAGCGTATTTCGAAAATTTCTGGTTATCTGAACACACGATGGATGGACAAGCAACCATACATATTTGCAGCTGTAATCACAAAGCAGGATAGTGCCAGCTTATCTTACATAAGAAGTTCTTATGTAAGTATAGAAATATAAGAAGAATTTTAGAAAAAACTTTTTATTTTTACGATTCTAAATCAAAGATAAAATACAACCGCCTCGTCTGATTTTTGAAACCGGGACCTGCCGCTTTCCGGGCGCCTGGTCTTACCTTTGATCTGTTTTTTCTCTTGTAATTAATAATTTCATTTAGAATCGTAAAAGGAAAGTTTTTCTAAAATTCTTCTATTCTATCTGACCGATTCTAAAAATTGTGAGTTCGAGTCCCGCGTGGAATAAGATTAAAAATAAAGGTATAAGTCTCCTTCTTGATGGCGGTGAGATAATCCAGTATATTTTATGTACGATGAGATCCACTGTTATTTTCAGAGAAGTTCAAAGGCACTAACTCTCAACAATAGGTACTTAACGAAGTGTAGCCCAAAGCTATTAACTCTTTATAACAGGAGCGGATATTAAAGTAAATCCAATCAGTAGAAAGTTAGTAGCTAAACAGCAGAACTCCCAAAATAATAACTCCTAGCATCTGTGTTGCTTGCTCAAAGACTGAAGTTATTTATCGATTTTACTTAGCCTATTTATACACAAGAATTTATACTTAATCAATAATTACTACATATTCCTAATTTGCATTGTTGCCCCATCAGAAATGTTTCACCCATATTGGTGCTTTGTTTACAAACGCTGAATGTCATTGACCGCACTTACATGGGTCGAAAATGAAGCATTGTACATTCTTGCTATTTGGGTCTGTGCGTCATTTCAGGGTGTTTCAAGCAGGCATATTACACTCCATTGTGGTACTTTCATGCTGACTCTGCATCGCTATTATTAGTATTATGTGTCCGTCTTTAGTTGAAACCTTCGGAATTGCATACAAGCCATACAAACCAGTTTATCGACACAAATTATATTTCATATTATTTTATTTTAAATAGGTCATGAAAATGTAACGAGAGTTTTGAAAATTTGAAGCAACAGCTCTGTGCAACTCCACTATTTCACTATCCAAAATTGTAAAAAAACATTTACGGTCATCAGAGCTCATTAGCTCAGATTTCTTTCTATTCTATTAACAAATATAGGAATAAATTGAAATTTGTGTTGATGAACGCTGATCACAGCATTTTTCTAAGACCTTTGATAAGATCCGCCATTATTTGCTATCTAGAAATTTAGCGTCTTTTTATCATTTCTCTAAATCAGCCAGTAATTTAATTGAGAATTTCCTGTTAAACCGCGAACAAAGAGTGAAAGTCAATAATCATACTCTCTGATACTTTTCTTCTTCTCCGAGGTGTTCCTCAGGGGTCAGTTCTTGGACCCCTCCTTATCTGCAATGTATATTAACGACATTCCTGATGTATTGCAGAATGTTGAAATTCAACTGTATGCAGATGACGTTCAACTTTACTGCAACAGACCGACCGGACGAAGATTGTGTTGAACGTATAAATTTTGACATTGACCAAATTGTAAAACGGTCCTATAACAATGATCTGATGTTAAATTCGCTAAAATCTCAGTGTATACTATTTAGCCAAACTATTTTTGACCTCGCCGATATCTCTCCCACAACACTAAATGAGACCATCCTGCCTTTCATTGGTCAAGTCAAGAATCTGGGCGTTTGCTTAGACAAGTAAGTGAAGTGCTGCGGCTATGTTGAAGATCTAATGGGCAAGCTATACGCTGGACTGTGTAGGCTCTGACTCACCGCTAGTATATTATCATCTAACCTTCACTAAAAACTAGTCAAAGTTCTTCTACTACCGTACTTTACATATGGAAGAATGATTTTCCCCAAACTTGACTCACTTTGTGCAAGACGAATTAAAGTTGCGTTCAATGACTGCATTAGATTTATTTATGGACTGCGTCATTTTGATCACGTGAGTTCGTACAAATTGAACTGATTGGGATGTCCAATTGATCTATTCTTAAAGTGGAGGGCAACTGTTTTTCTTTATGAGCTGCTGCAAACAAAGGAGCCCGAATAACTGTACTGTGGAGTAGGATTTCCCCAATCAACAAGACATAATAAATTACTGTTAATGCGCTTTAATAAAACAATACTCGAGAGTTCTTTTTTCGTTCAAATCCCTCGTATTTGGAATACTTTACCTCGTAGCGTTAGGGAGATTAGAGTGAGGCAGCTTTCAGAAGGTTTCTCAAAATGTTTCTTATCACTAATTAAATTCTCTGTTTGCTTTTTACTTTGATATCTTATTTCTTGGAAAAATATCACTTTCTTTTCCTTTTCTTTTTTTGTTACATGCCACTTCATTACCTTTTTCGTAATATATAAATTGAATTAAATTATATTAATTAATAATGAATTATTATATAGCGAACTGTAGCTTCGTAAATTTATCAACCGAATTTATATTTTGTACAATATAAGATGTAATTCTTGCGTATTATCATGAATAAATATTATTATTAATTTTTGTGTTTTCCGCTTTATATTGGACACGGTTGCCAGCAGCAATGTAAATAGACTAAAGTATCATTAAGAGGAGTCAGTGCCAATATTTGCAACTATTTGTAGCAGAATAATGATTTATATCTTAAGTTAAAGGTAAATAACGTCGGCAAAAATTAAAAAAGTTATTTTAGAATGGAGATATTAGCTCGGAAAATTTTAAAAAATGATAAAAATTGAAGTCTTTAAATCAAATTCCTGTGGATAGGTATTCTCATTTCTTTAAACTGTGACTGTTTTAGAAAGATAAGGTCTAGATCTAGCAAATAACGTCGAGTTTTTTTAATTTTTAGTGGCGCTTTTTATAATTATTTGATTCTAATAGTACCTACTTGTTTTTTTTTTCCCAACATTTCACCGACGAGAAATTGCAATATTTATTTGAAAGTTGTCTAAATACAAAGAAAAATAGCATATTTAACAATTATGGGCCAAAAAAAAATTAGGAGAGTTAATTCTCGTTAAAAATTTTCAATTTATGTGAACTGCAAATTTTCATTTTTCGTCTTAAATTGAATCGTTTTGTCGGATGTTGGGTTTCCGTCTTTTGCGGTAGATGTTTCTAATAGCTGTGTGGTCTAGGTCTAGGCTAATTTTATATGAATTTTCTCACTTACAGGACACAAACCCACGTATAGTAAATTTTATTATCTACAGGTTCGCTGGTATCTAAATTGAAACTTTTGCTGAGTACTGACTCCTCTTAAGGAATTTTCAATACAAAAATTTTTTTGCATTTTTTTTGTGATCGAAAGCTTACAAAAGCCGGGTATATTGAAGAAAAGTAGTATCACAGACATTGGCGTAGCCAGGGTTTTGTTTTGGAGGGGGCAGTAGGGGGCAGACTGACACAATATTGAAGAAGAATATTCTTCAAGCAAGTATTGTTTTTCAAAAATGTGTATAACTTTCTAAAACGTTAATCAGTGTTAAATCCAAGTTTCCTTACATGAAGCAAACTATTTCATTGATTACCGTTGTTTCTTTCAACCAATGTATGCTTAAATTAAACAACAATAAGAATATTTCCTAAAAACAAGAATAAAATAAGAATAATTTACTAACATATAATTATATGGTTTTCTAAAAAAAAGTTATTTCAAATTCATGGCTCTAATAAATTGTGAATGTATCCCAATAATAGCCCTGAAATTAGAATATTTGATTTTTGAAGTACTTTTTCGCACTAGAACGGTTCGTCGGACAGTAAAAATTATTGTAACCAATTTCATAGGATTTCATAGTCAGAAGAACTTTTCAGTAAATAAAAACATCTCGGACTGATCGTCTTCACAGTACCTGTACTTAAAAATCCTAGATTTTTATATGGCAACATCAAGAAGGGGTTGCGGGATTTATCCCATTTTTCAAATTATACTCATCATGTTTATGAAAATGCCGTGTACAAAATTTCAGCTCTCTACGTCGACTCGTTCTCAAGCGGTGTCTAAATATATAGTGGAAAACCAAAGTTTTATATGGCAAGGCAATTCAACGAAGGATTTGCCTGATTTGTTCCATTTCCGAACTTAAATTTCCTTTTTTCTCGAAAAGCTCGTGTGCAAAATTTCAGCTTTCTAAGTAAATCCGTTCTGGAGCTATCGTGAGGACGGACCGACATGCAAAAATTAAAATTATTATGCTTGGGTGTCCAATCCATTTAGCTATACCTTCATTATTTCTATGTGTTACAAACGGAATGACAAACTCAGTTTATCGAATAGATTTCATTTAGGGTATAATATTCAGTAAACAGTCCAGAATAAAGCGATGCGAAGTACACTATTGTGGTGTGCAAGATATTCGTCTGTTAAGTGGTTGTTTCATACGCTTAAGTGGATGAAGATACAGCAACGAAATGATTTAAATGTACTTTTATTCATTTTTAAAATAAAGAAGAAATATTACTAGAGATACATATTTACATATCCATTTTATTTATATAAATGACGTACAAAAAAAAACTTTAAACAGATTTAAATTATTCCTGCAGAATCTATCACTGTTCAAACATATTCAACAATTCTTCAATAAGTTAATAGTGTTACCTTCAAAGTTCAATTCCTTAAATTCATACAAAATTCGCAAATAATTAATATTCCCAGTGAGATAGACGAGATTTAAGCAGATCTGTATTAAATCATTAAACGCCATATCTATCGAAATATTTATTCGATTCGATTAATGAAACATATCCATTGCCAGTTACCACCCCATTAAAACTAGTGGGGCATCTTTCAAGTTTGCAGATCTGCTGAATCAACTCTTTATCTTCACATTTGCAAGGAATGGTATTATTTTCTTGATATTCGGCATTCTAGGGCTATTATTCTTGGTCCTCCCAATTGAAATTAGTTTGTAAAAACTATGGCTGCGGAAAACCCAGGTGCGACAAGTTCTTTTAAGATGTTTCCATTGCCACCATTTCCTTGTAAGTTGAAAAGTTATTAAAAAAACAGAAATGAAGTGTTCGGTCAGTGCTTGCAAATATAATTTGGATTATAAACTAGAGAAATCCTGTTTGAGGCAACTGCACTATCTAAATTATCTTTTTTGTTAATGGAAGCAGAGATTTATATAAATTAATTATGTGAATTATTTCAAAATAAAGTAGAAAAAGATCATTTTTTATCACAGATGCTCCGCACAAAACCTTTGTTTACTTTATGCAAATTGACAATTTGCTTAGAATAGGGATGGCGGGTAAATACATGTAAAAATGGACTACCAACACAACCAGAAATTCATTACGCAAAATTTGGCTTATCACCATTCCCGTTTTCTATACATTCTAAGGAGTGAGCAATTACTGCACGGCTGGAGCCGGCCCGTTAAGGCCTTTTAACTTCCACTTTCATGATGTTGCCTTCTGGTTTGACGAATAAAGACAAAAAAAATGATATCGCAGATTTACATGCAACGAAACAGAGCGGCAAATTCATTAATTTTCATAAATAAATGATAATGACAAGTGGCGGAATTTTCAGATTTACTCTCATGTAATTCCGCGCTTTTGTGAAAGCACTTTTTGCTGGGATATTGAAAGAGGTCACCAAAGTTTGTTCCAAAGTTGTTGCGGTATAATCCTATGTTATTTGAACAGAACGTGCTTCTGTTTACACGCTTTGCTCTTAAGGGGGTGGGTGTTATCAGTATTGGGAGATCGTGGGAATTCCATATTCTGGCAATTTCTGCCATTAAGATATTGAAAAGTAGTGAATTAATATGTAGTAGCAATGATTACTTTGCGCCTAGTTGCTAATGTACTTTTATAGATATCTCTCCTATATCAATATATCAATAAAAATTAATTAGTTTTCAAAAGTTACGTGAACTGAACTATTCCTTTTGATGTATTTCTTATGCTTTTGGTACCTAGGATGAAAATGGTCGGAATTCGCATAATATAATAATTTGTGGGAAAAGTCGCCATTAATTCCCATTTTCGAGAGAATTTTACCCGCAACTATCTTCCAACGCTACTGTAACTCATTCTCTGATGGGCTTGGGAAAAATGAGAATTTTATTTGACTGATAGACATTTTGTTGGAGGGGACTAGGAAAAAGGCCTAAGTAATAACACGTAGTTGTTTTCAACTCGAGGCGTCTTTATTGACTGACTTTTTCACAAAATTATTAAATCGAGAACGATCGACATAGCGGCACATATATATGTATGAATATAGACAGCACGCACAATAGAGCTTGTACTGATTTACACACATACCAGATTCTGATGATCAGAATCTGCACTGATAACAAGAACAGATGTTCTTGTTTATTTTATCTCTTTTGTTCATTTATAAAAGCAACGAAGGCTTTTAAATATCAATATATCGCATATAACTCGGCCATCCTGGCTTAATAAATATTATTAAATCACGGAAATCAAATATTACCCAATAGAATAAAATTGAAAGAAAATATTAATCATATTAATATGATGATCACACGCTGTATAGCCGATCGTTTTTTACACAACAATGTATACATACGTATATTATCATGTTCAAAATTAATTACGTATGAATTGAAATTCTTTACACAGGAAATTGAGGTAGAGTAGATATACGAAAAATTCATTATTAGGAATAATTTGAAAGGATTTTGCAGTTATTCAAAATTTTGCAAATAATTGAATAAAATCAATTATGCTTGTATATATGTATAACTTACTACATGAAAGAAGAATGAATGATAGAAAAAATTGCAAATTATTAGTAATAATTGCTTCGTATGTCTGTGAGGGTGGGGGGGGGGGGGGGGCACCGAGCCTACAGGCATCGACGGTAGTACTAAGAAAGTGATGTATGGAAGAGCTCATAGCAAACCTCAATAACTCACTGATCTCGGCTAAATATATCATGAGTACGAACAAAACTGTTTTTCAATATAGGCAAAAATTCATTTATTTCTTAGAATTGATATCGACCATATTTCTTCAGAATTTGTGCGGTTTATTGATGGCTGTAGACGGTCCGAACAAATTCTGTCTACCGTCTTCAGGATGTCTTCCAGACAATTTATCCTGCAATGTTATTTTTGGAATATTTTATTTTTAATATTAGCTACTTTTATAAAAAAGTTTCCTTGTCCGACAATGCTTCATATGCTTTATATGCTCCCATATTTCTTTAAATGCAATGCACTAAATCAAACTAATTAATAAAGTGTTGCTTAAAGGCTGCAATTGGGAGCAAGGTATAAATTTCAGCTCTAATTTCCGTCCACCAGTAAACGCAAACTGGCTCATGATAGTAATTATTGATCCAATTCGCGGCCGCTAAAATTAATGTGGTTATTCCGAAAATTAACTTATTAAAAATATAACTTATTTAAAATATAACTGTTTAAAAAATAGCTATCTCATGAAATAAAAATGGCATAAAAAACGCAGTCTCTTACATTTTAAAGTTATAGCACTACGTTAAAAAAATATGTTTTCTTGCATTTTCGCATTATTTACATGCCGATTCCTAATGAACTGAGCTCTGCCGACTCAGATTTAACTCGACGATCCCATTGTTTACTTTAGGGGTAGCAGACATATACACGAACATGAGGATATAGATATATCTGCATTTTAAGGAAAATACGTCGTTTTATGACGTGTCTTAAAATGAAGTGGATGCAAATTGAGTAGTGGACGCAAATTGGGTAATGGACGCGAATTGGTGCATTTACCATATAACCTTAACTAAATTTTTCGGCTGGTCCTTGTCCTTGCCTGTTACTTTTTTTTTTTTTTTTTCAATAAGGTCTCTATTAAATGAGATAGAATATTACAGAGATTTCCCAAAATTTTGCACTTGCTCCATTCATTCATAGAACGCGTACCTCTAAGAGGTTCCCAAACTTTTTTTTTCTCGTAGACCACTTTCAAAATTTTACTGGTTTCGGTGGACCCCTTGCCTCATTTTTACCATATTCCCAAAACTCGTCAAAAAATGTGAAGATTAGACCTGACGATGAAAATTTGTGTTGCGGCCCTAAATTCGGAGTGGTAAAAATAAAAAGAAAAGTAGTATATTTTATTGTATTCTAATTATTAAAATAATATGATTACAGACTTAATATAATTAAAATTAAAAATTAATAACGTAACGTAACTTCAAACAATGCAAATCAACAATTAAAAAAATAGTCATAAGTTTATTGGGAGGGATGTAGGTACTTAATGGATTGACAGCAAATTATTGGTTTCAGTTTTGTAAGGAATAAGCGCAAATCTAACCGTTCTCTGATGTTCAATCTGCTCCTTTATTTTTGTTAATAGGTTTGTAACGACACTAAAACTTTTTTCGACAAGGTGTGACAAGGGAAACGCTATCAAAAGTTTTCTCGCGATTTCCCACAGCTCAGGATATTTTTTGGGTATTTCTGCCTGCAGCCAAAATGTTTGATAGCCTGTTTTAAATTTCACTTTCAGCACCTCATTGGTGCTAAGCTCGATTAGCTCCTCTTGTAATACCACATTGGCCACTTCCGTTTCGATAAATGGATTTATGATCTATGGTGGTATTTCCATTGTCAGAATATCTTGAAATATGTTTTTGGAGTCATCATGCAGGGCATTTACATTGTTGAACATATGTCTAAGTATCCTCATCAAGATATTCTGTCTGTGACAAGTTCGGAAACTGGGAGAATTCGCGCCGACTAATATTTTGCTTCAAAAATTTCAATTTTCAAAGAAAAGCCGAAATTATATCCATTGTTTTATTAAATTTAGGCTGTCCCCTTGTAACTACAAGTTAATGTCATTAAATTTTTTGAACAAATCTGTCAAATACAATTTGATCGGGTTTTCTCTTAAATCTGGATCTTTACTTTCCAGAAAGTCTAAAACTGATTAAAAAAATAAGTAAAATCTTGTTAAACATGCACTTTTCGACAACCAGCGTACTTCAGTATGTAAGAGAGTAATCGTTGGAAGTCTTCATAATTTTCGAAGCACAATTGTGCAAATAAACGGGTATTCAACTCATTGCTTTTTATTTTGTTAACAATTTTAATCACAAATTGAAGTGATTGGTGCAATCTATATATCTATCTATTACTCAAATTTTTCGCGACCAGGTGTTGTCGGTGAATGATACAGTGACAGTTACTCCTGGTATAATTCTTTTAAGATGGCTTATAAACCCAGGATATCGCTCAAACATGGCAGGAGCTCCATCTGTTGCCACCGAAATAATGTTTGTAAATGGAATAAATTTTTCCTTTAAGAAATCACTCAGGACATTAAATATTGATTTGGCTTTAGTGTCTGCCTCCAAAGCTTTCGGGAATAGTACCTCTTCATGGATTTCTTCGTCCATAACATATCGAACATATGCCAATAATAAAGCTTCATTACCAGGTAAAGTTGACACGTTGAATAGAAAAATGAGTTGTTTGCCGATAATTACACAAGAAGCTTTCAATATCAGAGCTCATTTCATCAATACGTCTTTGTACAGTGTTGTTACTCATAGGAATTCTTTTGAATATGTCAAATGGAGGTTTGTGCAGAACAGTTTTTAAAACCTCTTCAACTGCGGGTAAAATTAATAAAATGCTTGTAAAAAATCGGTTTTTCTGAAATATTCTCTCAATATCTCAATGTTATTTTTATAGCAATTCCAATGTTTTTTATACATAGCAATTCCAATTTCGTTGGTGTAATTCTGAACAGCACATGCTTTCTCTTTACATTCGGTTTGCTCCGAAAAGGTTAAGTGGGGTGACTCATGCTGGATTCTCTGATATTTTTGCGAGAAATAGGAATTTTATTTGACAGAATTTTTACATCTACTTTTAGTGCATTGTTTAATGCGAAATTTATCTTTTTCTTAAAAAATTGAAGTAGGGTTACCCAATGTACATTATTATGAATAGTTTGAAAGAATTTTGGATACATATTTAGAAGATTTTATCATTCGGGCAATCCTACGTTCTCTCAAATTTTTGTTCTAAACTCAATTTACATTTCTATATACTCTGCCATATTTTTATTTTCTATAAGTCTTCACAAACTCTTCAATTTTGTTTTCATTTTTTGTATTTGCGTATTTATTTCCTTCTCTCGTTTAGTTCTTGATAATTTACAATTGTGAATTTAAATGTTTCCTATGGAGTTCTCAAGTTCGGCAATGGAAATAGAATTTTTGAAGCTCATCGTAACAATCATAACAATGTTAATATTTTATATCATTTTATTTTTATTAAAGCATCCATATCACAGTAATTCATTGGAGCCAAAAACTGCATGTTATTCCCTTATGCATGGATTGAAATGAAATTTTACACACTTAGAATTGACAGCAAGAGCAAATTTTCGACAGATATTCTGTTGCCCAATTCATTTTTTTTTAGTTTATAGACATATTAGTTTTATTTTATTCAAAATTCAAAGAAATTGCGGTTGTTGTTCAGTTTGAAAGATTAACATTTTTTATAGACTCCACAATTTATTTTAAAGCATTTTTCAATTTTAGAAATAAATTTTTTTAAATACAGAATAATACGAGCTCAATCATCATTGTCCTTTAATTGTATAAAATTTAACTCCGGAAATATGGGGTTTCAACTGAGTTATCGTGGTCGTCGTCATCTTCTTCTAAAAGTGAAGCATTCTGATTGCCTAATAATTGCAAAACTTCCTCCTGTATGGGCTTCTCTCTTTCGCCTTTGCCATCTCATCTTGTTTGTTAAAATAGAAATTATAGAATTTGAGGAATCCATGGCTGGATGAAACACATCCTGGAGATTTACAATCCAATTATATTTCCCGGCATGGTCAATTCTATTCTTTTTATAATATTTATTGCGCGCTTCTAATTTCCAATCTTTTTTTTTTTTTTTACTATCAGAACCTGCTTAACACTTATTGCCGCGCTTCTAATTTCCAATCTGGTCATCAAATCTCGTTCTCTCAGCCATAATAGATGGAATGGTTTCCTTTTGAAACTTCATGCAGACAGATCTACAGAAGCGAATAGACTGTGGAGTGGTATTATTTCAAATAATACGATTTGGGTCACCTTTATCATTAATTCGTAAAGGTTTTAAGGTTATTATAAACAAGCTGGAATCGTTACCTTGACCTCATTTATCCACTTTTAGCTATAGTTTGAAAAACCCGAACAACCAACCATACCCCATGAACAAACTAAAGACAGTTTTACCTTTTTGTTGCTTTCATCAACTTGATCAAATATTTCATTTTGATAAGTCAAGATTCTTTTACCTGTATGATTAAAAAGATGCTGTATAGGTACTTCAGCGCAATATTTCACCTTTCGCGGTCTGCAGACAGCTTACGCGAATATATCACTGTTGGAAGCTTTTGAAAATTATGATATATTCAGGTATTGTCGCTTCGATAGAGAGTTATCGAATATCATAGATAGTGCTTCTTCGAGAAAGTTTCTTTTTCACAGGATTATTTTTCTTTATGAAGCTTAGTACCGTAGATGGCTTATCGTGGGAATAAGCCAAAATATTGGATTACTAATAAGTCGTATAAATGTTTTATTTTTGCAGCTTTATGAGCCTATCACTTCTTTTTGCTTACTTTTGTCAACCCATAAGAAAATATTTAGAAAAACGTAGAGTGCGAAAATAAATTAAGAAGTTTTATTTTTAGAAAAAGCCTTGTCAAATAAAGTTACAATATATTATCCAAAGTTATCAGTCCATATTTTTTCATTATTGAAATGAGAAATGAAATGCAACCGAACTTCGCACAGGACTGATCAATGTCCAGGGAGGACCGAAGATCAAAATTTAACTGTGCTGGCCGTGGCTGCAGATGGTGAGAATATTACAGCGGTAGTTACTAAGGACATATTATTGAAAGGACAAGTTGTTCAAGCCGCATTGACATTTGGAGTGAGAAGTCACTAATTTATCAAACGTTACGAAATAAATTGGGAATAATCTCTACAGATAAACTTGTGATGTTAAAGGGATTTGCTGGAGGTACATTTATGGCGACTCAGCATATTGAAGTACCTATGACAATGGACGAATGTACTACGAACTGTCGATTGTATCTTGTGCCCGATGAGGTCTTATCACAAGAGGTTCTATTGGGAGCTGACGTACTTTGTTCTAAAGGAAATCGATTAATCATTGAGTCCCGAGAATGTCGCATGGAGTCAATAGACGACATTGACCTCAATACCGGTCCTATTAATGCAGAAGTGGAAACATTGAATCCCATTACAGACAGTAATCGCATTCTTAGAGAAGAACGTGATAATCTTTCGAGGCGTGTTCATGAACTTACTGAACGTGTAGCCAAAGTTGAAGATGAGCTTTTCCCATTACAAGACAAAAATCGTGAATTGCATGCTAAGATAGAAGAGTGCACATCGGAGAATACATCTCTTCAAACTGAAGCTGTTAAATGGAGGCAGCGAGCGAATGTTTTAGTTGAACGTATTGAAGAAGTCACAAGAGGAATTGGCCTCTATTACAAATGAAACCGAATGGAATCAACGCATAAGAGAACTGCAGTGGGTTTTGAATTCACAGCAGAATCAGACTACTGGTTGCAGTCCAAATGAGGTAGTATTCGACTTTCCATTGAGAGACCTCATTTCAAATAATAGGATACTAGACGCCTTACATGATAATGTCGACGAAACTGTAAAGGAGACGGCAGATTCTTCAGAAAAGAGACGAGAGATAGCATCAAGAATTGAAGCCGAGCGTATACGCTGGAAAGCCAGATTTGATGAACGACATCGTACTCCAAAATGATATAAAAAAGGAGATCTGGTCGTAATTGAACATATTTCCCCAGCAACAGGAAAAAGCAGGAAACTGGAGCCTAAGTATCGAGGACCGGATTTACAGAAAACTCAGAAGCCGTTCAAATCAGTGTATACTGCAGAACGAATGAAACCATGGGTGGCTACATCACCAGAATTGGACGATATCGACATCGAGGATGCAGATGAAGAATCCGAGACGGATTCAGATGTGGATGGCCGAGCTGTCAACCCATAAGAAAATATTTAGAAAAACGTAGAGTGCGAAAATAAATTAAGAAGTTTTATTTTTTGAAAAAGCCTTGTCAAATAAAGTTACAATATATTATCCAAAGTTATCAGTCCATATTTTTTTTATTACGTCCTGACACTTTTCTTAGATTTATCATTAAAGTTTTGTAAGGTCGCCCTGCTCTTGCAGCTCGCGTAGAAATTGTTGGTTGCATGAATTACACAATTTCGTTGCGTACCTTAAAATATGATTACACACACTTTTCATGATTCTGCACTAATCGCTCCAATACATAATTATATTGTTTTTGATTAAATTTTGATTTAAATTTCCTAGCACTTTTAGTTCAAAGTCCTTTTGCCCCTCACTAATGCAATTATCGAAGTGTTGTCCGCCATATTCTGATAAAATAAATTCCTCACAGTTTTTTTTTTTACTATATTTGCCTTTAATAATTAAGTTAGTTATTAGATCTTAATTTATAAATCTAGATTTAACCCATATCTTAAGCTTTTTCACAACTCTCAATTTACTTTCAACAAACACTTCGATCAATAGCTCGAAACGTTCTTATAACTTTTTAAAACAAACGGGATTTTTGAAAAACTCATTTTTGACCAAATTAGTAAACTAAAGATAGAATTCAATACTCCGCACAAGAAAAGTGTAAATATAAATTTACCATTTCTTGCAAAATAGTCATAAATGACACTCCCAGAAACATGTAGTGGAATAGCCCAGGATTATAATAATAAAACGCGGAATAAATCTGGATAACATTCTCTTAAATATCAGGTAGTACGACATTTTGTACGTAGCATGAAGGAATAAAACATTAAAACTCCACCTTCACTTGATATCACATTTCTTCTGGATTAATTCGTTGAAAACCTGACTCTAGGTAGATGTACGCTATTGACCTCATAATCGTTTTTGTGAAAAAGGGGGGAAATGTGGAAAAACTGCTGCTAATTTCTGAAAGAAAGGTAATTTGCGAACAATTTAATATTTTTGACTTGGAAGGATCCAGAAGGACTCATTTCGAATTTCAAGCAAAACTTCGAAAACTATAAAATTCTTAAATATGTCATTTAAACCGGTAACCGCATAAGATCTGTTTTTTCTTCTTTTTATAAGAGTTAAACACATTCAGAAGGAGCTTTCAAAAATATATTATACTTCTACTATAAAAACACATTGTAGGTATTGCAGCTTCCTAAAACATTAGTAAGCCATACACTAACACTTTTTTCCACGCGCCAATTGACGCGCCACGCAATCTGTCGGTTTTCGCCATCGTGTGTGGTCAACATCACACGCCAGATTTTTCTACATTCCACTTGACATTCCATTTCGCAGTTTTTCCTTTGATCTTACACACATGGCAAATTAAAAAAGTGGCCTTTGGAGTGTCATTTGGAGTGCTTTTGACTTTAATAAAAATGGGTGAACAAATAAAAAATTCCAAAGAATTTATTATAAATTTCTTGGAAATTTATAAAAAGCATCCGGCTTTATGGAAAATAAAGTCACAAGATTATAAAAATCGTAATCTTAAGAATAAAGGCTACGAAGAACTTTTAACGTTATATAAATCGTATTATACTCTGGCCGATAAAAACAGTGTTTTGAAGAAAATACAATCCTTAAGGGGAGCATTCCGAAAGGAGTTGAAAAAAGTGGAATCTTCCAAAAGAAGTGGGAAGTCTACAGATGAAATCTACGTACCAAGTTTATGGTACTATGATTTACTGCTGTTCACTTTAGAACATGAACTCCCAACGAGCAGTGTGGACAGCATCGATGAAGATATATCATTTCTGTTAGATGAAATTGAATCTGCTGACAAGGACACCTATATTGAAGAAGAAAATTCAAATTCAAATACTCAAGTAAGTTAAATTAAAATTTCATGTTTATTAAAAATATAATATTAGTTTAATTAACTTTTTCCATATTTTAACATATTGTCCTGCCATGGAACTTTGCCATTATTATTAAAGTACTCTGAGTATTTTTCCCTGCTGGTAACACAATCGAAATTGGACCCAGATCCAGCTCTAGAAGTAGTCTGTAATGATGTAAACGAATAAGGGTCAACAGTTCTCCATGCCCCATTTTGATGCACTTCATGTGTAATAGGATTTTCTGAATCAAATGTTTTTTTTGACACATATTTACTTTTCGACTGCATCAAGTAATTATGTAATACACAAATAGCACAAATTATGTGTTTAGTATTCTCAATTTTAACATTGATTGATGTATGCAATATTCTAAATTTACTTGAAATTAGTCCAAATGTATTTTCAACTACATTGCGAGCCCTCGATAAACGATAATTAATTATTCTTCTTTCATAATTTAAATTTGCTTTCGAAAATGGTTTTAACATATTTGAATGTAATGAAAAAGCTTCATCACCAATTAACACAAAATTTAATTTTTCCAAGTTTTCCTCATTTGTAGGAAAATTAATGGTCCCATTCGTAATCTTCTCATATAGAGTAGTATATTCAAAAACTCCACCATCTGAAATTCTCCCATTTTTACCAACATCAATGTATATGAATTCATGATTAGCATTTACGAGGGCCATTAATATAATGCTATAAAAATTTTTGTAATTATAGTACAATGCTCCACTTTTTGGAGGTGCAGTAATTCTAATATGTTTTCCATCCATTGCACCTCCACAATTTGGCATTTGCCATTTCTTCTCAAACTGTTTTGCTATTTCAGTCCATTCTTGTGTGGATGCTGGAAACTAAAAATAAAAATATTTTTGTATTATGCTACAGATAATTCCAACAACGGCGTCTAAAAGCACGGATCTTTTGTCATCTATATCGAGTACTCCTTCAGCAAATAAAAAACTTAAAAGAAATATAGAAGGAAAGGAGCAAACTGACTTTCTCAGAACTTGCACCGAAGTACTACGCGGAAGCAGAACCGAAAAAGATCAATATGATATCTGGGGGCAATATGTGGCATCAAAAATGAAATGTCTTCAGAGTGAGCACCAAAAAATATTTGCAGAAGGTTTAATAATGCAAGCTCTTCAAAAAGCAGCATTAAATAAATTATCAGAGAATTCTTCAATAACAGAAACGCCATCAGGTTCGCAAATAATTTGTGTAACCCCAACACAAGAATTAAATGAAATAAATTATTTTAAATAAATGAACCGTATCTAAAGTTAGCTTTAAACTTACATATACATACCTTCATATATTTCTTTCGAAGCACTTTATAAATCGATACACAGACTTCAGGTATAATTTGACCCAGAGCTTGAGGTGATATTCCTGCTGAGAATTTTAGGCACTCGTAAGAACGACCTGTAGCCAAAAACCTTAACGTTGCTACAAGACGTTCTTCTGGAGGGATACTCTTTCTCATGTTAGTATCATCTTTTTGAATATACGGTCTTATTTCTTCCAGTAGATTTCCAAAGTCATGTGCATCCATTCTTAAATAGTTATATAAATCAGTCGGACTATTTGTTTTCAACTCCTTTGGTAATTTCATGTCACTAAATTCATTTCTGTTAGCCAGCCATTTTTTTTGCCAAAGCCTTTTAGTTTTAACTTTTTTCTGCATTTTTTTACTAGCTAGCAACATCATTGCACAAACTACTAAATTCTCCGTCATTTTAAAAGCACAGAAATATTATGAAATTTAATTCAATTTCGTTATACTGCTGAGTTTCCGTTAGAGTGTGATGTGGAATGTTGAAAAAACAGACACTCCACACGCCGAGCCAAATGTATATATTTTGTTGTTGTTTTCCAAAAGTTCTTAACTGCCACGCAATTCAACATATTAACATTTGTAATGTGTGGGCAAAGAGCTTTTTCCAAAACGCCACGCAAAGTGGCAGTTTTTCTGACACGCCAACCGACAGTTTTTTCGAACGAAAAAACTCTTAGTGTGTGGCTTACTATTGAATAAATTTTATGAATTTCGTCCTCATAAATGTTTATGTGACTTTTCCCTTTCATACCTTTGTTCAATTCAACTTAAAAATTTCTTCTACATCCGATTTAAGTACTTCAGAGTGCTTACAATAAAAAGCACCAGTCAAAATCTAAAAATATAAAATTTACAAATTAGCAATAAAGTTCACTTTTCAGCTCCACTGTGAATATGTTTGAAAACAAGCTGAAACTTTCCATCGTAAGCTGCAGGTATTTTGTCCACCCTATAAAAATTATTGTCTGGATTGACTAAGTTTACTTTTGCATTGCTGCCAACTTCACTCAGTTGATGACTTCTGATATTATTTACCAACAATTAGGTGAAAAGTTATCAGCGCTTGCTTTGTTTACTGTTTTTCCTCGCTATTTTACTTACTCAAAGTCTTCTTACATATTACTTGGTGATAATAAATGCTTTCGCATTAGGTGAATGGTGAAAAATCTAGAAATATAAAGAAGTTTTAGCTATAAATTACGGATAAATTCGATACAAATCAATATCATTTGACAGCCATTACCTGCAAGCAAAGCTTTTCAAAATACATTCCTACTTTGTGCTAGATGGCGTCAGCGTCGAGTAGCAGTGCTCGACACCTTTTTAGCGATAGCAAGCGACAACTTTCCGACAGAGTTAGTGTCAATGTGAACAATATTGGTTCAGTGGCGCGGCAAATAGTAAGAGGATCGAAATCTAATGAGGTTTGTTCATATTTGTTTCTTCTCTATTTGAATGAAAATTATTTTTTACATTTTAATTTTTGTCTTTTAAAGATTTTAATGCAAACGGCTAAGAATTTCGCTCAACTTGAAAATACAATGGACAATAGCGCACAAAATTTGCGTAAAATGGAATTAATTAGACAGCACCTTGGGTATCAGTATGACGCGATTCGACAAAATGCTGAGAATTTGGAGTATGTTCGGGAGCAAATCGATTCAATGCAGCGTTGATTTACTTTGATTGTCTCACAAATGAGATTTAAGATGTAAAGATATTATGAATTGTAAATAATATAGTTACACAGTCTCTTAATGTTTTACCTTGCTTTATATAACTAAATTGTATTTTATTTCTTTGGTACAATGTATTAACCCAGTATGCTGCCTCTGCCGCACGAAACTTGCTGGACGATCAGTGTTGCCAGTCCGGCCGAAAATCGGCTAATTTGGGCGATTCTCAACTTAGATAATAAAAAAAAATTAATTTAGCCGACAGCCGAATTTGATACTGCTTACAGCCGATTTTAATTAAGGATTGCTACTCGGCAAACTATATTTGCGAGTTTAAACTCAAATCAGAAAGTATTCGCAACGCAAATCGAAACAACAAAAACTCGATTTGATTGTAGGATATGGTTGGTACTTGTGTGCCAATCTAACTGCTATTACCATTCCCATTCATATTAATTATAATGTAGTTTGAAGACTCAGATGGTAATATTTCTTATAGTATAGAGCTCGCAGGATTTGCATGGTCGCTTTTAGTTTTAGTGTCATATGCTGAAGTTAGCAGTTCAACAAAAGTTTTGGGAGTCCCAGGTGGTTGATAAGCTTGCTGGGAGTACCAGTGTGCGCAAAAATGATTCTGGCAGTCAGGTTGTTCAGTAATTTTGCTGGAAGTACAAGCACTAAAAAAAAATTCTGGGAGTCCCAGGTGGTTAGATTACATTTCTGGAAGTCCAAGCTACATCAGAAGTCTTCGTGCCGATTTTTAAAATCTGTTTAGCCGATATTAGCCGATTTTCAAGATACATTTGGCCGATTTTAGATAAATTAATTGGCAACACTGGATGATGCACCAACATCGTCCTATCTAAAAGTTTTCGTGCGGCAGAGCATACTGACCCGTCTTAACTGGGTCCTAGCAATAACAGTAGGTTCATTTAAACAACACCTTTCTGAGGTGACCTGTTTACAGTAGTCTACATAAAGGAAAACCAGCAATATGGGACATCACTAGCTACCCTCTGAATGTCATATAGGGTTATACAAAAGTTCATGGCTTGGTAGTTACTCTACATTTTATGATTTTTTTGATATGTCCTATCATCACTAACAAAAGTCAAGACTGTGTTAAAACGATTCACTAGATTGCGTTGAAATTCGGTACAATTGTACCTACCTTAGTAATGTAGTTATAAGATTAAGTAGCAAATTTTTATTTATATACATATTATGTAAATAGATTTAAAATATTATATATTGAAATCAATTTGTTTAAAACTCAAAAACTACCTTGATTTGTACTAATTTGATAGTAAAAATTTCAAAATCGGCCAAGTTCGAGTCGGACTCGCGCACGAAGGATTCCATACCATCGTACAAAATTCAATACTATGTACTTTTTATTTATTTTTTCAAATGAGAGTAGTAGTCCAGCCGCCAAAGGTACTTGAGTATGCAAAATGTGAGGACCTCGAACTATACTCAGATTCTTACACCTAAGAGCCAAATAACAAAAAAAGAGGATGTTACCCTAGCCCGGCTTCAAGAGTTAGAGCGCATGCAAGCATTCAGTGCTAAAAATAAAAAAATGAAGTAATAATTATTATCGACGAGCATTGCCCGTGTTTTACGATATATTTTTTACAATTACGAGACACAAATTTCAAAGCATATAGCTTTAGCGAAATCTATTCATTACCTGACTAGATTGAAGCAATTGCTAAATATTTTAAATATATTCGAACACTGCATCAATTACAAAAAATTAAAAACCTGGATATTGAAATAGTGAGGATGCAGACAAAACGTTACTATTCCTAATAAAGTTCGAGATTCTTCTTTGTTTCTTCATGGTGCTATAGATAACAATGATTTCAATGAAGAAGCGGGAAAGATATAGTACCCATGTTACAGCAATGCTGCTATATATATAAAAAAAACACTGAAAATCAGATAAATGTCATTAAATTGAAGTCTACAGCTAAACATAATGATTATGATTTAAAAACTTTGAACTGCTAGGAAATTCTTCATTTCGAAACAAATATACAGCTTTCTGCACCGAATTACAAAGACAGTAGATGTTTATTAAGCTACAGTAAAAATTATTTAATATTTGATAATTTGCTCTGAGTCTTGTGTAGGCTGCAATATAATGAATTAGAAAACAATTTCTCCCGCTCATAAAAAAATTCAATATCATGATGGACTCCATTTCAACAAATACTATCGTCTGAAAACTTAGCTGTATCTACTATTGAATTAACTCCGATCTTTCCTCAGCCACCATCTTCAAAAGATGATGTGTACACAGCTATGAAAAATTGTTAAAGTAAGCCTGGCATTGAATAAAAAAATATCTGTTCTATCATACGGTATGGCCAAATATCTTAGTGCAAAAAATATTCAACAAAGTGTAACCAATGTTTATGGCCAATGCCTATTGAATTCACGGCAGCTTTGCACTTGTTTTTGCTTATACCAGCTGTAGTACTGAAATGACGTCCAGCTCCATCTTTTACAAATTTTTTAAAAATATTTCTGAGGACCGGCTGACAACGGTCTAATTCAAGTAGAACATGAATTAGATCAGGTGTTATGGGTATGTTACAATATAAGTTTGGATGTGTTGGATATTCTCTATTTGTGCCAGTTATTGGACGGACTTTTACTGTAAAAGCATCTTTTTCTGGATGATTCACTGCTGTAGAGTTGTCCTTGAGTAGTCTTTGCGGTTGCAAGTCCTCAGTGTATTCCGCATCTAGTGCATCTGCAACGAGATACAGTGTTCAGCTGCTGGGCTATAAGTAGGCAATAAGTATTGCTTTAGGTGAAATGTCGTATTGATCATTTTTATCCAGCTAATAAACTGCAGCTTGATGGCAAATCTTTAAATACTTTCACCTCTGGTTGCGAATGCGTCGTGGGTTTGCCAAATGAAAATGTTATGGAAGCATATGAGGGAGTACGTTTTGGGCGTGAAGTCCATTCTGTCAGCTTGAACTGACTGCACACTTCGCAAGCAGCGTTGACACAATGTGGCACGATAGCTCCTCGGCTAGTGCGGGAGAGTGTGGGGTGGGTATACCAATTACCGCTGTCACAACCCATATACAAAAAGAGAATTCGTGTCTGCATAAACAGCACCACATCCGGTCCGGAAGGAACCCTTCACCACTTACTCTTACCTGTTGTCGAGACATAGGTGTTGTGTCTTCAAGCCATGCCCCATCTTCCCAATGGCCTAAATGTTCACAGTGTCTTTAATGTTCTGTAAATGAATGAGCGGAGTAGCGGACCTTAGTGTTCTGGAACTGTGTTGAGCGATTGGCTTGGACGTGAAATCTAGACTGCCAGCATGAGCTGTCAGATCACTCGGTAGACAGCGTTGAAGTGCAAGGCGGCACGCTAGCTCGCCTCCGCTATTGGCGTATACAAAAAATTTTTCGTGACAAAACGAAAGACAAAACGAAAAAGCCTGAACACACCCGTTCCAGAATGGATCTTTACATCACTTACCATTACCTCCTGTGAAGGCGCACATGTTCTAACTTCTTCTGCTTGCCCCATCCACCCAACGACATTGAGGCCAGAGTACTTTTGAGTGTCCCTATTGATGACCTGTAAGTTTAGAGGAGGAGTAAACCTAATTAACCTTCATCTCACGAGGGCTCCAGAAGAGAAGAGGAAAAAAAACTGCTAGCGAATCATTGCGTTACTGATACTTTAATTAATGTGACATACTTCATAATATCTTTTTACAATATACTTACGGACAGTAAATTAAAGCCGCAAGTCTTCAAGTGAGCAAGGTGAGTGATTCAACTTACGTATTCAAATATGGAAATGCTTAACTGATCTATTATAATCGCGACAAGTATTTTGTGGGCAGCATATGTAAACTAGTATTCAGTCATACTTTTAAAAACCAACTTGTGGACGTGACTATCAGAACTAGAAATGACAAGTACTTAGCGCTCCATATAAATATATATGTATATATACTAGTATCCAGACATGAGCACCTCGAAAAGTATTTAGCGCTTAATTTATATACTACTAATCCTTCCCCCTTGAACGCTCAGATCCCCCCGTAGCGATACAATAAGTGCTCAGCACTAGAACATATACGTTTTTGATTGATTCAATTTTAAATATCCAAAAAATAAAAAATTATTATTTATATCTCAACGCCGAGAATTTACTTGACGCTATGGCATTTTATGTATGTCATTAATTAATTCCACTTGGTTATCAAAAATATGAAAAAGACTAATCTAATAAAAGTAGCAATGATATCCTTCTATATATATATGTGATCTATTGTTAAATTCAAACATTTACGATAAGTGATAGTAGCTGCCATTGTAACAGAGTGCAACTCAGATAATTAAACTGCTAAATATACCTGTGCGGGGAATGAGAGTTTCCGTGTACTAACTCGTTAGCTAAAACTTCGTTTAATCTTAATAGATATTTTGCAACTTATCGTATACTAACTACTTAATGTGAGAACTATATAATAAAGTGCAATATAGGTAACTAGGTGGAGACTTCAGCAATAAAATTTGTATATGTGGAGCGAAAGTTACCTACTAGATTTCATTTTATGAGCAAACCATGACAAGTTTATGTATATACATACGTCAGAAAACTCTCTAATAATAAAAAAAAATGATACCAGTTTCAAATTCCGGGCGAGGGGTTTTTGTTTTCGCCCAGCTGTGACTGATAGCCTTAAGAGCGCTAAATCCGGACGGGACACCAATTAGAGGATATTCGTCAGCGAGCGTCTGCCGTGACTATCAAAGGTTCTTCATTTATTTTCCTCTGCCGCCAGCCGAACTATCTGATGTATAAACGATTGCACTTCTAGGATTCCACTACGGGCGTGGGAGCTATCAAATGGAGGCTGTTAGCAGTGTGGGGTTTCCTTCACGAGCCTTCCTTATTGGAACTTTGATGTAAAAATCTTCCTCTCTTTGCAAAGGGCTCTAATTCCCTGCAGTCCACCAATATTAACAGGCAAGTCGAAACCTTAATAATTTGTGACGCTGTTTTTTTTTTTAGGCAATAAACGGTAATAATTTGTGTAACCTCTCGAACTGGACGAACACGAAAAGAAAAATTCCGTATTCCCGGAATGCAAGACGAACTCCGTTCCTTTCTTCTTCTTGTCACCAAACTGAGCTATATGGAAGCGCTCCTCTGTGACAATTAGGTGGCATTCGGTTAGCCGAATCAAGTCCAACCGTCCACATAGGCAATAGCTTACACATAGCAGGCTCTTGCTTGCTTCAGTGTAGCATACTGCTGCATACAATAAGCTACGATCATAACATTAGTCAACCATCGCCGTTAACAGAGCTCCAGGAGAGTGAAGGAGGGAAAATTAAAATCTATAAGGTTCCATAACGCTATAACCAAAGACTTTTATTACTAATAGTGGAGTTCATCCGGTGAAAGGAATAATCTTACTTTAAGCTTCTAATCTCGTCATCCTACAATACTGAACCTAAGCATACTACTAGCCTGTCTGAATCCTAATATTATCGTAACCTATGCCTCGCACAATCCTAAGCCTGAAGCTGAACTTCAATAAATAATTTTGTTTCCAATAAAAGAAATCTGAGCATTTCCAATTATCTCATTGAACTAACGAATTAAATATTCTTACTTCTGTACTTTACTTATATAACTATACTTTGTAAAATTCAGTAAACATTAAATTTAGTCTATTCCTAATTTTTCTTTTTATTCATCACCTGATTCGATTTTTCATTTATTCGTATACTTTTGTTTGTATTCAGAAGAACGTTACCTAGAGAAGTAATTAAATGATGTAAAAATATGAAGAATTACTATTGTTATGTACAAGTATATGATAATGATTCCAAGTTTCTAATCTTGATAAATCTAGCTCGATTCTATATACTTAAGTTAGTAGTGCCTCAACACAGCCCTCTGATATTGTGAAGCTTTGTAACCTGAGAATCTGGTTGTCTCACAGCTAAAAGTACCTACTATAAAGCTTGTATTTTAAAATGATCCATCTGGAGACTCTACTAGTGTTCAATTTACATTACAACAAACAATTTCATACAGATAATGGGAAAGGTCATTACTCTACTCTCTTCGTCCCTCCATATCATGGCTATGGCTCCTGTTTTTGCCAATGTAACATATGATCAAAAATTCTATGGCCTAAGACTTTACTTCAACAATCACGCTCGTGCTAATTTTTAGCGGGTATCGAATCAAAACTAAACTTTAATTGTATCAATATTTGTTGTGTTAGAACACAATCATCCTCTTTTATTTCGATTTAATTTAAATTGAGCCACGTACTAATGTAATTAAATAATCAATATAGCAATAATAAAACCAAAAAGGCAATTCTTACGCATATTTTAGTGCTGGGGATCCGCGCAGATTTGCCTCAGTAATGCCTGGTAAAAAAATTTTGAATCTTGGAAGTCATCCACAACCATGTCGGACTTGCTGACTAAATCAATATATCTTGTTGAAGTGAGCTTTTTCAATTTTATTATTGTAAAACCTCCCACTGGAGTGATGTTTTACAGTTTTCCTACTAAACTTTGTTTTGGTACATAATACTATGTCTGCAGATTATGCTGGTCGGGGCTCCAATTTGCTCATTGAATGATTACTAATTATGGATCGTGTAACATCAAAGTCATTTAGTATGTCTATAGTTGTGTATTTTCCTCTACACCTCAATTTTTCATATAGAATTGTAATTTATTTAATTTGAACCGTCTTTAAGTTTCCTGATATATGGGGTTCATATATAGTTTTTTTTTTTTTTTTTTGTATGCCAGCCCGCTAACTGCAAATGCATTCAGTGGGGTAGCAATATAACGATTTATATTGTGCCCGATCTATAAACTATCTACCATATACATGTATTTCTATAAGGTTTCTTTCAGGTATGTTAATAATGCCGTGTAGGCTCCTAATTGGCTATACAAAAACGTTTTCACTCCCGCCACGGAGCTCATCAGTTGTTTCCTAACTAAAAGATGAGGTTATTAAACTGCTTGGTGCAACTTAGTACACTAATGTAATTAAAAATCAAAAATTTCTAATCTAGCTTATTATTTGGGTATCCTTAATTAATTGATCGTACATGGAACATGCACTTACTCAACATATATGATTCCAATTAACCGGATATCCATCCCATACACAATCAATCAACCAAAATTCTTTAGTATAATATCAACAATAATTACTCACAAACCTTAGTGGTATCAATGCTATGTAACACTACAAAATTTTTAATATATGGGCCATTAAAACTCTTCCAATTAACAAAAAATATTGCATAAATTTTTCAAAAAAATATATCCAGGTAATTTTACTAACCTTTCTTTTTATTCAACAGGGTATTAATGTATCATTTATCATTCTTTCTTTAGAAAACACTATTGCGAGCAATTTAAATTCACCTTATATCACATAACATCTGTTATACATTTTACAATAATCACCCAAATCTATTGTTATCTTGTAAGCTACCATCACAGTATTAAAACCATCTAAAAGTATACTATCAATTATTTAATTATTTTAAACTTTTTAATTTCTATTTCTTTCTTTAATTAAACTTTTCAAAACTCTTTTCTAAAAAACTTTATCACTATTTTTCGCGTCCGCTTTGGTCAATTACACCGTACGTTCTGACTATTATTCATGCTATTTCATATTGAGACAACGAGTTAAAAGCAAAAATCGGGAGAACGTAGGATTGATTACCCGAATGACAAAATCTTATTGAATCGCTTAAAATCGTATCAAATTATTCATAATAATGTACTTAGGGTAACGCTACCCCAATTTTTTAAAGAAAAAAGATAAATTTCGCATTGAACAACGCCCTAAAAGGAAATGTAAAATTTCTCTCAAATAAAATTCTCATTTTCTCGTATTTATCAGAGAATCCATCATGAGTTTCTCTCACTTAATCTTTTCAGAGCAAAATGAATGTAAACAAAAGCAGCACATGCTGTTCAAACATACGATTACAGCAACAACATGTGTCCATTACAGCAACAACATGCAACCAAACTCTGTCAATATTTCATGTAGACCGGTTTTCACAAAAGTGCGAGAACATTTTATGAGTAAAATCTGAAAACTCCGCCCTTCTCGTTTATTTACGAAAATGAATCATTTGGAATCTGCGCTTTCACATTTTTTATCTTTTAAAGAGAGTTTTATTTATTTTTCTCTTTCTTCCTTTTCTTGCTGTGTAAATTTTAAATGTAAAACAATCGGAAAACTTTTCTGTGTCCTAACTTGTTTAAATTTGCTTATAACAATGGACTGAGCGATTTGCTGTTTCATGTGGGTAAAAAAATATTGTGTTTTTGCTTCGGCTGCGGTGCTGAAAGGAGATGTGAAATTTCTCTCAAATAAAATTTTCATTTTTCCCAAAAACATCAGAGAATCCAGCATGAATTTCTCCCACTTAATCTCTTCAGAGAAAAACGAATGTAAACAGAAGCACGTGCTGTGCTATTCAAATATCATAGGATTACACTAAAAAATATTGGCATTTCTATAAAAAACATTGGTCAATTCTGAGAGTAAAATCTGTAAACTCAGCCCCTTCTCATTTATTTGCCATTCTGTTTCGTTGCATGTAATTTGCGCTTTCGGATTTTTTGTCTTTATTTATAAAAGTTTTAACGAGAGTTTTATTTTATTTTTATTTTTTCTTCTTCTTTCTTCCTTTTCAAGCCGTGTACATTTTAAATGTAAAACACTCGGAAATCTCGCCCGTATCCTATCTTGTTATTAGGTTATCTTTGACTCTGCCATAGCGTGAAAGAGAAAACTATTAAAACTTGTGCCATTCTCTTCTATAGAAAAGCGACAGATGCTCAGTCCATTGTTATAAGTCAGTGAATTTTATAGTTTGATTCCTTTTTTCGAATTGCAACTTCTTGCAAGAAACGGAAGCATTTCGGATGCATTCCCAAAATATTCTGCGAGAGGTATGGAAGCTATACGCTCCGATACTCAGTTCATTTCTCTTAATGCATTGATGTCCTACGACGAAAAGGTATATAAGGTGATTATACATATATTAAGTTGCGCACCTTACCTCTTCATAACCTGTAAAGTGAAAGAAAGCTTTCCTTATTAATTTTTGGGAAGGTTAAATAAAGCATTACTTTTAAATTCTTTGGAAGGTGAAGAGTAATCCTTTTAAATTCAGTGGAAGCATTCATTCATTTATTGCCAGTTTCACAGTCTGAGTTTAAACCAAATATTTAGTTTAAACTCGACGAATGAGTTTCACAGTTTGGTTTAAACCATGCCATCCCTCGGTTTAAAATCAAGATAAAAGTATTTGAAAAGTGTGACATTTTATTTTGACAGTAGCATTGTTTGTTTGTATCAAGAAAATAATTTTATCATGGATTTAGATTTAGACATTTCTAGCGATGAAGAAGATTTTTTTGAGTTAATGAGTGGGACGACGTTGATTTTTATGCTAGGTTCCGTTTAAGTGAAGAACTTTGTCATTTTATCTTTTCTTGCGCTCTATTATATATCTTTCTTTATGCACTTGGGAAGGCATTTGCTCAACTTCACTTATGCTAAAATTTGCATCCTTCTTGAATGTTGGCATATTTAAAATTAGCAAATATAACTACATATTTTTTTATTTTTTACTTTCTGATGTTTACTTTTTCCGATTGACAGATTGATTGATAGAAAAATTGCTTCACAATGATGGCGATAACTAATTTAGTTCACAATTTAATCAGTACTACCAACGTTATTAAGAATGCACTGTGAAACCCGATTTGGTTTAAACTACGTTTAAACTTGGAGGATGGTTTAAACTAAACCTTGGTTTAAACTCGACTGTGAAACCGGCCATTAATAATTTTGGAACAGTGAACGGAGCCATTAAGCATGAATTTTCCGGAACCATTCAATTTATACTCTCAGGAAGGTGGAGGGAAGACCACTTCATGTTTTCAAATTCAATTTTATTTGTGCGCTTTCACCGTTACTGGTTAATGCCAGCTGACAGCAAATCGTGGCTTAGTAGGCTAGTAACAAATTGATGAATGCAAGAGGGAAAATCATCTGTCTCGTTAGCTCAGTGGTAAGAGCAGTCACCCGGCAAGCGGAAGGTCCCGGTTTCAAACCCCGGACGAGGCGGTTGATTTTTCTTCTTATATTTATTAATTTGATTTAGAATCGTTAAAAATAAAAGTTCTTAAAATTCTTCTTATCCATGATTGACTGATTCTAACAAGTGTAGGTTCGATTCCCGTCCGGGAAAAAATAAATGAAAATAATCCACTTCTTCTAAAATAATGTACAAATCAGCATATTTTTCATAATTTCCTTCCTTCATTGTTCTTAGAAAAACAATCAAACTTTATGACTCATTTTCGACCTGCAGGCACTCGCTCAAACAAGCTTCTGCATACTTAACCGCACAAATTTCTATCTCTTTTCGATGACAACTATGATTCATCAACACATTACACCTGCCTTTCTAAACCAGGTAAACTCATTACTAATGCATTCCAGGTAATGTTGACAGTAAACCTTAAATAAGTCAGGAATTCTCATTTTTCCAGCTAGGATTGGCTAGTAGAAAAGGAATGTATAACCGTAAAGAAATCGCATCCCGGAGGGTGATTCTGATCTTTTGTCGTACTATTTAGTTGTGAATTTTAACATATTTTGTCGTATTTTTTCTTTTAACACAGTTCATTGTGTGTTATCTACCACAAAATGAACTATAATGAATTTTCGGTGAACAAACGTAAAAAAACACGACTAAATATACGACAAATTAGTCAACTGCTCCCAGAGGTTGTGACAAAAATTTTACACTGGTAAATGGGAATTCTACACCTAATTAGAGCATTACAAGTGCTTAAATTCGAAATATTATTTTGAATTTGTAATTTGAAGTGTCATTTTCAGTTCATTCTACGTCATGCAAGGGTTGCTGACGTGAAAAAACGAAAAAATCAGTAGAAAAGTTCATTTCATTTAGTCGTACGTTTTGACATTCATTTACGATATATATATATATATATATATTTATATTTATGCATAAATTTACACGTGAAAAAATTAAAATTAAAATGTTAATCTGTTTACCTTCTACCATTCACAATAGTTTTACTGGCTAATACTTTATACACACGCAGTTATATTATACATACGTTTGTCGCAAAAATTAATTTTAACCAATCCATCTTCCTAAATACAAAATTTCTGGAATGAAATGCACAAAAGCAAAAATTTCGTAACAAAAATAATTCTATGCCCAATTTCTGTTTTCGGAAATGTCGACCATGCCAATAATTAGCACATACAAGTAAGTGAAAAGATTTCCTGAGAAAAAATTATCTATGCTTATAAAAATGTGTAGAGAACCGAATCAATCCAATATTTTTGGAGTACTGCTGGCCGCCAAACGCATACAATTTCGGAAGAAAAATTTTCGAGAAAATTTCCAGGAAAAAAATTATTTTAAATAACGGCTGACTAACTATGTGAGTCACATCTTTCCGATGTGAATTTATTTGCTATGAATTGGATTCCAACAAACTAAGGCTAGCACGGAAATAGGGTTTGATAGAACACAAGAGTAGTTCTTGTAAAATGTATTATGATTATGAACACCATACGGATGCGCATTTTTGTCTTCATACAACGATGTGAATATTATTTCTACATCAGTATTGTGTATCAGGGGATATTTAGGTAGTTAAAATAGATTTGGTTTGTTTGCAGAAGTTCCATCATAAAGCATTTCCCTAGGGTAGCAGCGAGAAAGCTTCACGTTTTTTGCATAAGACCAAAACGTCTTAGGGTTGGAGGATATGGAATTTTCAATGTCTAAAACATATTTTTTATAGCATTCTCATGTTTAGTACATTGCTGTGCAGGGAACTAAAGGTAGAGAGAAATTTTTATTCAAATTAACCAAAAAACTAATTTAAATTAAACATTTTCACGTTTGAAAATGCTCCAACAATGAAAAATGTTGATTGAATATATACAAGACTATCAATCTAATAGCTATAGATTTTAACAATGAAAATGTTTTTCTTGACAATTGAAGCATTTGATTTGAATACTTATCATTTTTGAAGAGAGACTTTGATATAAATATGTTTGCGTTTGTATTAAAGGTCCAGAGTTTCAAATAGAATATACATAAACACACCGTTTGTCAGAAATGTTCAACAGTTAGTTTAAATTGCCCTAAAATTCAAAATAAACACAAAATAATTTGATTTAAAGGAGCAGCTTTCACAATAACAAATTGAAATCAGGACTAAGTCTATTTATTTTAAAAGTTTTCATTGTCAAACAAAATGGGCTATCCATTGGTATACGTTCACCTTTTGCATTTTAAATAAATTATGTATATTCAAGACAAAACTGTAAAGTACTTATGTAAGTACATTGGTACTTAATACTAGTATCAGTACCAGGACTTGTACTTGAAAAATGTAAAGTACCAGTACCGGGACTTGTACTTGAAATGTTTTTAAGTTACTTAAAATATTTCAAGTCTAGATACTGGTACTGTACTAGTACTTGTACTTGAATTTTACAGGTCTAACTCAAGATTGAAGCTGATATGTATAGTTATTAGCCTATGAAAACTTTTCAATTACATATCCAGAGAAAAATCGTTGGTTGATTCAAAGAAAAAAAATTGTTAGCAAACAATTTTTCAATTTTGGTTTAATCAAGCAAGTCTTCCTTTCGTTATAGCTATGCACATATTGTAAATACAACTAACAAATACCTGTTATCTAACAAATTACTAAACGTATGTACAATTTATCAATGTAAATGATACTGTACCATTAAGTGGTTTGAAACAACTTTCAAAATGATTACTTACAAAGGAAAATATTAGTTTATCCGAAAACCACGATCAAAACAACCAGCTGATGGTTATGTTAGAATTTTAAATGTAAGTAAGCCTGAGTTTGCTACTCTCTAGTTCTTACAAACTACAAAATAGTATATGTAATAAGCCGCAAGTAATGTACACATGCACAATATTTGGCATGCATAGCTTAAGTATTTCCTTACATATACACACTCTACGACAATAAATTGTATATCTGTGGAATCGAAATCTGTAAAATCAACCAATTGATTCTTGGCCAAACATGAAAATTGTTCACTTTGACATTATAGTTAAAATTGCATAAGAATTGAGCATTAAGTGCGTAGCTTTCAAGCTATTTGGATTTGTTTTTCAAAGTAAGTGGTTTTTGAGAAATTTAATTTTTAAAAATGAGCGATAATTAGTTACAGTGTCAGTGCTAGATAACAGTGTTGGGCGTAATCAACTACATTTGTAATCAGATTAATAATCATGATTAAATCAATCATGATTACATCAATCATGATTACACATCAATCATGATTACATCAATCGTGATTACACATCAATCATGATTACCCATCAATCATTAATCATGATTACATCGAGTAATCTTAGGCAATTATAACCGAAATCATGATTACATGATAACATTTTCTTTGATTACAAATGAAACTTTTCAAGAGATTTTAAAATTTAGTTCTAAGAAAACAAACAATCTGTGATCGTAAGAATTTTTATTGTAGAAAACTCCAAGACACTGTTGAATTATGTATTGATTGAAGTCAGTGTAAAGAATGTAAGTGCTTTTATTGACAGAGACTCACACATATCTGATCATCATCTTAAATTCGAGGATCTTGATTACATATGAAAAAAGATAGCGAAAAAGATTAGATTTCTGAGGCGTATAAGAAAGTCGTTGAGCATGGAAAATGCAATAATGCCTTTAACGCTTTGATTTTGCTACACTTTTCATATTGCTCCACATTGTTATATGCTAGTTCGAATGTATTCAAGGGCAGAATGCAATTGTTGTAGAATAAGGCAATGCGAGTTATTCACTACCGACTTCGGGATAGAAATACAACAATGTTTGTTTTCTTTACACTACAATTTTAAACCATTTGCAAATTTGTAATAAAAAAATGTAATCATGTAATCATGATTACGGTTACGATTGATCAATCATTAATCGCCATAAATGATTACTTTTCTGATTAGTATTATCAATCTGTAATCATGATTACAGATTACAGATTGTAATCGTAATCATTAATCATCAATCAGATTACATTTTGCAGTAGATAATAGTAGTGAAATTATTTTAGAGAAAAATATGAGTGTACTGATTGATTCAAATGTTCCAGCAATTAATGAAAACGATATAATTATCGAAAGTGGAACTACTACATTGTAGCAAAGTAAATTACTGAATCTGTTGGAACAATGGGGATTTGATCACATGTTAAATAAGTTCATCCGTAAGTATTTAACTGCTTCTATAAATCAATTATTTTTGTTGATCTTAAAAATATTGCTGTGAAATTAAAAATTAATTGCTGTCAAGCCCAGTGAGATATTACTGATGAATATATCATTACGTACATATTTATTTAAATATGTTATAAATGATTTCTTTGAAAATTTCCAGTTCACAACATTACAATAGAGAGGTTGGGGCAGTTTACTGAGACGGATTTAAGTGAGTTGTTTCAAGGATATAAAGTGGGCAACAAAATTCAATTTCGGAGTAAGCTTCTTGCTTGGCGAGCTGAAAATGTAAGGCCACATAATTGTAATTTGAAATAATATATTATATTTTCGATAGAGTATTAAGAACCCATCAACTTGCGATACTGTATTTGTTGATACCGATTTCGGATCATATGTTACTCGATGGTTAGAGCAAAATCGCAGACATCAAGTTTGTTCAAATTGCTCTGGAACATAGTCTTCATCTTACAACGAAGTCCAAGCGGTGCATTCATCCAATTTTGTAGGTTTTCATTCATCAAATTTACTTGTTTATAATACATAATTTATTTCAGGACCTGGCTGCGGTAATTAAAAATTTTCCTGGTGGTGAATACGTCTCTCGGTGTTACAAGGAGAAACATTGTCTTGACGACACTGCTCGAAAAATTATTGTAGACGCAATTGTCAATTGGCACGTACAAAATGGTAAAAGACTGACACGAGATTATTAATCCAAACTAACTAATGCTTCAGAAGATTATAAGACTATTGTAGACTAAATACATAGTACAATTGATATGGATTTCTGATGTAGAAAGAAGAGTAATTTATTTATAATTTAATTCATCGAGCTTTATTCAATTGACTTCCTGAGCGAAATCGAATGTCTTAATATTTTAACAATAATTATTATAAAAGACATTTTAGTATATTTAGTATATTTTTTTGGATTCGCCGGTATATAGCAAAAGCCAAAAAAAATTTTTATTTGTTATTTCATCACACAACCAAAAAAAAAAAGTCTTAAAGAGTTATCTCTAATTTTATTTATTTCAGTATATATACTACAAAAAGGTTGGAATGAAAAAAAATCCTTCAGGAAGGCTTTATGACAAATATTATAATAGCACAAAGAGACTTACAAAGTTAGGTTGGTCCAGTAAAAAAGCCAAACGAACCTCAATTCTTTCTGCACAGAATAAAGATACTGGTATTTCAAATAATACATGTTCCAATGAGCTAGAAACTAACGAAGGTAATAAATAGTACCATGAAGAACTTTAGATTTTTTAAAAATTTCCATATAATTGGTTGCAGAGATTAATAATATTGTTGCGTGGCTCCAGGTTTATAACTCTCCTTAGGTAGATGTACAAGAAAGTTGGAAAAAGACTTACGATTTCCGCCGGAAACAAATATTATATGGCACCCAGTTTAATCTAATACAATATTGGCCATTGTTTAAACATTCACAAGCAATAATACCCCCACATATAACACACACCAAAAAAGATACCGGGGAAGTAGTAATTTCCAAGTCCATAATAAAGGATTCCCAAGATTCATTTCTTCTTTTGGCTGCAACACAAAATAACATTGATAATTACATTGAAGGTTTACAAACCACTTTTTTAAACAGAGGAGGTGTTATATTAATTAGCCCGCTATTTCGGTAGATGTCACTTTTGGAGCTATCATTTTGTGACATTTGACAAGTAGAAACTACGCCATTAATAAAAATGGAACGATACACGATTCAACAACGCATTGAAATTATTAAAATTCACTATAAAAATGGTGAGAATGTGGCAGAGACGGTTCGTAAAAGTCGAACATTTTTGGGTCGTCGTGAAGCACCTTGTCGGACCGCAATACAGAAATTGGTAGAAAAATTCGAGCTGTCAGGACAAGTTAGTGATGTGAAGAATAAAACCCGTGCACGTCGCTCAAGAACAGCCGAGAATATTGCTGCTGTAGCCGAAAGTGTTGAAGAAAACCCAGGTTTGTTCATTCCTCGTCTTTCTTTGGAATTAGGCTTTCCACAAACGTCATTACACTATATTTTGCATAAAGATTTGGGTCTTAAGGCTTACAAAGTTCAGTTAACACAAGAACTCAAGCCGGCCGATCATCAACAACGTCGAGTCTTTGCTGATTGGGTCTTTGAAATGCATGAAGATGATCCGGAATTCCATCGAAAACTCATCTTGAGTGATGAGGCCCATTTCCACCTCGATGGCTTCGTCAACAATCAAAATTGTCGCATCTGGAGCTCGGAAAACCGAAGAGTTTTTGTTGAAAAGCCTCTCTATCCTCAACGTGTGACTGTTTGGTGCGGTTTATGGTCCCGCGGGGTCATTGGACCTTACTTTTTCGAAAATGAGGCTGGAGCAACAGTTACGGTGAATGGATTGCGCTATCGACAGATGATTAATGATTTTTTATGGGCGGAATTGGATGGTATTGATCTGGACAACGTTTACTTTCAACAAGACGGCGCTACGTGCCATACAAGCAACGAAACCATTGATCTTTTACGGGAAAAGTTTCCGGACCGTGTTATCTCTCGAAGAGGTGATCACAATTGGCCACCGAGATCTTGTGACTTAACACCTTGCGACTTCTTCCTTTGGGGCCACGTGAAAGAGAAGGTCTACGCCAACAGCCCAGCGTCGATTCAAGACCTCAAAGATGGAATTCGTGAGGCTATCGAGGACATAGGGCAGCCACTTTGCGATTTGGTTATGGAAAATTTCATGAAAAGGATATGGTCCTGTAGGCGTGGTCGTGGTGGTCATTTGGCTGATGTTATTTTCGTGTATTAACGGCATACCTTCCTCTTTATAATGAAATAAAGATCCGATCATTTATCTAAAAAAATGGCATTTATCTTTGAATATCAAAATAACACCTCTTATTGGAAAACCCTTTATTATATTGGTTATTAATTTTATTTCAATATTCGTGTTATTATCTATTAAAACTTTGTTAAATACTTGTTTCCGTCTATGTGTGTAAATTCATAAACTCTGCTGGCTATATCCTTTGTGCTCGTGCACGTTTTCCTTGATGGGTGCTTCCCATTTAATCTATAATTATCCGCTGGATGTTTCCGGTTTTGGTACTTAATCATCCGCTTTCCGAATTTTAATCTTTTCCTCTCTTTCTTGCTCTCGAGTTAAAAAAAAATACTTAACTTATTAGCCAAATTTATATTTGTTTCCACTTTTGCTTTTTGCTTCCCTTTTTCTTGCCGGTCAAATCAAAAGTCCCCAGTCCAGGTCCGCTGTCAGAAAAAAAAACTCAATCCCATTCCCTTTTGTTCCATTTTACGTCAATTTTTCGGTCGTGCCATACTGTGTTCCACGTGGTTATGGGTTAAGGGTCCGTTTGACAGTAAGGCTTATTATTAATAACAATTTGAAATTAGAGAATTCTTATATGGCCAAAATAAGCTATACATAATCGAGCAATCGTTTTCCCTGCACTAAATCCAATAAATGAAATAAATGATTGTGTTACGGTCACCCATGTTACAGTGCAACTCCTTCGTAGCGTTGCCATACAAAAGTTTCGTTCTCCAGTATATGTTTGGACTCTGCCTGAGAGCTCGTTGACATATATAGCTGAAATTTGGTACATGGTGTTTTCATAGTAACATCAAATCGACATTAAAAATGGACTAAATCGGGCAACCCCTTCTTGGTGTTGTCATATAAAAATTTGGGCCTTTTACGGATACTGTGAAAACGATCACAGTCCTAGACGTTTTTATTGTACTAAAAACTTCTTCAGAATATGAGATCCAATGAATTGGTTAAAATCATTTTTTCTGTCTGACGAATCGTTCTAGAAATATATGCGAAAATATCAAAATATCAAAATAACACCTCTTATTGGAAAACCCTTTATAATCGCAGTGGGTAAGGAGCTTACAGATTCTGAAGTGTTTTATTTGCAGTATGATAGCATAAAATATAAATTTAATAACTTTTTATGAGCGCTAGACTGTTGTTTTAAAACATTTCATGTGCTTAACATAAAATACCCTGATCCTTGTAAAAATATTTGGATCTTTGTACAGAACTTCTTTTACGACATTTATTTGCCAGAAGATAATCCTTCTTCCAACTTGCTCTGTCTTTTAAGTGACCTTACGTCATCATAGAGCTATCAAGATATCATTTTGAAATGCATTTCATTTAAGTTTTTAAAATCTATTAATATTCATTAAAAAAAAAATAAAAATACTTACTTGAATTTCATAAAAATATAAAAAATTTACAAAGCTACAGAAGTCAATCCCTATTTTACTGCAACCGATATTATTTTTAGAGGGACATTATATAAAAAAGGCTTTTTCTTGTTTTCTAAAGAAATTAAATTGTTTGAGATAATTGATATAGCTATTCAAGACAATGACACTTTAATTATATGTGAAGAATACAAACTTGGAGTTTTTTCCACACATTTTCAATCATTTCCCGTAATTAAGAAAATTGGTTCTAAATTTATCTTCAACATAAATAAGTTTTATTATTCTCCAATTCACGTAAATGTCTCCCCAAATGGAAATTCTTATATACGACTCAAATAAAATTAAAAATAAAATTAAATTTATAATTTGATGTTAAAGTTAAATAACTACTTAATTTATACTTCTAATAAATTTAATAAAATAAAAACAGGTATTTTATTAGAAAATTTTGTTTATTGTACAGTACGATCCCATTTTACAGTGTTGTATTCGGTGCATAGTACATTACAAAAGTACCAACACAATTGTAATTTAACTAGTCATAGGTTGCTAAATGCGAATGGTAGTTTTACTAGCTTAATGGTTTGTGTCATTAAGAATATATAGTGGAATTATAATGAAAAATTGTAATTTAAACAGTATGTTAATAGTTGCATAAGTGGTAAACAAACAATAATAATGGCTGACTATCCACCATTATTGGTAACGAAGCTATTTCGTTCACGTTTATTTTAACAACTATTATAGTTATATGACCAATATCAATGCAACAATTTTTTCCCGGTCAAATTTACAATTTTCCTTGTTAGGCGCAAATTTAAAGGGTATTTTTGATTGATTTCACTACCTTTTTTCTCCGAGTGATAGTTCTAATAGCAAGGCTGTATTTCGTAAGCGCTGAGGGAAATATAGAATAAAAAAATTTGGATGCATAATTATTAAAGAAAATTAATTTTTATTCATTTTTTGCAAATCGGTAAAGAATTTACAACAGGATGGTTTTTATTTTATATGCTTATTTATTATGAAAATTAATTGAAATATTTCTACCTCTTAAACATTTAAAATGATTAATAATTCTTTTAACGTTCAATTTATTGTCTTATGTCTAATGTATGTTTTACCATGTGACAAGGAATAAATATGAAGAGGGCCACTGGTAAAATAATTAATTTTCTTAACAAACAACATGTTTGTATTACTTCCTACCTCCTAGTTCTGAAAATGTTCACAAAATTGAATTATATTTATTTTATTACACAAAATAAACAATGTTTTGGTGTGACTTACAATAAATTCAATTATTTTATATAAACTTAAAATATTGGGCCCTATTCTGTCGGTAAAATTTTATCATTTTATGTTATGTTATGCCTTAAAATAAAATATTTCCCTAAAATCCTATTCTGTACCAGAAATTTTATTTTATTTTACGCATCGTAACATAAAATATTTCCTGTTATGGAGCATAACATAAAAGAACCTAAGCAGCACATTTTAAAGGTATTTTGACATATTTTATGAAATGACATTCGTCAATTGACATTTGTGGTGTGAAAGTAGTTTTAATTAAAAACTAAAATGTCCACCGCCATACATAAAGATTACAATTTTGTCAGAAATTATTTGCACTTGGTGCAGTATGGTAAAATATAAAAAGTTGATTATATTTAAATAGGTTTTAATTTTATGCAGAAGATATCACAGGATACGATATCTTCACGATTTCTACGATCCATGTGAATTGCCCAACCTTAGGCTTCAAAAGTTTTTTCGACTGGATAATTAATAAATTTGTTATATTATGATTTGTAAACTAATTTTGTAAACTTATGAATAATTCTAATTTATACCCAAAACTAACTTACTAACTAGAGCCTCATACTGGAAAGGCACCATTCCGTTCACTTTGAGTTAGGAATCTCAAAGTGAACAGAATGGATGTCTTTCTGCTGCTTTGCATTTCTACGGACATGGTTCGTATCAAACTCGTCAGGAGTTGTCATATTTTAGAACTTTTACACCCAAAGTATTCAAGAGCTATTAAGAAAGCAGCTGCTTTCATAAATATATTATTTAGTGGGTGATTTGATAGAGTATCACGCAAATGTCAATTGATCAGCTGTTCAAAAAGTAATAGAAAGCATAGCGGAATGTACTAAATATTTTATGTTACGTGTTCATAAAAGAATTCATAAAATAATTTTATGGAACCACGACAGAATACGAATTTTTAAAATATTTTATTTTCATTTTATGAAGAAGGGATTTTTTCGCCATAAAATAACATAAAATATTATTTTATGAAAAATTACAGAATAGGGCCCATTATCTCTGTGAGTTAAATACATCAGTTTATAATATGTAGTGTCTTTAAATATTGCACTATCAGGGTTATAAACTGACGTTAAATCTACGGTTTCTTCAACTGGAATTTGTCCATACTTAGGCATATAGCACAATTTTTCTAATACACAATATTCAAAGGTTAGATCTGGCGGAAGCCCACAATTGTCTTAAATAAAGTTTGAAAAGTTAGGAGCGGATTTATTGGACAGGGAAAACGCTATATTTTTCCTTGAAGTGATTACATTTGCATATTTCTTCAAATCCTTATGCTTGGCTTTAAACTGAAAACTCCATAAGTAATTTGGAGTTCCACTTTTCATTATTATAGTAGGAGAATGCACTAAAAAATGGTGCTTCAGTTTCAGTAATCGAAATAATTTTTTGTATATTTTGTGATGATTGTATATCAAGGTCCTCAAAATAATAATATCAGCTTCTGAAAATTGATCTCGCAGTAAATATTCGATGATTTTAAGAAGGATTGATAAAAGTTTCCAATATTTATTATTATTGGGCACAAAATCTGCAATAAGTAGTGGTAGAAAGTGTACGAAATTGCACATTTCACGTGCTGTGACATTCTTAATGAATTGTTTTTTAAACGTTTTATCTGAATAGGATCCGATACGTTTCCAATTTCTGTGTTTCCATAAGAAAACATTGTTTTATGATAATTTAGAGTATCGAGGGAAAATAGTCCATCTTCAATTAAACTCAATAATATTTTACAAAGCTCGTAATGACATATTCCTTCGAAAGTTTTTAGTCACGTGGAATGATTTTATTTCATTAAAAATACTTTCTTCATTAATTCCAGTCAGCCTATGATTATTCAATTCTAAATCTCTTTGGTACTCTGCCAAGGTTCTTATATGGTCTTCGTACTCTACACAGTCCCTTTTCAAATCATCTTGAACTCTACTGCAAGTTCTACAATATTTATAGCAATTGCATATCTTGTTAAATCCCAAACAACTTTTTACACCTAAATTGTTTCCTAACATCAAACCAAGAACGAAATGAATTTTAGAAGTACCTTCTTTAGTTTAAATTTCTAGTCTCTGTTCTTCTAAGAATTTAATTTCTTCTTTAAAAAAATAAAATGCACAACTATTTCCATGTTCCTTAATGAATTTACTTTTCAAAAATCCTGCAACGAATATATAATTCAAATTCGATAATAGATGCACTGGTATAGTGGGAAAATGATAATAAATAGCACATAGAGTATCCTGAGTAGAATGGCTTCTAAGAGCATTATTAACTTCGAAATCATCCGAGTAAATAAAGCATGGAATTAGTATTTTACACTTCGACAAAAAGTTCGATTTGAGCTTGAATAGCTCTTCATTCATTTTTGAATCAAAGATTGCGTATTGTTTAAAGTTTTTCTGAGTACTCCAGGGAGATAAAAATTTTTTCTGATTTGGAATCTAATCGGAAGAAAATATGCTTTTGCGCTAACTGCATCCAAACACGGTTGGCCATTTTTTATAATTTCACGAACTTGATTATGCATTATGTGGGTAACATATATTTTATAAATTTATATTCAGTTTTAAATTCTATAAATAGGTCAGAGCATTGATTAAGTAATTCCGGTAAGTTGGAGGAAGTAGAATTTATAAAAGAATTATTTTTGATAATGTCTACAACACAACCTGTGATATTGGATACGGTATTCAAGATTTTAACAGCATCTTTCCTGTTTAAATTTGGCTGTGAAAATAATTCAGATGAGAACTTCAATGCAATTTTGAAAAGATTTTGCAAACTTTCCGTAGTTGACAATAATTCCTTTGTAATATTAGATAAGTCTTGCCCATCTAATTTGGTTGATGTATTTGAAGAAGCATGTGAGATTTATATTTTCACTCTGTTATTGGAGATTTTATTTATTGATGCAGAGCGAAGAGAGACCAAATTTTTGTGTGTTACAATCAAACGCTTCTTAAATGCTTTTCTGGATGAAAATGTTTGAAAGCATTTTACTTGGGCACATTTATAAGTCCCATATGTATTCACTTCGTGGATATCTTTAAGATGTATAATTAAATCAGAAACTGCTAAAAACTCAGCTTTATATATAGAGCAAATGTACATTTTTAGTAATTAATATTTATACTTTTAAAAATAATGCATATGAAGATTAAAAATACTCCTTACATACTACGTTGCAAGTAAGATATTAAGCCCGAAATTTGAGGAAATAGACTTTCATTTTCAGTGACTATGTTATAAAAATAACTTTGGATAAATATCAATACAGCCGAAGAGTGTTCTGGGTACTGTAAGTTGAAAACTTGGAATACCTTAAAGCAGTTGTCCAGGCAGGATAGAAAGGCTGCAAACCTAAATTTCACTCCATCGAAATAAACATAATATTCTTTCAGCTCTGCGAGATTTTTCCCCGCTACTATTATTAAAGGTTGAAGCGTTATTTTGCTGGAATAAAATCTTTTTCGTATATCTTCCAAAGCAGGCTCGAAATTGCTGATGTCCGTTATATACAGAATTAAGGAACCTTTTCCTTCCTTAATCGTGATTTTATTTTTCTTTCGTCGGATCCCTACCCCTTGATCGTTTTCTCGACGGGCAGACAGAGGTACTACCGCATTCAATAATAATACAGTCAGACAAGACTGGAATCTGACAAGACTGGAATCTGAAAAAGGAAAGGTTATTTCGGGAAATTAACATACAAGGCAAGGCATTATTTTCATCTATTTTTCTGTCCTTTAAATCTTTGAACTGTATGAACGACTCTCTGTCTCGAATCTTTTCTTTAAAGTATTGGTTGATATGCTGTACAAAGCTACGCCAATTTTCGAGTAATAGAGTTGCTTTGTTGGGGTAAAAAAAAATCGAAATCCACACAAATCTTAAAATCATTTTTAAATTTAAATTTAAATTTTTTTTACGTGAGTAAAGTTTAAACTTACTAATTGTGGACCAAGCTCTTCGTGTCTATATAGGGGCCATTCTTTAAAATTTTCAGACGGGTTAAGAACTGAAACTCTTCGAAAGTGAAATTTTTGTTTCCACTTTTGCGTAACTTTTTCCTTCGGACTGTCGTTGTAACGGAGCCAAGAATTGATGTTTTTTTTCGTCAAATTCAGGCGGTTGATAATTTTCTTGTTCTGGTGATTTTATAGTTTCGGTCAAAATGTTAATTTTGCTCTCTTCAGCTTTGATCTGGTATTGAAATGCCTATCATGTTGTTTTCCACTGGTATGTTTTCTCATGTGGTTCCTTGGCACGTAATAGATGGCATAAATAAAAAATTTCTTACTATATTTAAATATATTACAATAAACAAACGATCTTATCGGATTTTCTTCTGGAAATGCTTGACTTATCTTCTCGCTAAGAATTTTTAAGTCCGATGTACTCAATTCTGGTTGTTTGGCAGCAATTGCATCAACAAAGCAGTTGGAGATTGCTTTTTGGATGGGTTGGTGTCAGATTCTTATTAGATTTAAAATGTTGCAAGACAGACCTTCCTTTAATACTACTTTCTATCTAAGATTTCTTCTATATTGACCTAAAACAATAACGTTTTTCAGTACAAGACTACATGAAAGCCGTAAATCCATACAAGACACAGGGCTGCTACTTAGGTGGAGTTGTGCCTCGTCCACCCACTTAAATACATCCGAACCTGCAGAATTATTTTCCTTGTGTTGAGCACACTTTTGGTAATGCAATTATCTCGGCATTGATTTTGCGCGGTTTTTTTACTAAATAAAATGAGAAAAGTTAAAATACCTTTTCCTTTCTCCAGCACTTCAAATTCTCGCGAAAGTTTGCGTTTACACCAATCAATGAAAAAGATGGAAAAATTTGCTGTGTGGCTTCGTTGTTCATATAGTGACACTCATTTATTCCAACACCGGCTTCTGAAATATCAAATATACTACATAATATATGTAAGTACAAATATTTGGAAAGTTATATAAAATAAGCCTTTCAAACCGATAGAATCTTATAAAAGCAATAACAAGTGTTTATGGCACTGAATTAGAAAAGTAGAAAATTAGTGCAAAATCTTATCTACTTTAGGATTAAATGAATTTTGAATTTTTACATTGCAGCTTAGCACGTTTTTACTTAACACCGTCACTTAGCTTCAGAAGAAATATTTGTATGATTTAAAAATTTGTTCTCATTTTAAAAGGTTGATAGGGTTAAAATGTGAAAAACCTTGGGGATGAAAAGTTATCGAAGCCGATGTTGTAGATAGTTGGGGTGAATTTTTCTCAAAACTAGAAGAGCATACGCAACTGTTTTCGAAGTTTTTGTCAATTTTAAATTTCTAACGGTAATTAGACAGGGTTGATGGAGGGTAGTTTTTTTTCATGATTTTCGTGAATAACTTAAGAATGGTGAGGGAGAGAGGCATGAGTAGGGTGTTGAAAATAATTGGAAACCTAGACGGTCATGATACGGGGGGAAATTGGTTTGGGCAGGGGATGGGGTGGAAATGGGAGAGGAAAGGAGGACATTTTTTTTTTCGAAAAAATTGATTTTTTCAAAAGTACCAAAACATTGCTGGGGTAAGCTCAGAATCTAGACATCGGATCGAAAAACTGAGAATTCTTTTTTCGCAAGAGGTATGTGTGGCTGGCGTAGGCTATCTAATTCTACGATTAACCGTTATTTACGGATTTGACGGGGATTAACGGTAAAATTTTTCTTCACGATTTTCGCAGGTCCGTAGCTTTGTGTGGAGCAGTCGTAGAAAGATATGGTTTTTTCCATTCGCTATATTGAGAAGGGGAAAACGGAATTGGGAGAAATATATTTTAATTAAGGGTTGAGGGGGCAGGGGTAAAATTACCACTTCGAAGGATTGTGTGAAATAAGGCATGTGGGATATCAAAATAAAGAGGATAAAAATGCGGCAGAGTGGTGGGATTAATTGAAAAATCGAATCGTAGAAATAACGGTTTTTACCGTTATTTTTTATCGACAATTTTCGCGGGGTTGTAATTTCGCGGGATAAGGTAGTAGAGTGACGCGGTTGATTTAGCTATATTGGTTAGATTCAGGGGCAAAAAATAGGCTGAAAAAAAAATTTGGGTGGGGTGCTCAGTGGTGGAGGGGTAGTACCGCCCCCCCCCCCCATAGGGGTTGTCCAAATTGGGGCGTGTGTAGTATCAAATGAAAGCGCGAGGAGAGTGGTGGGGTTCTTTTAAATCCTAAAAACATTACCGTTAAACATTGGATTATTTACCCTTGGGTCATATACACCCCATTCCTATATTTTGCATGTATTTCATCCGTTCTTTCTTTGATAGGCATTAGACAACTATTGTGAATGTTTTTATTAAAGTGAAAAAATTCTCTTAAATAACGGTTCTTCACAAGTGTGAAATTCAAATAATGCCATTTTTTTCTCAAACAACAGCGATTTTGTACTATCAAAAAGGACCATTTCCTTTCTTTTCGTGTTTGCTCCGAAAGTAATTAACGGATTAAAAAAGTAATTAGATATAAGTTTATGGGACATAATATAGATGCGATTTCATACTACAAACATCATTTCCCGTTTATATTTAAAAAGAAGTTTATAGCATCTCATCTGTCGTAATTTCAAAAAATTTCAAATTTTCTTCACACTCCAAAGTCGATAGTTTACTAGAAATGTTAGTTGGATTCCAACCGTTCCTTTTTCACAGAATAGCTAGGATATGTGGTATTATGGGGAGTGTAAATATGAGGGTTGGTTTCAGCTGTGTGTGGGGGAGGGGGGGGGGGGGGATAAAAACGGTAAAAGTTTTGGATTTTTTGAAAAATTATATTTGTCAAATCAATTTTTTTTTGTAATGAAATTTTCAAGGAGGGCTGAACACGGGTACGTAATTACAACCCTTATTTATTCTAAAAATAAATCTTTTTACCAAACCCCGATGTGAGTGTAATTACCGATTCGTCGACCTTATGGGGATCAGTGACGTTCAGTCACCAAGAGAAATTGAAAGTACATTGTATCGAAAAAGAGCTTTGAAGCTTTTACGAGAGATTATATGCGAGAAACATATCTCTTTGAGATTATTCCGGGGGTTACGCTTACGATACAGCGCCTCAATGGTTATATGTTTCTGCCTGCAACACTGCACCGCGCGATGCCTGTTCAAACTTGATTGTTTTTGAGATCTCTCACAGCCCTCCGCTTTTCTTTCAATTTTATCTTTACATCTGTCTTGAGAAATGAGAGTTTGGTAGACGGCTCGTGAGATAAGCTTTAAGCACTTGTTTGTCGGTTAGACGTTGTCGGTTAGGTGCAATAATTGGCGTCAGTTTTAAGTACGATGAATGGTTATCTGTATTTTTCTTATTTGTGATACTACCTTTCATCGGCCATTATATTACATTTAGCGCCCTCTTTTTTTATATCCTGCAACAATTAAGCTTAGCCATTATATTGAGTAATGTAGGAATAAATAATCAAATAAGATTGCATGGTCCTAATTTAATTCGTTCCTCATTTATATGGAGAATTTTTCGAACGGTTGAAGTGATTAATTTTAACGGGACTTATGTCAATCCTGTAAGTTCGTTATAATTGTAAAAGTAATATGTTACTGTTCCTAATTCACTGTATTTTTTCAAAGGCGCCCGAATGATCGTTTAAACTATAGCCATACCTAGATATCATCATGTCATTTAATTTGCATACTCATTTAAGTGGATTAATTAAAAATTTCGTTATAATTAACTAATGTTAAATTTCTTTAAGCTCTTTTTTTATTAGGATTTTTTTTCTGATTTTTTGAGCATCTTTGCAAACTCCTCCGACGTACGTGCCGAAATCAGAAATTTTTGAGCGCCAAATTTCCGCCCTGAAAAGTGATTGTTATAAGTCAGTGATGCCTGGCTTGAGCTACTAACAACTTTTAGGAGCGTAGATGCGTAGATGAGCATAAGCATTCACTTCTTCTTAAAAATTTACAGAAAATGTTTCAGCAGATTTTATTGACTTTGGTGGCCGACTGAAGTTATTTTCAGATACAATGTTGTCGGCCTCCAAAAATGTATTTAAATTGTAAGCAAAAATTTACAGTAAATTTCTAGGAAAAAATTGAGGCCTTCTCTACATCAGGTCGAGGCATCGTTGATTTTATATTGGAGCGAGGCATTGTTGACTTACACTTTGATTACGTCCAACAAGTTCAAATCGAGGAAGCGTTGATTTTATATTCGAAAAAAACGTTGCTCAGTTTTGTTCTACTTGCCCAGTTTTTGCATGTTATTAGTTTGTCTATGGATATATTAGGGGCTTTCGGCAAGCACTGTCTCAGTGAGACAACTGAGACAAAACTTTGAGCAATCGTCTCGGTTGTCTCAGTTCAAACCAATCAGCTGATTTGCCAATTTTGACATTTAAATAATTTTGAATACAGAATTGGATAGTAATAAATTGAGGAAAGTGTTGTTAGTTTATTCAAACAGCTTACTAAACTTTTATTTGTAATTAAAATCACAAAATAACGAAACTGAGTCAACTGAGACAAGAAAATTCAGTTTCACTTGTCTCAGTTGCTCAGTGGTTGCGTTCGAAATTGGTAGCTCAATATGGAACTGAGACAGTTCCCCGAAAGTGCAGTCTCAGTGAGCCAACTGAGAATATCTCACTTGTCTCACTGAGAATGTGCTTGCCGAAAGCGCCTATTATTTCGTTAAATTTTGATTCTAAGAATATCTTTCAAGAGCTGATTCAGATGATGACCCAGACTTCGACCAAAGAGAATGCAGGCCGCGACGTATATGAAGGACAAAATTTTAGAAGTATACCATCGGAATACCAGTGCTGAAAGCCTTGAAAAAATTTTTATCCAAAGTTGTTAATTTATAAAAACTAATAATAATTTTGTTGTTGTTGTTTTTTTTAGAAAGCGAAACATGCTTCCCAGTTCAGGGTACATTCAGAAAGAAAAGGTCTTGTCCACATGTATGGAAACAAAATATCAGTAAGAAACTGCGCGCACAGGGGAACGAATATACATACATAAGAGGAAAAACAATGCCTGCGAAAATAATGAAGCCGCCTTGTGCTCAAACGTGTTTTTATGTAGGTACTATAAATTTCACTGAACAGAATAGAGCAGATATACACGATGCATTTTCGAGTCTATCCGATGATAACAAAAACAGTTTCTATTCCAAATTTGTTAAGAAAAGTAGTATACAATGGAGAAGAATGAAAAACAATATACATTCTTATATTACTTGGAAATTGATGACAACATTCACAGGGTGTGCAGGAAATTTTTTCTCAACACAATATCAATTGATGAAAAGAGAATTTATAATTATTTTAATAATTTACACAAGTAAAGTATCGGGGCTCCTATGCCGAGAATAAAAGGAAAAAAACAAAACGTTAAGCGAGTAACTGCTTCTGAAAAAATTGAGGAGGAAGAATTGCACATTCGCAGCTTCCCTGGGATCGATTCACATTATTGCGGGGCGAACAACGAAAAAAATATTCGGACCCGAATCTTTCTGTAAAGAAAATGTATGATCTTTATAAAGAAAATAAGTCGGATCCAGTTTCTCTAAATTAATACAGGAATGTATTTAATTGTAAATTCAATTATTGTTATCACAAACCAAAAAAAGATCAGTGCTATATACAAAGGGAAAAAAATTTTCTTTATATAGAACACAAATTGAAAATCAAATGCTTGAAAGCAGAGAGAGACCTGGATCTTTATAATAGTGATTTGAAAGTAGTCATCATTTGCTTTGATTTGCGAAGTGTGTTTCCTCTTTCAAAGGGTTTCGCATCAGCTTTTTACTACAAACGAAAATCAAATTCTTTTAATTTAACTGCGACAGCCTGCTTCTTTGATAATGAGAAAATAACTTACTGTGCGCTGTGGGATGAGACAAACAGTGGTCGTGCAGGGAATGATTTAGCCAGCGCTGTTATAAAATTACTTCGACAGTTTATACAGGACTACCTACATATAGAATTCAGTACATTTTGCAGTGATTCCTGCATTCCTCAAAACAATAACCGAGTTATCGCGACAAGCCTTAAAACGAGTCGAGATACACAGCCTCATTTCCTTAATATGATTGCTACAAAATATCAGTTTCGAAAAAATTGAATTAAGGCTCATTCAAATGAGACCTACTGATTCTCTTGCATATTTGAGCAAAGCTGATAGATTGAATTTCCAAACTGTGCCTTTCAGTAAAATTACATTTTTACAATATAATCGAAGTGATCTCTTTACTCTCAAATATAAAATATCTTCACGCGAAATTGATTATAAAACAGTATCCATAATTAAAAAACCATCCAAAAAAATTATAGCAACTCCAAAGTATTTATTATCCCAAGCTCTGAATCCAATTAATCGACGTTTTAATGTGAAACAAGATATAAAATTAATGACATAAAGTGTTTATTACCATTTTTGCAAGAGAGTGATCATCAATATTATAAGACTATCCTTAAAATAAATAGTTTTTCAGGGTATCGAAAATTGAATTGAATTTTTGTTTTTTGTATGTTTTTATTTTTGTCAAGAACTGATTATTTTATTATCTTCTCTAAAAAAATATAAATTAAAACCGATTAAAAACATCTTTTGTTTGAAATATCTAAGATATAGAATCAAAATCTCTGGTAGACCTGGTTATGTACACATTTTTGCCGTACGTGTATAACTTTGATTCATTCGGTATAAAAATTGGCATATACGACAAAAGGCATATACTTATTTTTAAATACCTATAACAAATAAAAAAGTCATTGGCGGAAGGCTAAAATTATAGATTCAGTGTATCCCGTAAGGGAATGGTTAATTACTCCATATAAAGAGAGCCCAAATTTAAACGAAACACCTAGAGAATTTGATAAACGTTTCTGTGCAACTAGAGTTACTCGTATAATCAAAAATACATTTGCACTGCACTTCAATGATTCAGGCAGGTAATTCATCTTTATTTCCACACTGTAGTCAAAATGTTTGTTATCTTGCTGCAGACTACATAATTTGTGTATAGATTATGATGATAATTGAGAAAGAAATCATGAACGAGAATCTCAGCCAGCACATATTGAAGTATCAAGTACCAGAAATAAAAAGAAGCAATTCGAAAAATGTAATTGTTGGCGAAAGACTACAAACTTAGCATAGAAATAAAGGCCACATATTTTATGTGAATTCATTTTGATAACCAAAAGTCATGTAATATAAAAATAAAGGTTCTTAACTTTACTGTACGAAAAAATTCCATTGTTTCAAACGCTTTTTATGTGAGAACTCACAACTCACAATACAAACTGCGACAACTTCTGTATGATAGAACTTTATTGAGCTATTGGATTGAAAATTGAAAATATTTTGTAATAATTTACTACAGCAGGAATAACATTTCACGTTAAATATGTTTCCCAAACTTTTTTTCAATAAATTTCCTATACACTTTTTCCCGTAAACAATGCTGGCATCAAATGATAACAAAAATTAACCGTCAAAGCTGACAAAGTTCCAGCAGAGTAGAAAGTAGACCTATTCGAGTTCAACCTCAACCTGGCCGGCCTCACCACCACTTTCCCATTGGGAACTGTCAAAGTTGGTGAGGCTGAGCAGGTTGGAGAAGCCAGTACTGCGTTTCACCCTTAAAAAAGAAGTAAAATTAGGTTCGAAAATGAGATAAATCGGGCAACTCCTTCCTGGGGTTACTATACAAAAATTTCGGTTTCCACTATGTATTTGGACACTGCCTGAGAACACGTCGATATACAGAGCTGAAATTTGGTAAATGGTGTTTTTATAGTAATGACGAATAACACTTTAAGAATGGACTAAATCTGTTTTTTTTCATATACTGTAAAAACGATCAGTCCTAGACATTTTTGTTGTAGTAAAAACCTCTTCAGAATATCCTATAAATCCTATAAAATTGATTATAATCATTTTTTCTGTCCGACGAACCATTCTAGACAAGCACTTCAAAAATCAAACTTGCATAGATCGGTGACCATACGAAATTTGATACGGGTATCATAAGAATTGGTCCTAGACCAATTCTAGCTTTTTTACTTGTCTCTCTGTGCTTACAGTCTTTTGCTTCTTCCTTTTTGCTATGTAACACGACCAAGGTATCTCTTATAATATTTTTCCAAATTTTGGAGTCCTTTCAAACGTCTTTAGTTTGATCTGCGTTTTTTATGACAATACCAATCTCACTTTGTATCTCAGATTCAATCCTGTCATCAATGGAGCTACTTAGAGTTAACTCTATTCAAAAGGAACTGTTACTCAAGAGAATCCAGACTTTTTAATAATGTCAATGGCAATTTTTTTCTTTTCATCACCGTTTCATAATGACTCTCACACTATGTTGGGCTAAAATATAACGAAAATTGTTTTTCTAATTCCATGGTCCTATTTCACTTATATTGTTGTAGTATTTATCACAGAGCGCATTTGTTTCCACATCATTCCATGGGTGCCAACAAACAAGGATATATCGAAATTTTATGCTGAGTTGCTAAAAGCTCGTATTATAAATTTACCTATTTTTATCGAACGACTTTCGGCTAGAAAGGAGTACCCAAAACAATCTACGAAAGAATTACCTTAAATATATTCCAAATAAGTAGTTGTGTATTAATTTCTTACCATCAATATCTTCACTTCCGATTTTTGCAGAGTTGAAAAATTTGTTTCCAACAATAATCTTCTTCTTATTCCCTTCTGTCAAAAGCACATCTAGACTTCAAGAGTGCATGCAATCACAATCGAATACATTTATATTTTCCCCGATCGGATAGCAGAAAACGAAGCATGTCTACATAGAGTAGAGTTAAAAGCACGCCTCATAGAAAGGCCAAATCTAGATTTCCCATTCCAAATCATTATGAGTAAGTGATCTCCTGAATACCTGCATCAAGGAAACGAATATAGAATGCAGTAAGACTGTTAAGTGGATGTAAAATGGAACATTTGTATTCTGCTACTAAGCGGAGAATTTCGAACCCATATTCGATGGAATGAGTATTTTAGTGTCTAACATATTACCATATTATTGGTCTATAGTAACTATAGTAACCTGACCCGGTGAAACGATTTGAATAAAAGATGATACTATATATTGCAGATAATTGTACGTAAGACCCACCGGGATATCATTCCGAAGATTATACTACACATAAATCAATAATTCTAAGGTTTAGAAATAGTATAATAAATAGATGGAGACTTACAGAAAATGAACACATCTACAAGCAGCACCCAAGTTTGTATGTTTTGATGTATGGCTGTTTCCGCATTAAAATCTTGCTCCTAGTCCTTTATTGACAAGAATTTTTTCATGTATTCAACGCAACGATAGAAAATTGCGCGTAAACAAGAAACCCGAATTCAAAAACACAAATTCACAAGGCATTTTCAGTCACATGGATTTGAATTGAATTAAAGTTTCAACAAAATCAATTTTTAAGCGATATAAATTAATGGAGATGGACGATGAAGGCATCCTCCAAACACCCTAGTGGGATTGGAAATTAAGCAAAAAAAAAAATAAATAAATGAAAAACAAGAAAAATAAATAACAATAAAACATGAAAAATCCTAAATGAGATAAAAGTTTGAATGCAATGAATGTATGGATTGTGTTGGCCAATATTGTGGGGATTGGTTAACCAGCAATGAAAGAGTGGCCCACTTTTGGTCGGACCGTATTGAAGAAATAAATAAACAAAGGCGCATATAAAATGCAAAAAAAAAAAAATCCTACGAAATCTGGACAAAAAAAAAAAAACAAAAATGTGTAAAAAATACTAAAACCGCATAAATTATTGTGCAACGTCCGCGCCAGATGACATTTTTTCTCGTGCATTCTTTATATTTTCGGGTCTAAAGCGGGACTATCGCCGCCACCGCCCTTCGTTGACAAATTATCGGTGGGCCGTAGTTTTTTTCTTTCACTTTGCATGTGTTCGCTGGGTGTTGTACGCTGCAGCAGAGTCGCATTAACTCATAAAAGCGTTTTATCCGTCCGCCGTTTTAATTCAATTCCTGGCTTTAATTTATGGCCGGCTTAACGAATTGAATCGCCAGATAAATAAATGGCCAGTCGCTACCGGACGAACTGAAGTGATGTTAGCCGGACACAGCTCAAGCTCAGGGACGCAGAGTAGAGTCGACCAGTAGTAGTGGCAGAGACAAAGGGAATCGTGCTGAAAATCAGATGCCTTTCGGATGCACATAAATTGTGCACAGGCTTCGACTATAATATGCAACCCCCCAAGCAGTAGGGTTTGGTTTATAGTAGGTACCCTATATGTAGTCAGAGATACCCACCCGGTAGGACAAGGGTGTTAGCTGGTAGCTTGTCAACAGTCAGCGAAACTTGTGCCTTGACTTTGCAACTATGCTCTTGGTTGACAGTGAATAGATACAATTTATGAGCTCCTGTGGCCAGGGAGAGGTGCTTTACGTGCAAATAATGGGTGCAGGTATTCCGCCCCATTTGCCTTCAAGTACCTGAAAATATTTCATTTTCAGCGAAGAGCTGCTGGATCTCTGGATGGTATCTGAATTTTGTGTACAATAAGAGTAGTTGCATCTACGTGAGTTCTTCTGAAAAAAAAAAAAACAAACAAACAAAAACTAGAAGTACTGAGAATTTCTTATAGTGGTTTTGGGCGCTTACATTTTGCAGTGTTTTTTTTTGTTCCTTTACTGTGTATGCAGGTATCCTTTTCTATGGTGGTTTACTGCATTGTTTGGGAGCTATTAATCATAGTGGGTACATGTGTAATCAGAAAACCAGGTAAGCATTGAAATATTAACTTCAGAAATGTAATCTTCCATGGGATGATAGTCAACGTTTCTTAAGACTGAATTTCAGATTTCCTTCCACCCCCATCCCACCCATGTAATATCGCAATTATGATGATTGATTAAATCCACCATCATTCACGTAGAATGCTATGGTATATACTTTTACTACATTATTTCTCCGGTCTTAATCAGCTACCTTGTTTCATTAATGCGAGTTTGTCATCCTTCCTGAGGAGATCTGGAGGACCACTTTGGTGAACTGATTTAATGTTAAGGAATTTCCTTTATAGTATTAATACACAATTTTCATAACTGCATATGCGAAATATGGGAAATTGTTTGAAGTCCTCTGACAAAGGATGCTATACAAAACAGACATTATATTCAGAGGGTGTTGGGCACTCCAATATACTCCAGCAGATAGACTGTAGTGATTGCAGGGAAGAAACAGACTACTAAGTACCAATATTGACTTTTGGTGGGGGTGTCAATGTAATGAAGGCCATCAGGAGTGATTGCGATGGGAAAGAGATGGTTGTAGCATCCAGTATTTCTATTTTTATGGATGGTTCCAAGACAAGTGCGGGCGCAGAGTCTGGATGGTAATCCAGAGATCTTCAGTGGCACGAGTCTTATAGACTTCCTGAAAAATGTAGTGTTTTTCAGGCATAACTCGCAGTGATTTTTCAGGCGGCAACACTGTGTGTAGAGAGCCCTCACGGCATATATGCTGTGCTGGTAAAATCAAAATTGGTGCAGTTATGCAAGACCAGCCTTAAGGTATTGGCTATAAAATACAAGGTGAGCTTATGCTGGGTATCTGGCCATAAGAATATTTAAGGCAACGAGATGGCTGATGAGTTGGCCAAAAGGATCTCTGAATTGGATAGCTCCGCAGCGGTAGCTTATGTTAGGATCCCAATCGGAGCAATAAAAAAGGATATCATCAGGGGCGCCTATCAAGAGGCAAGCCTCCAATGATCCAGCAGGGATACGTGCCGTATTGCGAGCCAATTGAGGCCTGCATATGACAGCAAAAGGACAAGAGAGCTGCTTAATGGCAGCAGAACAAACACCAGGAATCTAGTAGGGGTCATTAAGGGTCACTGGGCCATAGAAGACTATGCTAGAGGACTGGGTATAGCGTCCAACACTTGCTGTGTGAATGATCCACTTTGATGAACAAAAGAAGTGGGCTATTGGGTAGCTACTTCTTTTCAAGTCTGGGGGAGCTGCAAAGCAAAGAATCAGATATATCCTGGGTTTTCTGAGAGAAGATGGATGTAGGCTAGTTGTCTTGCGGCACCCCTCTTACCTAATTTAACCTAACCTAACATATGGGATACAAATAAAAAAAAAACTCCAGGAAATGCATAAGTAAGTTCTCTTCTATGTGAATAGTTTTTTTGTTACTTGGAAAAATCACGGTCTCCATGAGAGATAAACATACAATTCTGAAAATTGCTTAATAATATAAGTATGGCTCCATTTGTTAATAGATCTTATCCGAAATGTTGGTTTAGTTGAATAATTAGCTAGGTTCGCAATTGTTCTTAATTGTAGCTCCTTTCCTGAAGTTGTTTTTTTATCTGCTAATAGTCATATAAATTCTCTTTACATGATATAGGTGGGGAGCTATATGTCATGCACTGTCACTATCAGTTTAACTGAGAGCAAGTTCATAAAAGTATTGAAAAGTTTAGAAGATTGTTGAATTCTGTAACTAATATGATCAGGAACTCAAAAGAAAACTATTTACGGTTAAACAATTTTAAGGTACAATCTTTTTCTCTTGGTGTTAATTATTATTCGCTTCACTTTATGGCAATTCAGTTCCCTTACTATTTGCTAAGCCTTAATATATATGTATATATGGTAGACACTTGTCGTAGCTTAGCACTTTATGAAAAGTCTAGCCACTTCATGAACGCGCCGGCGTGTGTGTGGCTGTATGTTCGGGTCACGTCTCCTAAATAATATTAGAGGTTGAATTTCTTAACATCGAGGGCCGATCGAGTTATTTTGAATTACGTACAAATAGATTTAAAAATTTAACCTCAAAGTCCAATCTCCTTTAAAGAATATTTGGAAGGAAATTTTACTTGATAATTCCTTAAATTGGGCCTTCAAAGTTAGCTTGACTTTGTAGTTAATTATTAGAGAAAAATAACGTAATAATTCCTTTTTAATTTACCTCATTAGAATAAGGAAAAATAGGGAAATAAATAACGTGAATTTCCTAAATATGAGGCAAATATCCTTACATGTAACCTAAATTTTACTTAACTTTGCGGTCAAATTTAAGGAAATGTATGGACTTTGTAGTTGGATCTATTCCCAAATTCAGGGCAAGATAACGTAAATATTCCCTAAATAAATCCCTGTGTTCGCCCTCAAAGTCTGAATTCCCAAAAAAGTTAACCCCAAGTAAATTGGACTAAATGGGCGCGTTAAGCGAATTTCCTCACAGTTTAAATTACGTAATTCTGCCTTCAAAGTCAACGCTCAACGGAATCAAGAAGTTTATTTCCTCATTCGTGAATGTGTTAAAATGTTTTTACCGTGCATCTTTATTGTGAAATAATTAAATAAAACATATATAGATAATATGGCTTGTGATTTTACCCAACAACCTAGGCCTTATCGACATACCTCTGATTATTTCGAAATATTAAACGCAGACAGGACAAATCAATCTTTAGTTTAGATAAATCTTAAATTTTTTTGTATTCAAGTATAATAGCAATGCCATCAGCTTTGGTGGCATCGTTTATAAATAAATGTGGATTATAAACACAATTTAATGTAGATCATTGCCCTACAATTCAATTCTGTCGATTGTGTAATCTCCTTTGCCTCTTTAGGGCGAAATTCCATAATTTAGGGCTAAATTCCTAATTTTAAGTCGATATTTCTTTATACGAAAAAATTGTGGTTGCCTTTGAATATAAAATGAACTATACAAAGCCCTCAAAGTCGAAAATTTTGGTTATTTCGCCTTGCCATCCAGAAAAGTCGTCGTATAAGGAAAAACTTTAAGTCAAAGGTCGAGAGATGTAATATGCGACATATTTATTTATCAAAACATGGAAGGAATGAATAAAAAAATTGCATGATATCTTAATTTACTTTTTTCCATAGTTACTGAAAAAAAAAAGACAACTAAATAAAAGCATTTTTCTTAATTTCAGAACGATTAAATTATATTTAAATTAATTTCAACCTTCTAAATAGCAAAGCAAAGAATAATTAAAAAAACTTTAAAATTATTATTTTTTAAATATACAATATTATTGAAGCGTGATGGTGTATTTCGAAAAATTAGTTCCATACTTATCAATAAAATTTTTGTTGTTTTAAATTGAGTGCTTAGAAGCTCAGAGAATTAACTTTGAATAAGCCCAATTTTATTAAAGCAATACCTCTCATATTCATTTAAGGTAGGGTTATGTGCCTTGTTCATAATATTTACATTACCTACACAAAACACACAATTCTTATAAAATGAAATTCCTTCTACATTAATACAGACAATAACATGAGTAAATCTAGGTAGAAAATAGGTCAAGATTAAGGAAAATTTACGTAAATACGACGTGAAATTTACGTTAAATTTACCAAAACAAGGAAATGTATCCTCTGCCTTATAGGGAAACATTCCCTAATTTCCCTAATATTTACATCAATACGACGTCTTCTCCTTCTCCACTTACGTAAATCGAACGTAAATATGAGGTAAACTTAACTTAACAACTATTAGTCGCTGCCCTAATTTATGTCGAATAGTCGTAAATTCGACCTGAAAATGAGGGGAAATGTTGCTTGGGGTGTGTGTGTGTGTTTGCATGGGTGCCTCGCAGAACAGCGCGCAACCTATCCCATCACCGCTCATCTCTTTCTCCTAGTATTCGTTTACATGGGTTGGTGTTATACTATCAGCGTAAAAGCTTGTAGCACTTCAGGAAGTGACTAAAAATTTCATTTCAGGCTTGAAGCCTGAATTAGATTGGCACGACAGCGGCAGCAACAGCAACAGCAAATCGTTTTCATTGGTTGAGAGCGATCAGCTGATTGAGTGACAGCAGCAAAAACGTCGTGCTGTCGAGTCATCTCAAATTCTAAATTTGCTGTTGCTGTCATCATAGGCAGCGATTGCTGTCATCCCAAGCTGTCAAGTTAATTTTTCATGTAGGGAAAATGGAGGAAAAACTTATATCCTTAGTAAAAAACAAAAAATTTTTATATGAAAAATCAAGAAGTTCTTACGAAAAATTTCCAATGAATTAAAAAAAAGTGGTAATGTTGCTGAGAAATGTCATAATATTCTGCTCGCTGACTTGTGCTACTGTAATGCAATCTGATACACTCGACAGCAAAACTGTTTTTTGCGTTGCTGCTGCTGCCGCTGTTGCTGTCGCTGTCGAGCAATCTGAATCTCAGGCTTTAGTGTAAAAAATCGTTAAGCGCAAACTGTTACACTATCTGCCTACATCGCATGAAGTTCTAAGTTACGTCAAGTGACGACACATACACATTCATGCTACTTTATATGAAAATAATCCAAACATAAATATTAAAATATGTTAAAAAAACTGTTATAAATAAATTGCAATAAAAAGTAAAAAATAATTTTCTATACACAAGAAAACTCCTGTAATTTATTTATAAAAGCTATTTATTTTAAAACTTTTTTTTTTCATATATTTTATTTTGTAATTTTCAGTTATTACAATTTCCTTAGAAATTCATATAATGGTTCAAAATCTATCTCTTACATATGAATATTAATTCGCATATACGTTCTCTTCTGAACGGTGTGGTGTTAATTTTTTCTCTGTGGTAAATAGCTTAGAAGATTATTGTACTTTAGCGGATTTGAAGGTGTAGATGCTCTGGGGCAACGAAGAAGTGGAGGCTCCGAATAATTTTGAAACCAGAAGAAAAAATTACTTTCGCACAGTTTTTCAATAATTATTCCAAGAAATAAAAAAATGTTTTTAACGAACATATGAAGGTATCGTAATATACAAGAAATAGACAAAAATAAATAATATTACTAGGCAAATGGAACTTTTCCAGCTTGTTTCAATGAAAAATCATAAATAATTTGGATGAAATCCTGCTCTCGGAGTAAATCGCACTTTCAATTCTAAGTAGGGATAACTTTGACAGACGGTTCTGTGTCATTGTAGTCCGAATTCTGTTTTTATTATTTTGATTTTCGAAAATGAGCGCTCTCCAGTGCAGTTCGATTCTTTAAATTGATCTTTTTGATAATAGTTTTTGTACAAGACTTGATTTTAAATCGCGTTTGTAAATTTTAATCAATTCGTCCGCTACAGCGTATACATTTGCAGGGTCTATTTCCTCGAAATGGTTAAGAAATCCAAATTGTGAATGTACAGCGTCGTATGCATGCAATCTTTCAATCAAAGAAACACATAGCTCCGACTATCGGTATAAAACCTCACAATTTAAATATTTCATTTGACGATAGGTGCTATCATATATAATCGAGCAGATTCAGCCTCCCATTTCTTATTCTACTGCGTTATTGGGCATACTCATCAGTATTTGATATTTTTCGAGAGTTTACCAAACTCGTCTCTTTTCAATTCAACAAATAATTTATGTGACTCCAATGCACACATTATAGATTCCAGAATCTTTTTCGGATCTTACACCAGCTTGTTCGTAGCATTGAATCCAAGATATCATTCCAAAATATAGCAGATAAAGCGATTTCGAGACTAATTATTATCTCTAAAAGAGTTTTTGCTACATTTCCCAAAATGCCTTTCCTTTTTCTTCCTGATAGGAAGAAATGATGATTTGAGCATTTTTAATTTCGCAATAGCCTTCAAGAATGGATTTCGCGGTTTCAGCTAAATAATACCAACGAGTATCGCTAAGTTTTTTCTAGACGTAAAACTGCTCGCTTGTTTTATACCCTAGATGAAATCTATAGGGTATACTAAGTTTGTCATTAATGATGGTAGAGCCAATAGGATTAGAATGTCTGTCCATCCATCCGTCTGACCTAACGATAACTCGAGAACGCGGGTACTTAGAGAGATAAAATTATGTATATGGGCTCTTATACGAAAAGTAAAATTAAGTTCGAAAATGGGACAAATCGGATAACTCCTTCGTATTGTTGCCATACAAAAATTTCGTTTTTCACTTCATATTTGGACACTGCCTGAGAACGTGTAAGCATAGAGGGCTGAAATTTGGTACACTGTTGTTCCATAGGAATAATATGTATATATAATTTCAAAATGGACTAAATCGGGCAGCCTCTTCTTGCTGTTGACATATAAAAATTAGAATTTTTAAGTATATTATGAAAACGATAAGTCCTATGCGAATTTCACATATTGAAAAGCTCTTCAGAATATGAAATCCTGTAAAATTGGTTATAATAATTTTTTTCTATCCGACGAGCCGCTATAGAAATATATGCCAAAAACCATTTCAAAAATCAAACGTGCACAGATGGATGACTATACGAAATGACATAGGAGTATTCATCTATGGTATCATAAGAATTGGTCCTAAACCAATTCTAGATATTTTACTTGTTTTCTGATAATTTCTGCATCAGAACTCTATACGGTTATGTACCAGCTACAAAAAATACATAAATACACATACAAAATACATAAATTCTGAGCGAAATTGAAAAGTGAACAACTGATGTGCAAGAGTTAGTAGCTGCTTTCCACACCATGGTACAAACACTGACAAATTATTTTTCTCCAATTTTTTATTTATTTTTTATTTTTATTACTATCCAATACACTTTTAGCAAAAATAGCGACATCCCGAACGCAGCTCATGTTATCAAGCCGGAAACTTTAGAAGGGTACTTGCTATATGTAAGAATTATGAAAATAATAAAAATTAATTATCAATAAAAATTATTATTATTCAGTAATTCTTAATGTTTTTCAATAATCGAAAAAAAAAAATAGTTATTCTCATATTTTTATGTAATCATACTTGTTTTATTATAAAATAAAAATAAATTAAAGATGGTATGGAATCCAAACCCGACCAAGCAAAACTTATAATGGAAAATTGTACTTCGTTATCATGATCCAAAGATAACAAGGTATGGCCAATTCGAGAGGAATGTTTTGTGTTGGTTCGTCATTAGGTGACAATGTTATTTCCAGCGAATTTGTTTTAAGTTTTCGTAGTTATGGTTTGAAATACGTTTCGAATATATCCAAATATTTAACAAACATTAGTTACTTCGTTTAAATCACTTCGGGAAAAGTAATTATGTGCTGAAGATATTTCCAAATAGAAAATTTTTTTCACTTCGATAAGGACGATTGAAATTGAGACGAACAAATTTGTGACAATTGTCGCAAAATGAGGCAAGAAACCAATTGACAAATAATTCGGCCATACATTATTAATCTTTGTATCATGCTTCGTTATCAATTCCGCTTGACACAATAAAGTTTGAAAGAGTAGAGAACTGTGGTTAATATTTTTTTTTCGGGGACATTCATACTGGCCAGAGCAAAAGCATTTACTGTCAGCATTAACGCGTAACACTAACGTTAACAATCCGCATTAAGAGTATGATATGGTACATATTCCAAAAAAATATCATATTATTTTATAGTGAATTCATTCTGTTTCGGTATTCCGTTATTTTTTTTAGGAATATGCTCTTGTGGAGGCCCCTCTCTTATGGAGGCTCCGGGCCTTTAACCGTTGTTTGCCCTTCACATAGAATATTAAAATGCTCTCGTGAAATGCGTAAAACATTATGCCAAAGCGTTTAAAAGAAAAATCAGCCTCTGGGTGAAAAAGTTTGTTATAAAATTTCTCACAAAAGAAAAAAAAATGCTTTTGAATGCACGCAGCAAGGGCTTTAATTCGGTATTACACACGGTTCAAATAAAAAATGAAAAATGAATCGTGAAATATAGTGCTAGCTCAGTATTACTTTAAAAACCTCAACCTCGTGAGCTCTGCCAAGTTTTGTAACTCGCAATACTAACCTTGATAGATTCTAATTGATGGCAGTCAATTGCCCTGTTAGCTTAAGAATTCCAGTTATTTTATAATAATTTACTATAAGAGGAATAAGTTTTGACTGTAACCATAGATGTCACAAGAACTAGATGTCGCATTCATTACGAAAAAAAGTATGCAAAATTTATATGGCTGGATGGTCCATTCCGCAATGGTCCACAACATTTGAAATGATGTATACGTCGAATTATTCATATTTTTCGTATCTAAAGTGTTGAGGAAGTCGATCAAATGTATACAAAACTTCTGTTATAAAAACATTTGCTTTCAGCACGCTCTAAATATTTCATTTCTACATTTTTTCCCGTAAATAATGCATGCACAAAATGATAACAAAAAGTTAGCAGTCAAAGGTGGTAAACTTACAACAGAGGAAGTAGACCTACTCCACCTCAACCTCATCCTGGCCGGCTTCATTGATTTTTCTCTTTGGTTCTAGATAATCTGTGGCCTATTTCACAAAATTACAAATTACAAGTACAAATTGGTACTTGTAGATCACAATTACAAATTTGTAATATGAATTTCCGTTCCACAATGTACAAATAACTATTTTACAAATTCGTGATAAGAAGCAGAAAAAATATAGATGAACAATTTTGTAGAAGTGCGATTTCACAAGATTTGTAGCTGAGTTGTAAACTAAAAGTATTTTACACAAATTTGTGAATATCAAAACAAAATGAGAAATTTCAAAATAAAATGAACAAACTAACTAAAATGGTGCTTGCTTCTGTAATAGAAGATAAAAAGGATATTTCGAAAATTTTCTATCGTCTTAACACATAAAGAAAAAATAAGCAAATGGAAAAATATCTTGAATCCTTTGAACCCTTAGGGCATTCTTAAAGAAAAAGATGAGAAATACCTTCGTGATGGTGTATGGTAAAACATGAAGAGGGGAACAATGCTCAATTTTTTCTGTAATAACAATAATCTACTAATTAACTTTCGATAAAAGTAAATAATGCAAAGGAAACAGGTTCAGCAGGCTGCACTAAGTGTGTTTTCACAGACCTCGTTAATATCATTATTGATATTATTGGCAAGGCGTCTTCAACATTTCAAGGAATTATTGTGTAACCATCTCCCACTCTTTCCTCTTGTCAATCAATGCCTCAAAGCTTTGGAGAAAAATATACAAGGTATGAAAGATATGTTTTTACTTTCAATATTATTTTTGAATGTGTTGTTCTTTTAGCTAAGGCTGCCAACACAAAATAAAAAGGCGGGTTCCAAGAGGATGGAAAGACGTAAAAATGTTAAAATCCTTTCTTAAAAAAAAAAAAAAAAACAGAAATAGAAGGAGAAAATAATTTAAAGAACCAAGATTCAGCTGTTTAAGAGAATATTTTTCCTTTTCGTAAATATTCCGTAAGAACGTACATTCATAAAACTCATCATTATTATTATAATTTTTCTTTTTTTACGAAAAATGATTAAGAAAAGTTCCATTTTCTTCATCACAATCTTCCCACTTTTGTTCCTCTTCTGTGATAGAAAGTAATTCAAAATTACAGTTTGTTGCTTACATCGAAATATTAGTTAAAAACAGCCGATATACTTTTCGGCAATGTATCAAAGCTACATTGTCACTTTCGCTATTATCACTGCTGCTACTTCTTAGACGCATCTAGGACATTTTCTTATTGATTTGAATGTTAGTAAATTAAGTAAAACAAACTTGTAGAAAATCACACAGCAACTGTCACTTGTGAATTATTCTCGTATACTGCACAAATTTCGTAACTCCAATTTCGTTAGCGTAATCTACAAGAAAGTACTATTTCTACAAATTTGTAGCATGCGAATTACAACTACAAATAACTTTTTGTGAAACAAAAAATGAAAAATTCCTACAAGTTTCCCTTTGTAGAATACAACTACAAGTTTGTAGCACAGAAATTTTGTGAAACCAAAAATATTAATTTTTCTACAATTTTTGTTAAAAATTACTTGTAAATTACAATTTTTAAGTTTGTGAAATAGGCCACTGAACTCATATATTCTAAAGAACTGTCAAAGTTATGAGGTTGGAAAGTTAGCGCTTTCCCGCTTGACTATTCCAACTCTACTGTTTTATTCTTGAAAGAAAGAAAGAGATAGTTATTAGTTTGATAAAAAGATTCCAATAGCTTCAAGAATAGCTTATTAGAAAGTGCTTGGTTTCGAAATTACCTAATGTTTTTTGCCAAAAGAGCTCAATTCTGGCTAAATTCCAGTTTGCATTGGAAATTTACCCGATTCCAAGGATGTGCCAAACTAAAGTGGAACTAAGTCAATACTTCAACTGTCGCTTTCATTTCTATTAAGCAAAGCAATTGTGTGGCTTTTATTAAACATACTTACATTGGTCATAACCTTAGATTATATAGCAAAAAGGATAGGCTATGAACAAGAAAAATTTAAACATTTTCCTGCATGTTGTGGAATCACATCGATGTGTTTGTTTAGTCATGGAAGTGGTAAACTACGATATTTATTGAGCGGGCACATAATTTAGTGGTTGAAGCTATCTCAAGTATTGAACAAGTTTTAAAATTTCCTGTCACCGTGATTCGAATCATTTTTCAGTTTATAATTTTATATATTTTTTATAACTTTTTACATTATTAAGAATTTTCCTGATACCCCATTTATTTTGCGATAACATTTCTTGTCGTTGCCTTTGTATGGCTGATGCCATCTAGAAGCACGATGAAAAGTCAATTGTAAGCAAACAAACGGGAATTGGAAAATATTAAATTTTTTTACGATAGCTATTTATTTTTATAACTATTTCACTTATATTTTATTTAAAGCATTTTTTTAAATCTCTTACACAAAACAATATTTCACTATTGTTTCTCACTATTACAAAACTATAAATCACGTTTTCACTCACAAAATTACAAAATTTCGTAAATTCAAAAAAATTCACAAATGTGAGAAATGTCGATATGTCATTTCCCTGCCGTGTTCACAAAGAAAAATGCTTGTCACACGTATGCGAATTTTACACAGCTGTCCCTATCCTTTTTGCTATATAATCTGAGGTCAAAACCACACGCTCTTGGATTTCGTTCATATATTGCGCAAATATACACAAGAAGTACTTTTAAAAAACTTTCAAATTAAAATGATAACCGAACTTGTCAAATGTGAACAGACAAATTTGCCATGTAAGAAGAAAAAGTATTTAGCTTGTCTGGCACACATCCTAAATGCTGAAATAAATAAAATGTGTGGTAATGGCCGGTTTCACAGTCCAGGCTTAAACCAGAGCTTAGCTAAGCCATGGGTGTGGCAGAATGTTTCGACACCGCAAACCATCATAGCCGAATGTTTCTACAGTCGGAACTTAGAATAAAAGTCAACGTCATCCCATTTCTCGAAATGTTGCGGGCGCCTTATAATTTTTTCATAGGTCACACATTGCGATATTATATTATACATTTCTTCATCGCTTATATCCTCTGCATCAAATAAATAACTAATTTTTGTCTTGGTTTCTTCCTAAAACGTCAAATGGAATGCTGACACTAGCTGCCAGACAGTACTCAAAACTGCTAACTAGATAACTTTTTTTCGCTAGGAAAATTTCAATTTAGTTTTAAAGTATAACTTTTGAAATATGTACGTTCTTTTGATAACAAAAATTATAATATTTAGGCAAAATATATATTTTGCAATAATTTCCTATGTATTTCACAGTAAAATCTGAGGCTTAGGTCTTCGAGATGACGGGCTTAAGTTAAGCTTGCCTTAAGCCAGTGATATCACTTAAGCCTTGACTGTGAAACCGAAAAATTTATTAAGCCTTGACTTAAGCCATCGCTGTGGCTTAAGCCTTGACTGTGAAACTGGTCATTAGTGTTTAGGTTGTAAAAGCCAGACTCGGTTCAGTACTCCAACCCATCTTAGTGATTGCTCAATACGCAATGCTCTTTTGTGAGCGGAATGCTTTATTTATATGATTAGGCTTTTAGGCTTATGTGTATTTTGTTGGAATTTAGTACTTCCGTTACACCATGTATATTATCCAATGAAGTATACATATTTTAGCTAGGTTTACAGGATTTTAAGTTAGCTTCAATTCTGCTGATCTGTCTATGTTGACTGCTCAAAACGGTCGATTAGTATTCCCAGCACTCTATTTATACTGTGCAAAATACACAGAGTAAATTGAGCTAAAGAAAAAAAATTGTGCAATGTTTGCGTACTACGTGAGCCAGGGTTGCCACCACTGAATGATGAAAATTATAGTGGTAGATTTAATGTTAAGAGAGTCATATATTTTTTGGTTGGGTGGTCAATTTAAAAGACAAATTTATATATGTATTTCTATACCTTTCAACTAAGTCAACAAGTATGTAAATAGTTGAATAAATGCATAACGATTGTTTTATTCAGAAAAAAATCAAATATATTAATTTTTTTAGGGTTCCGTACCTGACAGAGGAAGGAACGGCACCCTTATAAGTCCGTTCTTCCCTCTGTCTGTCTATCATAAACGTTCCTTAAAAACGACGTGACGTAGGAATTTTAAATTTGGTAGAATGTTAGATCTTTCTGAATCATACATATTTTGTTAGTCAAAGTTTATGAAAATTTCTTTCTTTTTATTTTTTATGAGGGTGAGTTGGGATCCTAAAATAAATTGTTTTTGTATCATGTGGAATGTTGTTGAAAGGGCTACTTTCAAGGATTTCAGACCATTAGCTTTTTTACTTGTTTATAAGCTCGAATAATGCTTTTAGCAGTATTTATGTGGATTTTGGTTCTGCTGGCAGATTCAGCCACTGTTATACCCTGTTCATAATACGTTATGAAAGGCTCCTTTGCATCGAAATTCGCGCGAAAATATTTTCCTCTTGAGCCCCGCCGACCCTGTTGTTTTTGTTGTTGGTCATTGTATTGTTCGTGGTAAATATCACGCGCTTCAGCATGCGTGCTAGTGTTGGCTGAAAATTTGTTAGCACATTTTTTAAACTTTCATCTTAATGCATAATATATAATATTATAATTTTAATCAACTTAAAACTTAAAATGGCTTATTTATGAGTTTGCTTCGGGACACAGTATGCATATTTTCCGTATTTTTTTGTGTGTGACTTACACCTATCATATCTCTAGATACCCTTGAAGCTCCATAATCTGCAGGTTCTTCTTCTTGAGTATGGCCGGCATTCATCATAGCTGCCTCCGCTAAAATCTTCACTGCTTCTCCTCTTATTATAGATGCCGAAAATCTATGAATTTTTACGATGATACTCTCTTATTTGTCCGGAAGCGTTGGCTCGCTGATAGGAAATCTTTCCTGTACTTACTTTACTCTATCGATGTGCAGCTGCATCAAATGCGCATGGAATACTGAATGCAAAAAATTTCTCAAAATGTATTAATCTGTTCTCACTTATAATTGTAAAATGAACAATCAAACAAGTTTTACGTTTTGTTCAACTTATAATAACCAGAAAAGAAGAAATCGCACTCTCAATGCAAGACTACCATAACTCGGCAGTGCAAATTTTAACTAGTACTTTCTAATTATAATCTTTTGATAAACAAAACACAAAACACAAAACACAACAAGTTCGCGATGCGTTATCTCAAAAGAATTTAACACTAAAATTTTTGCCTCCTTAATCGCCTATGTTAAACCCTATCGAAAAATCATTTTCTAAAAAGGAAGGCACATGCACGTTCAGTTTTAGGTGACATGAGTAGAGAACATAATCTTCCCTTAGTGATCGAAGATAGCCTGTAACAAATCAGAGCTAATGACTGTTCCAACTAAATAATGAATATGGTTTTGCTTATTCCTAAGGCAGTAGATGGTCAACCGTTGCACTGAAAAGTTGGAAGTATTGCAAATTAAATATGCACCCAAAATTTGAAAAAAAAAAATTGTATGAATTTATTACTTAAAGTGAAATAAAATATTTTAAATATAAATTTTTAAAGAGTTTAAATATATTTGCTAATGGTTTAAGGCGTTTTTTTGACAGTTGAAACTCATTCGTTAACGGTTCAAATATATTTGTTAAAGGTTTAAAATCATTTGTTCAAGGTTTAAATTTATTTGCTTAAAGTTTAAACTCATTTGTTAATCTTTTAAATAAATCTGAGAATGCTATATTTACTAATGTTCGAGAACAATGTTGCACAATTCATTCATTATTTAGTTATCAGAGGTAAATTTGGATAAGATTCTACATTCGGTCAATCGCCTGTCCGTTGATAAAATTCTGGTACGAATGAAAGCCTGATTGCATGAGACCAACTCAATCTTGACAGAATTATTACTAATAACTTCGATAAAAAATACTTTAAAAATAACCATAACATCAAATTTAACTTAAAATTCATATAACACTTATTTAGTTTGTTTTCGATACAACTTAAATATATATATATTGTGGATTCGATTATAATTTGTTATAATGTTTACAATTGTTTTACAGACTTTTCAGTTATGAATTTAAAACTAGGAAAATATTAAAGCAGGTCAGGGGCGGGCTAAAAAATATGTCTTTTAAAGTTGTTTATTAACTCTTTCGTCTATAAAATACTTTGCACGGCTTTAACATTTAAGCAATTTTCTTTTTTTAATTGGAAAAATTACACGTTCAGCAGCAGAACTGCTATGCGGCAAAGTAAATAAGATACACATAAAGTCCGCCAATTCTTTAAATATAAATGTTTTCAAAACGACCATTTCTTTATCTATATTTTTGAACGACATTTCCATCATTACATAGAATTTATTTTCTCTTTGGTAAATATTACCAATGATCTCCAATATGAATTTAATATATCTGTAGAAGGGTAGAGGCTTCATTGAGTTTACATTATTGCACGAATTTACTAAGGCTTCCAGCAAACGATTTCTCGAAGTTTTGCTTTTGCGAAGAATTCTTGAAGAAGTAAAGAGTAGGAAAGAAATAGTTTCGGAAATAAATAAAATCCATCATTTGAGAATACTTCGCTTTGTCAAGATGATATTCGAAGTTTTGACTTAAAAAAATTTGCCTGATCTGATTTTACAATAATTTTTCGTTTTAACTAAATACACATGAAGTTTTACCTACTCTGAAGAGTCAAGTAGAAACTGTAAGTTCTGAGCGAAATTCATGCGCATTTCAGAAAATTATTTCATTTCTGAGTAACTCTCGTCAGCAAAAGTTATGCTATCTCCGTCAAAGACAACAACAATTTCCTTTAATTTTACTTCAATAATCATTGTGAAGATATTTTATCTAAGGTATGTAAGAGGTAATAACTCGTTGACCCGTTTCAATATTGATTCATTTTTTTGAAGAAAACTCGAATATATAAGGTTATTATATGCCACCAGAATAGAATAGAATAGAATAGAATATAGTAGTACAAAGATAACAAGATCTTAAACGTATAAAGTTAATTGGAATTGTACATAATTATTAAAATAATCGTGCCACATTAAATTTGGGGAAATACATTTATTTTCTAAAAACTAACTTAACTAACTAAGCTTAGCCAAACTAAACTAACAAGTAATTATAAGTTTAAGAACAGACTCTATTTTTATTAGTCTTATTATGAGTAAATGGAGTAAATTTAGAGAGCTGAGAGAGGAATAGGAAAAGAAAAAAACATGTATATCAGTTAGAAAATAAAAGAAAGAAAAAAAATAAAAATAAAAATTATCAAGTAGCTTTAACAATATGTATCCAGGATGTGCCCCCAATGTTTAGGATAAGTTTAGTGGCAATATTGATTTGTAAAAGATTCCGTTCGATCCTGTTCTCTGTATGTTAGCTGGCAAACGATTCCACAAACGTATGCCCTGGACGAAGTAAGAGCGCTCCCCATAGCGTGATTTGCAACGGGGGAACGAAATGTTCATGTGCCGGGATGACTGTAGGAAATTCAATTTCTCAAATAGGTATGAAGGTTTCTCGCTGTATATAAGTCTATGAAGGAATTTTAGTCTGTAATTTATTAGATAAGTTTCTATCTATAACAGCCAAGCAATGACGTTGCAAAAGGAGAGACGTGACTATATCGCGGCAATTTGAAGATAAATCGGATTACATCATTGAATGCAACCAAGAGTTTCCTACGACAGACTGAATCGAGAACTGGAAATATCGTACAGCCATATGTGAAATAGGGTAGTAAAAGCGATTTAGCTAGTTTTACTCGTAAGTGATGCATTAAGCAATCGAAGTTCAACCAAAGCTGCCGCAGGCATCCATATATTTTCCTAAGTGTAACACTGACATGATCACAGCATGAAAATTTTGAGTTGAGGTGAAACCCTAAACACTACACAGAATTTACATATACTAGTCTATTGTCGTTCAAATAAATCAGTGGTAAAGAATTCTCATCAATATCACGTCTATAGATCGCCATACAGTTCGATTTATTATGGTTAAGAGCTAAGTTATTTTGCTCAGACCAGTCATACACACGTTTGAGATCCTCATTTATCCGACTTATACAATCCTCCACTAAGCAAATTGATCTACTAAGGTATATTTGGACATCATCAGCGTACAGATGAACGGAGGCATCTACAATAACATCTGGGAGATCATTGATATATAGACTAAAAAGCAGGGGACCAAGTTTCGATCTTTGGGGTACGCCACAAGAGAGAGATATACTTCTCGAGGTAACATTATTTGTTTTTACAAATTGGCTACGTCCACTTATAAAACTTTTAATGAAGGTTAATGCCGATGAAGAGAAGAGGAATTTATTACCCAATTTAGCTAGCAATTTCGAGTGATCTATGGAGTCGAACGCTTTACTAAAATCAAGTAGCGCTAGAATAGTCAAATGATCTTCATCAAGGGCCATGTGAATATCCGATGTCACATTCAGCATGGCGCTTTCACAGCTGTGAAAGGACGAAACCCAGATTGTTAGGTTGACAGTAAATAGTTTCTTTTTGTGTAGTTCATGATTTGCTGGTATACTATTTTTTCAAATATTTTATCCAAGTAGCATAGAAGGCTAATTGGACGGAAGTCATTTGGAGTACATGCAGTGGACTTCTTTGGAATAGGAACCACCAATGCTTGTTTCCATTGATTGGGAAATTGAGATGTAGTGATACAATGGTTGAAGATGTGCGTTAGAATTTTCACTATTGTAAGCGCAATAAGTTTTATTAATTTTGGTTGGAGTGCATCAGGTCCTGTCGCATCTGATTTAATAGTGGATAGAGTCAGCATAATCTCGAGATAATTTTGATGAAACGACTTGGAGTCGAAACGTTTTTACGATTCGATAAAGTGTTCCTCTCTTTTTTCTTTTTCGGATCGATATCGAATAGAAAACGATTTCGAGATCAAAGTCATAGTTCACCTTAACGAATCGTGTTCGATTCGATATCGTATCATAATGTTTGCTGGGCAGGGATCCGTTGGTAAAAGCCAGCTAATCGTGAATCATATTTTAATGGTAGTAATGGAAAATTGTCATAGAATTTCAAACAGGGTGGTAGAGTGGCAGATTTCAAATATTGGCGATAAAAAATAATCGAAGTTTTTGACTATAGTCAGGAAGTGGCAACCCTGGTGTGAGCTCTGGTGCTTCCTATCTCTGCCCAGAGACGGATTTGGCTATTTGCCGCCTTTCTCGGCTTTTAATTAATTTACAAAATATGATTAAGTAGGTATGGGAATGTGAAAAGTAATATGAAATTTTAAGAGAAAAATTTTCTTCTGAACAAATTATTATATTTTAATACATATATTTGCAATGTACATATTTAATATTCTTGAATAATAAATATAATACTAAAAAAAAAGAAATTCTTTAAACCACAGGATGTTTGCGTGCCTTTTTTCTGTACTGCAAGGTCGTGAATAACAGCCTCGAAGTCCAGGGATGTTGTGAGGTCAGCTTCAATATTCAAAATTACCATTGCAGGTATTATTTCGTACTCAACCGTTGACTTAGATAGTTTTTAATCCATCATATCAAACAAGAAAAAACTCCGTTCTGTAGAACAGTTTACTGCTGGTGTAAATAAATATAGTCTGGCAATAATATCAATATTTGAATATATGGTTTTGAAATCCATATCACTGAACGACTTATTTGACTTGATAAGAGATAGATCAGATAGAACTGGCTCTTTCTTTGACGCCAATGTGCTAAGAAATGAATTATTTCATCCTTCAACTTGTTACCGATATTACTGGGATAGCTTGTGCGAAGATATAATGATTTGGCTTTTGTATAATGAAAAATTATATCCTTTTTTTAATTTAACGGCATTCTAGAAATGAGAATTTCAAATTAAATTCTTCATAGGACATTCTTCCCTTTGCGAAATTCTGTTATAAGGCAATCTATAAATATTAACAATATACAAATTTGAAATGCGTCATTCATTTTTATTTCATTTTCACAAGATTCATCTGCCTATAGTTTTTGAATCTTTTTTTTTTTTTTTAATTTGGATGTTTTATATCCAATTGATTCTAACCCACTTATCTTTTTGGTTTCGTCTTCATATTTCTAAAATCTTTGTCGTGAAGATTCAATTACGGCGATTAAAAAATCATACATTTCAATCATTTGTATGATGTTTACTTCTACTTTTTGCAAGGATTTATTTACTGTGCTAATCGTATCCAGTAAAAATCCCCATAAAAGCTATTTCCAAACATTTCAGTTTCTGCCGTAGGGATCTTGGTTTATTTCTAGTAACAGATTGTTGTGAACTGTCATTATCGATTTCAGCCTATGATCCATATAAGCTCTTACAAGCATCATGTCTCATGATATAATTCCCGAACTTGTATTATAATCCAACACGTTGTTTACAGTCCAAAAAATTATGTAAAATGTAATAAAGAGAAAAAATTTGAAGCTTCTGAACAACATTGTAAAGCTTTTTTGCCCACTAAATTAAGGGAATGTGCAGAGTAAGGGATAGAGTACGCTTGGTGAGACATTTCTTTGAGCTAGGCTTGTAAACCAGTACATATATGTTCCTGCCGCAACTGGCCGCAACTGTTCCTCATATCTATGGTTAAAGATACAAAGTAGTTGATCAAAGCGTATCCTGACCTTCATGCCTAACGTTTGGTAGAAACTGGTTATTATCCGAAATATCAGGGGTTGAATCTACCACGACCGAAAAATATTTCGCTATTTTAATTCTTATTGGAATAGAATTCACTATTGTTTTGGCATTATATCAATAAATTCTTCAGAAATGGTCGAAGAAACATTACTTGTGCTTCCAGATCCTTTCCCGCTATAACGACCGATGTGTTCGTTCAGATAAAAATGTAATCTCCAATGAACCAACCAACCACTGACTGTATATATAAATGGACTGATTGATTTCCTATTTCATATGGCACACATTTTGAATACAAAATAATTCTAAAAATAGCGAAGATAATATGATGCGAATATTATCGTCTAATTGAAATGTTGTTTTTAAGTGCGAGAGTCCATCGAACTTAATGTAAATATCTCGTTACACTTCAGTGGAAAATAAAGCTTGCATGGAGAGAGTACGCAATCTTAAAGTTGTGCATTAGTACTCATGCATTTTTGGTTCAAAGAGTGCTCCATTTATATTCGTTCCTACAATAACAATTTCATTCAATTTTACGTTAGAACTCGAGCCAAGATTAGGCTGGACCACAATTGCCGTAAAGAAATTTAATATTGTAACGACAATGAGATTTATTTACGAATTTTTGACATTTTGCCCTTAATCGATATTACAATCCGTAAGGGCTATTAACGTGGAATTTACGGAATGAGCGATCCTTACCGCCCCATTACTTACGACAATTTGACATTTAAATTTAACGAAACTTCATTACAGACGCTTAAAAATATTTTGGATATGTCTGTTAAATTTAAAAGGCGCGTTCGCTACACTTAAGTAAATTTACTTACGAATACGGCAATTGTGGTCCAACCTATTGATCGGTTGGATGGTTGATTTGAGATTAAGCATAACGGGCAAAGTGCCTTAAGAGCTGTGGAACTTTATTGATGCAGCGGTCGCACTGTACACTGTGCAGAGAATTTTTAATGTAACTTCTATCATCATCATTATGTTAATATAGCAGTTTTTTATTTCAAATAATTTCCGTTTTTTATAATATTTGATGGTAGGTACTATATTTTTTTTTTATTAAATTCGCCTCTGTCTCTTCCATATAAAAATATGGATGTTATTATGACTGTGATGGCATATACCCCTAGATCGTGAGTGTTTTGGGAGTTTACACGTTTCTGTTCACTTTTTGTAATAAGTGGATTTTCGTTTTAGCCTCAACAGCGGGTTCTCTTGCCACGGCAAACCTTGTTGTTCAACTGCACTAATCAATATATTTGTGCTTATTGATAAAGTTAAGTAGTAAATTTTCTTAAATTTACTATAGCGCTTGTGACAACAATCATTAGGCGTTAGGTATGAAACTGTATGATCTCTTTTAATATTTTTATATCTGCTGGTAGCATAATAAAACCTGAGCATAATTCAATCTCCAGTTTTCTACTCAATAAAGTTGGTATTCAACGGGGATCCAATTTTCCTTTTTTCATTATTCATTAATAACTTGCCAATTTTTATGACTTTTAGTTAACTTTTATTTTCCATAATATCTAGTAATTTTGCTATACTACTTGGAGTTGCTTCTCGATACCTTGTTGACAAATTCACAGTAGCTCAATCTGGACGTTTCATAATAGGTACTTTTTAAAACAAGACAAAAATTTTCTCTTACCTTAGAGGGGTCTTATAGAGATTGTAGAGAGAGGCAAGACGTTATTTCTCTATATAGAATGTCTTTTCCAAAGACGCTTTGTATCGTGATCTTAAATACATTTCTGAGAATAACATGAAGTGGGGACGGTATTTCTATAAGAACAAATTCTCAGTGAGACTCATTTTCAATAAGAAGTAAGTTAGTTGACATTAGAGAAGAAAGTTTCAATTTGCCCAGTTTTTGGTTCTGTATTTCCAAAGGGTAGATTTGATATAAGTAAACTTCATGCAGTTTAGTATTGAATTTCACAATATTGCCAAAAATGTCAGGAGAAAAAAAGTGGTATTTTAATTGCAAAATAAATCTATAACCGTAAAGTTGTAAATGAAATGTGTCTATGTACTATGGCAGTACTGTTTCAATCTTTTTTATACTCGATTTAATCGAAATCAAGTTTTATGACCGTGTACTTGTCATCCCATGAGGTGCCGTCCCGAGAAGATAACGTTGATTATCATCGTCATTATTGCTGTCATCGGGTCATCCCAGACGAGTATTCTTGATGCAGTACGCATACCGGTTTTCTAGGGAAGAAGTAAAAGAAGCAGAGAGAAATCTCTACAATTGTGCTGCACTTTAGAGAGAAATTTTGCATGAAAAATCAAACAGTATTCACTTGTTGTGCCTCACTAATATAATCAAAACAAAATATTTCTTGTTTAGAGGGGTGCGAAAATTCACGTCCTAGCTATCAACTTAAAATGAAATAATGCACGCATACATTCAAAGTCTATCCCTATATGAATGAAAGCCTGCAGCAAAAATACCCGTCTGGAGGCGCCTACTCTGTTGTTAAACCGGTAAGCGTACTGCATCAAGAATAGTCGTCTGGGATGGTGTATTGCTCTCATCTTTGTCTCAGCATCCATGTAGGTATGTATTTATGCTGCTATCTTTTTTCTGTCTGCTCAAGGTCCTTGAAGATGTTCAATTGTTGACGAGGATGCTCTTAATCACTCGTTAGGCTCCTCCTCCGACTATTACTTTGTGTTGTATATCTTCTTAAAACGTCGCGCTAAAGCACTGGACCGCATTTTTGTAAATTCCTCATAAACACAATTTCTCTGTCATTTGTAGAGCCTAGATGTTGAAATCATAGGGTATACTAAGTTTGACATTCCCTATTTGGACGAAAGCCCAGTGCTTCTGAAAAGAGCACAATTTAAGCTCTTCTCTCATTTGGCAGCTCTTTAGAAGCATACTCACCAATCTATCTAGAAAAATTAGCAAAGCCGCAAGTAAGTGACTAAAGTGCTTCTAGAGCCATCACTTGGAACCTCTATAGAAGATTTTGTGATCAGTTCCTGCAGAACAAGAAGCAACGGGCTGATTTCATCTAATTTTCCAAGAATTCAAATTGTGAATTTTTTCATTATTGTGCAAAGAAAAGCATTTCTTATTTTGAGTGTGAAGTTTAGTGTGGAATTAAGCGGTAGCTTTCCAAAGAATTGTTACCCTTTTTTTTTGCACCTACAATAATTTCATTACGGGAGAGTATTGGCTTATAATATATATATATGTGTATATGATATATTTAATCAACTTCTCAAAATTTAATACCATACCTCAAGCGCAAGGAAGCACTCTTGAAGGCCTCTTATGAGATTATGGAAGAAGCACTGCGATGATTATCCAAAAAGCTCATTAAAGCTTTGCAAAAGACACATTCAGAAAACTTCTTCGGCATTTAGAGCGCTCCTAGAGCACTTCTTAAGAGCAGCATTGAAGCGCTTGCTTCTACGGACATGCCTATGTTAAAAGGCAATCAACAAGGATAGGCAAAAGAAGCGCTACGACTCTCCGAACTTCCAGGGAAGCGCTTTAGGAGGGCTCTTAGAACGCTCTTTTTCCAGTGGGTCTGTTTGTCACACATAGAAATAATGATGGTAGAGCAAAATGGGTTGGACACCCAAGCAAAATATTAAAAGTTACTTTGATTTTTGCATGGCTGTTCGTTCGTCCGTCCGTTTGTCCATGCTCACGATAACTCGAGAACGCGTTAATTTAGAAAGCTGAAATTTTTCACACCGCCTTTAAAAAAAATAGTAAACTTTAGGTTTAAAATGGGAAAATCGGGTAATTCCTTCGTGCGCTTTTCAATATATATTTGGACAGTGCCTGAAAACGCGTCAACGTAGAGAGCTGAAGTTTTGTTTTTATAGGAACAGTAAATATAATTTCAAACATGAGCTAATTCGGACAACCTCTTCTTGGTGTTGTCTTATACATATATGAAAACGATCAGTCCTAGACGTTTTTAGTATACTAAAAAGTTCTTGAGAATATGAAATTCTATGAAATTGGCCATAATCATTTTTACTGTCCGTGACCATACGAAGTTCATCAAGGGTATCATAAAATTGGTCTTCCACTAATTCTAGGTTTTTCACTTTACTCAAATTTTTTTCATATACTGTATGTTATAAATTTTTAACTTTTCTTTCCTAAATGTTTTATTTTTTCATTACTCTTTGTTCCTGAGTACTTTCACACAAAACACTCATTTTTACTGCTTTTACTCTCAAGATGCCGTAAAGATTCGTTAGTAAAGTTGTGGTAGCTAAACAAAACCGTTTATATTAACTTGAGATCTAAAGATCTAAAGATTAAACGATGCCGAGACTTTAAAAAATCTTTAAAGTCATCGAACACTCATAAAAGTTTTAGAGTTTTCAAGTTCATCAACAGGAGATAATATAATAGTAGCATATCGCGGCTATCATGACGTGAGTTTAGTGAAGGGGGGGGGGGGGGTTGTAGACATTATTTGGCTAACTGCGGGCAATTGACTGATGGCTCAACTACATTTTACGTATATGTAAGTAATGTTATTTACGTACAGCGAACGCGTCCTTTAAATTTAACAGATGTACACGAATTAACTTTAAGGCGTCAGAGTGAAACTTTCGTTAAGTTTAAATGTCAAATTGCAATCAGTAAAGGTGCGGTAAGAATCGTTTATTCCGTAAGAAGGCGATGCGTCAAAGAATTAAATCATTACTATAAATGATTAAAAGTGCAATGTAAAAATTAAAATGGAATAAAAAAGGTACTGCGAATTAATAGAAGACACAATTCTTCAATTAAATCAACTTTCTTTTGTTAATTTTTGTTGTTTTTACCACTTTTAAATAAGATAATAACCCTTACGGAATGTGATATTTATTTAGGCTAAAATTATCAATTTTTCATAAGTACACCTCAGTCTCGTACAAATTCTTAAAATTCTTTACTTCAATTGTAGTGGAACCTTCATGGACAGCTTTATTATATATCTAAGGTCTGATCGCGGAATACGACAACAATGTTGCAGGTTTTTTGTTTTGGGATTTTATGTTCCGGGGTTTTATGTTTCGGGATTTTGGAATCAAGAGTTTTTAATTGAAATTTTGTTATATTGGACACAATTCTCGTAAAAATCTTCAATCCTTAAGGCCGTGACAGATTAAAAGCAGAAAGCAGCGACAGAAGTAAGAGCAGAAGCAGAAATCCGACAATGAAATAAAAAATAAAAATATTAGCACTCTTTATATTGGCAGTACTGAGCAGAAGCATAATTTTTGAGATTTTCCTGTTGCTGCTTTTAATGTGTTACGACTTTTACGTTTTCAGTTCACAAAGTTCCAGAAACATATAGACTCTGAGCACAGGGAAATTGCATTATATCAACTTGGTCTAATTAGGCAAACCTAAAGCTGCAGGTATCATGAATATTAAACTGCTTCTATTTTTGAGAAAAGTGATTTTTTCCAAGCTCTTTGTTTTGATTATTCAACAGTTCTAGAAAGGTTATTGAATCAATCTGGATAAAATTTGAGTTTCCTTATCAAACCATCAATTTCAAATATCATAGAAAAATTCCACGAACATTTTAAAAATTTCAAAATGAAAACAGATAATCTCCTCTAAAAAATATGTGAATTCACGTGTATGCATATACCTGATAAACTATTATCCTCTACTCGATGACAAGAATATCTTAATTTCAAAGGAACATATATTCCTTCTTATACGTATACATAATTTCTTTAGTAATCTCCCTTAAGCACAATCACCTCGAGTTGCAAATTAAACCAAAAAGACATCTTGTGTTGACAGTCGTCGTAAAGGCATAGACCGAACATTCTCATCTAAATTCCTTTTACGGTTACCAGATAATCTATTTAATGCTATTGAGTACTTTAGTTTGCATGTGGGGTACCCAACTCATCCACATCCTACCCTGGACCGGTGTATTTATCACCCCCGAAATATACTCTAAAAACCTTCCAAATCTCATCTCCAAATTGCGTTAGTATACACCCGAAAATATTAACAGCGAACGCTCGTTTTCTGAAATAAGCAAAAATTCTGGAAGTATCAACTTTGGAATTTCACACATGCACAATATCCAAAAGGCATTTACAGAATTCACAAATGCCTGTGCCGGATACCTTCAAGCATTCTATGCTGTCACGTGCCCATCCATACATGTATGCACAGAAACATATACCTATATATGCTTAACATACATGTAAGCAAAAACTTGCTCATATCCGCAGAAACTAGGACGAAATGTTAGCATCTGCGGAATTTCTTGGCCTTGTTACATATTCTTGTTCCTGTTTCTGGATTCTCATCTCATTTATATGAACAAAAGCAAATCAGGAGTTGTGCTTAGATTTTTACTACGAGATACATTTGTTGCCTTAATCAGGAGTTAGACTGCAGAGATATTCTGAGTATGCAGAAACTATGGAAGTGTAAACGTACAAATTCCCTATGGAATGGACACGAATTATAAAGGTAAGGAGGACTACTTATTTCTAAATTGAGACCGTGAATAGATAATTACTTTAATTTAAGGTTTGTTTGAGTTTTTGTGTATTAAAAAAAACGAATGAAATCTGCGAAGTCATTTTGTTTATTAAGCATTGCTGTATTGTAGCCTAGACTAGTGAACTATTAGTAACTATTTACTAGGCCATAAATATTTAGTTTTATGTGCCTCTGCTTTGTTGTTTGTTTGTTTGTGAGATATTGAATACTCGCATTCTATGATCTGCTGTTTATGGCTCCAAGAGGCATCTTTTCGGAAATATATGTTTGTATGTTTGTTCATATACCGAAATATTCGAGAGAATTTCTAGCATCGAATCTATGGAAGAGCAAAAGTAGAAACCTCTGAATATTGCTATGGGAATAGAAATCCTGATGGAATATCATTATTGGCAAAATGACAAGTCACGTAAGGAATCGGATAAATGCCACCAAGGCAATGAAGTGCCATTGCGTTTAGCAGATTTCGACCAACGATTGGGCGACAGTCGTCTTCCCTTGGATTTAAAATGCCAATTTCAAACAGTTGGAAGGTCATATTTCTTATAACCATCTTTTTCGATATGCTAATAGTCATCATTTTCCACATAAAAAGCAAACTCTCCTCATTGCCTACTGTAAGGCACTTGGATGCAGATCAAGACTAACTTCATCGATTTTATTTTATTAGAAAAAAAAAAAAAAAAAAAAAACCATTTGTTTATAATGCAAAACAAGGGAATATCCGTTGATGCAATTTCACGGTGGCATTTGCAGGAAGAAAAGTAGAGTTAGAAAAGAGTTGGCGAGACGCATAGTCGGTGTCTTTATAGCAAAGTGAAACCGATCAATAAGAATATCACAGGCACACGACGACCCACAATGATACACCATAATCAGAAACGTTATTAACACATAGAGAATTACTTATTAGAAAATTTATTTTCAATTTTCGTACAGTCAACTACTATGCCAATCTCTTGTGAGATATTAATTTCCTATATTGATGGGGCTGAATGTGTCAATATATTCATCTGATTACAGTATACATAATGGAATGAATATTTTATTATACTTATGGATTTGTAATTTTTATAGAACACATATACACATAAAATTCAAATCTTTGTCAAAAGACCCTGGCCATGGCAATGAACGGTGGGTATATATATCGACAATAGATACTGAATTAAGTAGGATTTACATTATGATGGCATTCATTTTTTACAGAAAGGAGGAGGAATATAAGGAATGAGGAAGATAATTTATTGAAATTTAAATTCTGCCGAAGCAATCACTGCAATACCTCTCACGTACAGTCCTCTCCACTTTTTATGGTACAAATCGCAAACTGCCATATTGTCAAGTTGTCAAATTGTAAATTGTAAATTTTTTAATCGTTTGTAATAATATTGTTGTTGAAAAATGGATGAAAAACTATGTCCGAAAGAACTGTATCAAAAAATATGTAGAAACTTTCACTTTCGAAATATTTAATTACAAATTTTTACTTTTATTTTCTTCTATTTTTGACAGATGATTTAATAAACATTTTCTATAAAATTATAGCAACAACAACAACATGGTAGCACGAGCAGTCAAAATTGACAAATTAGCGTTGCCAATAACAATGTTTCAGTTTCAGTAACTATGCTTGAGGCTTTTATGGTTCCGGATATGCACACATTGACAAATCGAGGTCTGGAAAAAATGCACTCATAAATAAATGTCTGTCTACGATGTACTCTTCCTCACAATTTCCGTAAAAATGGATCCCATAATAATGTAAATCCTGCTTAAATAGCTGATCAAAATTGACAAATTAACTATACGGAAAAAGACAATCTAAATATAATGTGGTTCAGAATAGATGTTAGTAGCAGCATATATTAAAGATGTGCGGTACAAAAGTATTCGTTACTTCATTAAAAACTGGGTACCGAATACATACTTAAATAATTATTCGTTACTTGTACTCATATTCAGTTGATTCAAAGTTTTCATTTCATAGTAAATACGGTAATCTATTACTTTAACGAATACAGTGTAACGATGGAAATTAAATAACTACAAATGGTTCTACGGCGCGGCGGTACCCGGTTAAAGTTTCCGATAAAATTTCATGCCATTGAGTATAGTATCTATACGATTACCAAACAGGATTATGTAATCACACTTTTCAGCCCAGCTGTTCACGTAAGTAGGTACCGAATCTTTTTTATTTTTCATCACTAGTATGACAGTGAAATTGAGAAGTGAACAATAAACTGCGGTGGTGGTGCTAAAGTTAACGTAATAAGAAGTTAGACCTAATATCGAGTTTGGGTAAAGTAAAATTTAACGATATCTCCAAATATTTCACATTAAAATCGCTAGTAAAATTTTAATGTATGTTAATTTGTAGAAACCAGAGTAATTCATTTTTGAATTTTGATTCTTCAATCAATAAAAAAAAAAAAAAACTGCGAATTGCCATAGAAATAGGAAATGCCAACATTTTACCAGTACTTAATGCCTTGAGTCTAGTATCAAATCCGAGTAAAATGTGACATTTTCCAAACAAATTGTAGAGCTGGTAAAATCGGAAGCAGAAATATTACTGAAGATTTTACTAGTGCAATACGGAGAATACCGGTAAAAACTAATGGTTTCCTTTTTATAAAATAGATGGCATTATACATATATACTTCACTCATTTTACTAGGCATTTTAATGCGGGAAACATTAAATGATTGGTAAAATTTTTGCATTTTTTATTTCTGAACGTTAAAACTGTTTTATCTAAATGTAAAAATGAATTATTTTGTTTTCTCCAAGGTAACATTTACTAGCGATTTTAGTGTGAGATATTTTAAGAACCCGTTAAATTTTATTTTGCCTGAACTCAATAAGATTTTGTGCATTAAAATGCATAGTAAAAAGTGTGGAGAGTTTATAGTGCCGTCTATTTTATTTTACATAGAGGAAACCTTTAGTTTTTACCTGAAAACTCTGTACTGCACTAGTAAAATCATTAGTAAAACTTTCGCTTATGATTTTACTGGCGCTATAATTTGTATGGAAATGTCTCATTTTACTCGAATTCGATACTAGACTTTAGGAAACAGCCGCAAAAAACTGGAAAAATTCCTCGTTTGGAACAAACAAAGAAATATATGCAGGCGATTTTCGCTTGAATGAAAGAACTTAACTATGCATTGCCCTAGTGCGACTGAGAAAACGAGTTAAGAACAAAAATTAAGAGAGCAAATCATTACCCGAATGGTAAAATATTTTTGAATAGCTTCAAAATCCTTTCAAATTATTCATAATAATGAATTTTTCGTACATCGAATTACCCTACACAATAAAAAATGTGCATAAATTGTTGCCACAAAGCTTAGGTATTTATCGATAAGATTAGGGAATAATCCTTACATTTTAGGGAATACGCCCTAAAATATACTTTTTTCCCCTAAATTTTAGGGAGTATTCACTGCATTTTAGGCAATAGTGCTAATATTTTTTACAGTGTACCTCGATTTTTTAAGAAAACCAAAAATTTCGCTTTGGCCAACGTGCTGAAATTGCTATAATTTCTATAAAATAAAATTCTCACTTTTCCCAAAACTATCAGAGAATCCAGCATGAGTTACACGCACTTAATTTCTTCAGAGCAAAGTGCAATTGCAAAAAATATTTGGGATCAGTTGCAACTTCTCTTCCTTCTGAAAGAATATTTTCGATGGCAGAACTAGAACTAGAACTCTTGCAAATGTTGAGAAATTAATCTTCCTCCATGCTAATCAAAATATTTCTTAAAAACTATTAATTCACTTCTGAAAAATTTCATTTTTTTTCTCCTGAAATGTTTTGTTTTTTATTTTTCAATTCTTGAACTCTAATTGGGTACCATTGTTTTCATATTTAATTAAATACTCCTTTTCACAAAAAGATTGTATTGTACTTATGAGTATGCTGATTGAAGAGTATTTTATGTAAAATACCGAATTAGAAAGTAACGAATTAAAAGTAACGAATATTTTTCGTGGAGTAACGAATGAGTACCGGGTAACAAAAGTAACGAGATTGAACATGCCTAGCATATATGTCTAATTAGATAGTCTCAAACTAAATGAAATATACTCCAGTAGCATACCACGAAAAATAAAGCTATGTTGGTAGGTACTCAATACTCTAAAAATATGTGGGCGAAATAAAAAAAAAAAAAACTAGCAAATGAGGAAACAAGCGCCTGCCTTTTCAGTTTATAAATGTATCTAAAACAATCATTAAGCGCTCGCGATAGTTTAGTTATAGTATTGGCTCTTGGAATGGATAGTTATATGGAAACATCTGCGTAGGAAAAGTATGGGAGAATCAATGCCCGCACTAGCTTAGCTGGAATGGCTTCGTGGATATATATCGATATCGCGTAGAATGAGTGAAGATCAAAATATATTCATGAGTAAATACGATTAATATGTTGGGTTCAGATCTGTCAGTATCTTGTCATAAGCAGAAAACAGATGAGGGATGCTTGGCCCTATAAAGAAACAGGCTGGAGAACCCCAGCACGTGTACTCGGATTTACAGAGTAAATTATTGGTTTTGTATTACCTGGATGCAAAGCCAATTTATTGATACAAGGCAAATCAGATTCTTCTTCATAGCATCAATAAAAAAAAAATCGGAATTACATGGGCATGCAACGTATTTGTGACATCATGTATGAGGAGCGAGAAAAAAAATGGGAGTAAAATAGCTTCCTGTGTTACTCCTGCTTTGACTAACTTAGGAATAGATACAATTTCAGACATCTTCTGTAGAGATACAAAATACATAGTCACGCATAACTTACTACAGAACAAGCTCAATAAGTCAACGACCGTAATTTCATTCTAATATGCAATTTCTACCTTCACTTAGCTATTCAATTCTTACGTTCATCAAATTTCTATGTCAGCAATTGCATGGAAGTGCAAGTGAAATTACGGTCGGTGACATTGCCTACAAATCAAATTTATGCTGATCTTGTTATTTTATTTCATTAATATAAATTTTTGTTTTGTTTGGTTTGGTTTATTGTATTTATATGTATATATGTATATGAATAATTGTATAAATAAGCGAATTGAACTAATAAAATAGTTAATTGATTGTCCGACAGCACTTGATCGAGTTTTATTAATTCAGTCAGTTCTCAATACAATCATTGGTCCTTCGAGCTTGCTTTGTTGAACTTAGTGTCTTCAAAGCAGTACAAAATTTCTGTAGAACTTAGTGTCTGCAGTTAAGTGTTATTCAGCGCAGAAATTTCTGTTGAACTTAGTGTCCTCAGGCAATTTATTTACTAATAAAAAAGATTTTTTTCAGTCCTAATACCTCAAACAATATTGGCGAGCGAGAAGCGAAGAATTACGTTCAACCTAGCAACATCAGTTCATCAGCTACTCGATAATTCAACAAACATATACTACTATGGAGCAGTTAATTAAAGCAAATAAGGCAGATGCTGTAAAATTTCAGAGATTTATCACAAACTACACCAAAGACTCTGACGTACGTAAAACAAGGGATTATTTTGAAACCCGCTTGATTAAAATAAGCAAGCTCTGGGAAAGTTTTGACAAAAGAAATGATGATCTGGAGCTATACCGTGAAACTAATTCAGAACAGCCATACTTTAAAGAGAATTTTTATGACACCGTGGAAAAATTGTATGAAGAAACACGGGAGATGTTAGAAAATTCCTTAGCGGATGTAATGTCAAGAGCGAAAATCACTGAAGTATTGCAAGATCAACTGAAGGTAATTAAGAAGCAATATGCCATTATAGAAACTCTACAAAAGGCATCAGTTTCAATCAGAGAAGAGATTAAACAAGAGGTATCTGCAGCTTACTGTATGCAAAAAATCAAGTTGGTAAATGACTATTGGGAGCACCTTGTCCGAAACCATGGAGAGATTATGTCGATGGGTAGAACAAAACACGAATATATGGAGAATGATATATTCTCAAGCATTGAGGAGACCTATCAAACTACCACAATTCAACTACAAGAAGTATTGAATAAATTAAATCCTCAATCTAAAAATACGATAAGCACCAACGAGTCAAAAGGAACACAGCTAAAGTTGCCAAGAGTCGATATTCCGTCATTTAACGGTGACTATATCAAGTGGCAATCATTTAGAAATTTGTTCATGGAACTCATTTATAAAGACGACAAAATATCTGGAGCTCAAAAATTATTTTATCTCAAAGGCAATCTCATAGGTGACCCAATTGAACTCATACAGCATCTACAAATAACAAATGAAAACTTTGAGACGGCCTGGGAAATTCTTGAAAAAAGATATAACAATAAGAGGACTCTCTTGACAGCGCAATTAAATCTACTTCTAAAACAACCTTCACTATTCAAAGAATCATCGGAAGGCTTGAAGAAGTTACATGATGTGACAATTGAATGTCTAGAGAGCATCAAAAATCTAGGCGTAGATACGAAAAATTGGGATCCATTGATCATACACATCATCATAACAAAATTGGATAAGGAAACTCACCGAATCTATGAACAATCAGTGGCCACACCAAGAGAAGTTCAAGAGCTAAGCAAATTTCTTGAATTCCTAGAAAATCGATTTCGAGGTCTTGAAGCAGTAGAGCCATTGAAACCAAAACAACCCGAAAAAAATGGGAGAAATACAAAAGTATACCTGGGAATGATTTCAAAGCATTGCGCTATCTGTGGAGAAAATCACAGAATATATCATTGCGAAACATTTAGTAAGCTAAGCGTACAACAACGACTGAAAGCGGTAAAAAAGGCAAACCTTTGCCAGAACTGCCTAGTAAAAGGCCACAATATACTACAATGTAAAAGCCGGTACACCTGCAAGTTATGCCAGAAAAAACACCACACTCTTTTACATTACCAAAACCAGCAGGCACCATGTTATCAACAAAGTAATAACTATCCAAGAAAGGAAGCCAGTCGAGATGATAGCTCACCAAACGAAGCGGTTGCAGCCCACTTTGCGAAGAAATCAAAGGGGTATGACGTACTACTGGCAACCGCTCTCATACAAGTAATTAATAAATCAGGAGATGTTGTGCTACTCAGGGCATTACTTGACCAAGGGTCTCAAGCAACGTTCATTACTGAGAATGCAGCTCAACAATTAAGATTACCTAGAAGAAAAATTCAGGCCACAGTTTCCGGTCTTGGGTGCTCCAGTCCAGGAATCACAAAATCCAGTATAGAGATTACAGTAACGCCACGATTTAAATCTACATTCTCTCTCACAACCACAGCCCTGGTATTAAAAAATCTGACAAGAAAATTGCCTGCAAATAAAATCATTCCAACTAACTGGACGCATACCGAAAACCTGGTTTTGGCAGATCCTACGTTCCATAAGCCGGGAAGGATTGCGTCATATTAGGAGCAGAAGTGTTCGGGAAGGTAATACTAGGCAACCTTCTGCGTGGAACTGAAGATGCTCCCGTGGCCCAACAAACAGAGCTGGGATGGATATTATCTGGAGCTATTAGTAACAGCAACAACGAGAATAAGCTTATTTGCATGGTAACAGAAATAGATATAACCAGCGAGCTGCAGAGATTTTGGGAATGCGAAGAACTGGCAGCCGAAACTATTACCACACCAGAAGACATTTCTTGTGAAAGTTACTACCAGCAAACGCACAGACGAGACGAGAATGGTCGATATATCGTACGCCTTCCATTTAAACAAAATCCTAAAGAAGCCAATTTGAGCAGATCTAGAGAACTAGCGCTTGCCCGATGGTTCCAAATGGAGCGAAAATTTAACCAAGACAAAGTATTTGAAACCATGTATAAGGATTTTATGAAAGAATACCAACGCTTAGGTCATATGGTTCCAGCCGAAGATGATGGTGAGATAAAATACTACCTACCTCACCATGCGGTTTTCAAACAAGACAGTACAACAACCAAATTACGTGTAGTCTTTGACGCTTCGGCCAAAAGAAACAACACCAGATGTCTAAATGATATCATGATGACCGGTCCTCAACTACAAGGAAGCCTAATCTCCATTCTGGTAAGATGGATAAAACATAAAATAGTATTCACGGCGGATATAGAAAAAATGTACCGCCAGATAAAAGTGGATGTGAGAGATCAGCAGTATCAATGTATTCTTTGGCGTGAGTCTCCAAATCACCCTATCAAGGAATATAAGCTGACAACCGTTACTTACGGCACAAACTCAGCACCGTTTCTTGCAATACGTACTCTGCAGCAACTCGCGCAAGATGAAGAAAAACATTACCCTATCGCATCCAGAATCATACTGAGCGATACTTATGTAGACGACGTAGTCTCAGGAGGCGCTTCCATGGATGAAGCAATAGAATCTTGTCAGCAGTTAATAAACATGCTAAAGGGCGGAGGTTTCAAGCTTCGCAAGTGGACAAGCAATAAATTCAAGGTTGTTAAGAATATACCTTATGAGTTTCGAGAACAACCTAGCTTTATAGATTTCCAAAAAGAACAGACAATTAAGGCACTTGGAGTGCACTGGAACCCTATAACCGACAATTTCAAAATACACGTTTCGATAAGCATGAACGACAACCCCACAACAAAGCAGAATGTAGCGTCCGCCGCGGCGAAAATGTAGAGATACAAAATACATAGTCACGCATAACTTACTACAGAACAAGCTCAATAAGTCAACGACTAATTTCACTTGCACTTCCATGCAATTGCTGACATAGAAATTTGATGAACGTAAGAATTGAATAGCTAAGTGAAGGTAGAAATTGCATATTAGAATGAAATTACGGTCGTTGACTTATTGAGCTTGTTCTGTAGTAAGTTATGCGTGACTATGTATTTTGTATCTCTACATTCTCCCGCCTCACATTATCAAGTCGGGGTACCTCCAAGATAATACCGAGTTTCTCTTGTGACCTGGACCCTGCTCGTCTTGGGGTTGGTTGAGGTAGGGTTAGTTGTGGCATCATGTTGTTTCGTCGCTTTTTCCACAAGAAATAGGACCACGCACTGATGATTAAGATAGCTGCCAATGTATAGAATCCAACATAATGATGTATGTGGTGACGATGCAGGTGAGGAATTCTCGCGATATGTTGTTGTTGAGTTTTAATTGCCTTATGGAGCTCTTCAATATCATCAGCCTTGATCTCTTTAATTAAGAGTTTAATGCTCCTGGTTGTTGATTGTTTGCACTTATGAATAATGTTGGATGCTTTATCATACAGGTGGGCTGTATTTGTATAATCCCACTCTCTTCAAGGATTATAGGGTGGATCGTTGTTCCACATATGATGTCGAAATGAGTTATTTCATCCATTATAAAGATCCAAGTACTTGGTGTATGTAGCTTATACCACATTTTCTTCAATGGTATATTTCGTAATTGACAGAAGGATGACAATTTTCCCTGGTGATTAAGCAGTTCTATCTCACATCTGCTTTGATTCGATTGCGCACTATATATAGGCTGTTTTAGATTACAAATTAATTGGGCTCTAATAATTGTATGCATTCCTTGATATCTTCCTCTTTTAATGGTGTAAAGCGGTCCTTATGGAGGTTTACAGCCAGGTATTGTGTTGAGGGTTGAATGTGTATGAACTGATCTGCATGTTTCACAGGTATAGGCGTAAGTTTGAATAGCCGATGTATTTCTGCATTGAGCAATGGAATTCGAACGTCAAATAATACATTCCTTTGCGTGATGCGCATCTTAACATGCATTGAATTATATATTGGTAGTAATGATTTCGAAGTTTCATCTCCTGGTACTCTAAGATGTTTTGGCAGGTGCTCTTTAATTATGCTTAGTTGTTCACGAAGCTGAATGGGTGTGAGCAGTAGTGTGTTGAGCCTTCCGTGTTTTGTGTCGGTTACTACAGCTAGTAAGCTCTTTTGCATATGTTGAAAGTTTATCAGATTTAGGGTTACTAGTAATACTGCCGACGTAAAGGCTTGCGTAGTTTTTAAGACTTCGTCAGCTTTATTAAGTCCATTTGTAATTGTCTCTATATGATGTTCCAAGATAGTGATTTGATGACTTAACGTCTCACTATTCTTCTTTATGACATTAATTGTGTGTTCAGCAATGGATGTTTGATTCATTAGCAGTTCTTTCAATAGAGCTTCATTTTCCTTGATGTTCTGAATTTGCTCTTCGTATCTCTCCGCAAACCCTTGATCAAGGATACCAAATAAACTGTTTGCGATTGAGCCCACTATTTCAAGAGGAGCTCGTTTGGTTCTAAATCTTTCATTTTCATTTTGTTGTTGTAATACATCATTAATTTGATAGGATTCACCATACTGATGTTGTAACTGTAAAATTGTAGCGTTACATAGTTCTTTTGGTATTGTTAGATGGGTGTTTTGTTGGCAGATTTCTGTAAGCCTTTGCACTGATTTTCTTATCCCTGTGAACTCCTTCCAATATGATGACAAGTCATAGTAAATGATAAGATTCCATTCGCTTGAATATAGCTGGATCTCTGATACGTCTTCAAAATATATTCCTTCTTGTTCTTTAAACCTGGTTATACTATATGGTTTATCAGGTTGCTGGCCTATAACTAATATAGTGAGCAATGCCAATATCATGAAGGTTAGCCATGATTTACTCAGTGAGCTTGAGTTATGAGGTGGAATTGTATTTGGCTGTCGGATGCGTTTAACATTTCTATCTTCATGTAGTGAATCTGATCACCTCCGCCTTTTGTTCGAGCTTTGAATGCAATGCGAATTAATTATTTTGCTATCGGACACAGGATTGGGAACCGTCTCTATCGTAGTAGTTTCTTCATTTGTTTGATGCAGGAGTCTCTTTGGATCAACCGATTCATTCATGTGATTGTCGATTATAGGAAGCAGCGACAATTTAGTGACTGGTCGTTTGATCCTTGATCCCCTTGTTTGTAGTGTTACTACTCTAGTTAGCTCATCGAGTCCAGGGTGCGTTTCTATCACTCGGCCAAGTGCCCATTTTGTTGGTGGAAGCTGTTCGTCTTTAATAAGTACCAGATTTCCAATTCGTAGATTCGGTTGTCGTTGAGTCCATTTAGGACGTTGCTGTAGCCTTGAGAGGTATTCGGATGACCACTTTCTCCAGAAATCCTGATGCATCCGTCCTGCCCGTTGCCATTTATCAAGAGCATTTGGATTATTTTCAAGAAGATTTCTTTCAGGTACGGCAAGTAATGAAGAGCCAGTCAAGAAGTGACCTGGAGTAAGCACTTCCAAGCTTTCAGGATCTTCGGATATTGGGCACAGCGGTCGCGAATTTAAGCATGCTTCAATTTGAGTCATGAGTGTACACATTTCCTCATATGTCAGCCTGTTATCACCTACTACACGGCGCATATGATGTTTCATAGCTTTGACGCCCGCTTCCCATAAGCCACCAAAATGAGGGGAGGCTGGAGGAATGAAGTGCCATTGTGTGCCGATTTCTTGTAGTGCATTCTGCACGTCATCTTTATTATATATTTTGCTAAGTATGTTATTAGCGCCAACGAAATTAGTTGCATTATCGCTGTAAATATGAGCGATGTGTCCTCTTCTCGCGACAAATCGTTTGAAGGCAGCTATAAATGCGGTGAGGTCGGTTACTACCTCCAAGTGAATCGCTTTTGTCGTTAAACAGACGATTATTGCTACATAGCCCTTGTGCGATTTGTTTCCTCTTCCTCTGGCCAGAAACAATAGCACAAGTCGACAGACACTGGACAGCTAAATTGACTCCGAAGCTTATTGATAAGTGCGAAAGATTATTGATCTGGTTCTTACCATAGTTGATGACTTTTTAAAGTTTCTGTATGGGAAGTTATTGAACTTCTTTGAGTGATTTTGTCCAAGAAAACTGTTCCACTGTAATTGGTGAGAATTTTCTGTTTTGGTCATTACAGTTGGGTAGAATTCCACGGCTTTTTGTAACTTACACCTCTGTCCATAGAATCCCATACGCATCACGCCTTCTTTCTTAGATCCGTCTGTGTACGATACAAATGATCTGCATAGGAATTGCGGTCCACTGTTCTGACAGCTTTGGTGGTCTTTTATGAGCACTTCAAAGCGGCGTACAGTGTGATATTTTCATAATCTAGGGGAACTTAATTATTGCAGCTAAATAATTACTGATAAGAGGTTAGTACTAATAAAATTCCTAATTATTTATATAATTCATTTTTATTTTGAATATTCAAGAACACAATAATTATTATAATAATCATTAAATTTATTTGACTCTTCTGAATGATAACATATAATCTTATAAGAAATTTTTAGAATTTCTAATTTGGCAAATATTTTGTTTGTCATGGGCTAGCAATTTGAAATTAAAAAAAAAAATAATAAGAATACAGATTTGTCCAACATTTTAATCTATTCGCAATCAAAGTGTTCACCAAAATTTTCATCTTTTGTAGTATTTAAATTATGTGGAATTATTTGTCTGCAATAAAGTGATCTGAGCTGATTAATAGCCTATGTTGGTATCAAGTCTCATAAATAATTCTCTATATTGCCTACGTCTTGTAATAAATATATTATTACAAGACGTAAGAATATCGTTTCAAATGGCAAAGAATTTTGCGCACTCTTACAGACATCGAGTACCAAGGGTATTCTTTCAAGTATAGTTCCAAAATCTGCTTAGAATAAACATAAAATATTTCCAAGTTAATTTGATACCCACAATTTAAGCATTCCAATATAATATGGAATTGCTTTATTAACTCCAAATTAACACCAGTTATTTCGACAGACTTCTCCACATTTCTAAAAAAATGCATTAGCCATATTTCCATCATTGCCCGTTTGCTGTTTGGGATATTCTATTAGTCAACCGAAATCGTTCTTGAACGTATCTTGAACATATTAACTTCTTTTCGGTTTTCTTTTCGGTTTTTGTTTGCTATGCCTTTCATATTGCCAAGCCTTAATACTTAATCGGTATGAAATGTGGAGTACATATTCTCCATTAGAGGTTACAATCCAAATGAAGGTCTACAACCTTTTGTGGAAAATATTCATGTTTTTCATTTCGCGGAGCTTTGCTCCACACAAGTAACGTGTTTGTGCCGACGAACATGATGACACAGCATTGCATCCTTTGCCATCTACCATACAAAAAATCAGTATGGGCTTCGCAATAACTTCTATACCAATTAAAGGGTTTTCCAATAAGAGGTGTTATTTTAATTAGCCCGCTATTTCGGTAGATCTCACTTTTGGAGCTGTATTTTTTGACATTTGACAAGTAGAAACTACGTCATTAATAAAAATGGAACGATACACGATTCAACAACGCAATGAAATTATTAAAATTCACTATAAAAATAGTGAAAATGAATGTGGCAGAGACGGTTCGTAAAACTCGAACATTTTTGGGTCGTCGTGAAGCACCTTGTCGGACCGCAATACAGAAATTGGTAGAAAAAATCGAGCTGTCGGGACAGTGATGTAAAGAATACAACCCGTGCACGTCGCTCAAGAACAGCCGAGAATATTGCTGCTGTAGCCGAAAGTGTTGAAGAAAACCCAGGTTTGTTCATTCCTCGTCGTTCTTTGGAATTAGGCATTCCACAAACGTCATTACACCGTATTTTGCATAAAGATTTGGGTCTTAAGGCTTATAAAGTTCAGTTAACACAAGAACTCAAGCCGGTCGATCATCAACAACGTCGAGTCTTTGCTGATTGGGTCCTTGAAATGCATGAAAATGATTCGGAATTCCATCGAAAACTCATCTTGAGTGATGAGGCCCATTTCCACCTCGATGGCTTCGTCAACAAGCAAAATTGTCGCATCTGGGGCTTGGAAAACCCAAGAGTTATTGTTGAAAAGCCTCTCTATCCTCAACGTATGACTGTTTGGTGCGGTTTATGGTCCCGCGGGGTCATTGGACCTTACTTTTTCGAAAATGAGTCTGGAGCAACAGTGCGGTGAATGTATTGCGCTATCGACAGATGATTAATGATTTTTTATGGCCGGAATTGGATGGTATTGATCTGGCCAACGTTTACTTTCAACAAGACGGCGCTACGTGCCACACAAGCAACGAAACCATTGATCTTTTACGGGAAAAGTTTCCGGACCGTGTTATCTCTCGAAAAGGTGATCACAATTGGCCAGCGAGATCTTGTGAATTAACACCTTGCGACTTCTTCCTTTGGGGCCACGTGAAAGAGAAGGTCTACGCCAACAGCCCAGCGTCGATTCAAGACCTCAAAGATGGAATTCGTGAGGCTATCGAGGACATAGGGCAGCCACTTTGTGATTTGGTTATGGAAAATTTCATGAAAAGGATATGGTCCTGTAGGCATGGTCGTGGTGGTCATTTGGCTAATGTTATTTTCCATTATTAACGGCATATCTTCCTCTTTATAATGAAATAAAGATCCGATCATTTATCTGAAAAAATGGCATTTTTCTTTGAATATCAAAATAACACCTCTTATTGGAAAAGCCGGTAGCAGGAGTGCTGTAACCTGGGTGTCAACTTTTCTTACTTCAGTTGTTATAAGCTCTACTGATTCTTTGGCAAAAAAGAACTTAATTGAGCAACAATACTTTGTTGAAGAATGTGCCGGGTTTTGCCAAATAGCTTTTTTAGAATCGTTGGTCCCGGTGTAAATCTATTGGTACTATAAAAATACCAGATATAAGAATTTCGTACTTCAGAACATGTTTGTCTGTACCCATTTTTCACAACCCCACTTGATAATTATATTTAAACTTGTGTTCGATGTGAAATTCATGGACAGCTCTCCTTAAACTTGACATAGCCGCTTCACAGTATGATCATTAAGTTGAAACTATTTTTCACTTGAAATTTTAGTGGGATAGCATAGCTTTTAGATTTCTTTACCTTATAATAAGGTGAATACAGCTTATTATTAATGCAACTAACTTGGTAGCGTATAATATTATATTGATTAGTTGAAAGTTTTGCATCAACTATTTGTGCGAGTGCTTGGTCCGCAGACAGGCACTTGGGATTCTTCTTAATCGTACTCATACGAAGCAGCGGAGACCTCATTGACAATTGAAGCAGATCCATATTCCCTGCCGTCCATAATTTAATTTCGGTGGCCAGAGACAGTTGGTTTGATGATTTCACTATGACTTTAACTTTACGTATTAATCTTAGAACCACATTCTTCAAATGCTTTTTGAGGCCTAACAGGCCTGTTACTTAAATCACATCGTGAAGTACTTGGAAAAACTTTAACTAAAACATCAAGAGGATTTATATTCCCTCGAAGCCACGTTAAATTTGAATTTAGGAAACGTCCTCGAAGTCTGTCCGGTTTAGTCCATCTTTCCTCAATTAAAAAAAAAAGAAAAGAAAAAAAAAGAAAAAAAAAATCACTTAAAACTTTATAATGGCAATGAAAAAGTACCCAGTTCTTCTGAAATGTAAGCAATTATGGCACCCATTCATCTATGTTTCCAATTATCGATCCATAAGTCAAAAATAGACCGTCGAAGAATTTGTATTGCCATTCTGAAATTGAGGAAAAGATTATTGAAATCGCAAACTTTCGCAAAAAGTGTTTAAAGGTTTTTTTTAGTTCACGTATCAAACTTTGTCAAATACATAATAATAACATACGTCATTACACCGTATTTTGCATAAAGATTTGGGTCTTAAGGCTTATAAAGTTCAGTTAACACAAGAACTCAAGCCGGCCGATCATCAACAACGTCGAGTCTTTGCTGATTGGGTCCTTGAAATGCATGAAAATGATCCGGAATTCCATCGAAAACTCATCTTGAGTGATGAGGCCTATTTCCACCTCGATGGCTTCGTCAACAAGCAAAATTGTAGCATCTGGGGCTTGGAAAACCCAAGAGTTATTGTTGAAAAGCCTCTCTATCCTCAACGTGTGACTGTTTGGTGCGGTTTATGGTCCCGTGGGATCATTGGACCTTAATTTTTTCGAAAATGAGGCTGGAGCAACAGTTACGGTGAATGGATTGCACTATCGACAGATGATTAATGATTTTTTATGGCCGGAATTGGATGGTATTGATCTCGACAACGTTTACTTTCAACAAGAACGCGCTACGTGCCATACAAGCAACGAAACCATTGAACTTTTACGGGAAAAGTTTCCGGACCGTGTTATCTCTCGAAGAGGTGATCACAATTGGCCACCGAGATCTTGTGACTTAACACCTTGCGACATCTTCCTTTGGGGCCACGTGAAAGAGAAGGTCTACGCCAACAGTCCAGCGTCGATTCAAGACCTCAAAGATGGAATTCGTGAGGCTATCGAGGACATAGGGCAGCCACTTTGCGATTTGGTTATGGAAAATTTCGTGAAAAGGATATGGTCCTGTAGGCATGGTTGTGGTGGTCATTTGGCTGATGTTATTTTTCATTATTAACGGCATACCTTCCTCTTTATAATGAAATAAAGATCCGATCATTTATCTCAAAAAATGGCATTTTTCTTTGAATATCAAAATAACACCTCTTATTGGAAAACCCTTTGGTATAACACAGTATAATTTGTTGAAAGTCGCGAATGACAATTTCGTTATAAGCAAATCTTCAATAAATTCAAGAAAGATTTTCCTGTGTAATGAAATAATATTTTGAGAAGTAAAAAAGCTAGAATTGGTCTAAGACCAATTTTTATGATATCGTAGATCAGGTGTGCCCAACCCAAAACGTTTGGTGGTCAAAGAAAAATATTACTGAGCTTAAGTGGGCTACACATATAAAAAAATTAAACGGGGCACGGGTGGGCACGGCGGCCCACTCCAGTGAACCTGAAACGGCACCAGTGCCCCCCCCCCCCAGAAACTTTAGGCAGAATAAAAAATTTACAGCTTAGAAAAGATTTTAAGAAATCATATTTATTAGATTTATTTGTACTGTTTAATATGGAGTAAAAAAAAAGAGAAAAATTCAAAAAATTAAAAACATAAGCATTTCCAATTATATACATAAGATAAAGCACACAAGAATATCCCGAGTTGTACTTTAATTTTAATATTTGGTTTGATAACCGTTAGATTTTAATACATTTTTCAGTCTATGATTGCAAAAGTTTTTTTATTAAGTCGGGACTTATTTTGCTCCACTCTTCTTGAAGATGTTGTTTTAACATACTTACTTTAAATGTTATGTTGAGTTAAGGACATTTTTAATTCTGCTCATAAATGTTCTATGGGATTCATGTCCGGCGACTGAGGAGGTATTCCTAGCTGTTTACGTACATTACAAAGTAGCAATTCCTTCGTTTTTCTGGCACAATATTTAGGATCGTTGTCTTGTTGGAAGAAAAAATTATATCCTAATCCTAATTTTTCTGCAGTGGATTTTATACTTTTAATACTTATTAATAATATCTTTTACTGTACTTCGCGGTATTCCAATCCCCTGTGAAATTTTTCGTTGCGAATACCCTTTTTCAGAAAAAGAAATAACCAGTTTTCTCTCTGGTAAACTCGTTTCACACTTTTTTGGCATTTTGGAAATTTAAATGTTTAAAAGAAAACTTACTCAAACGAAAAATACGATAAACTAATCATTATGCTGGGACGCTACTCTGCACGCAAATATTTATCTAAATTTCATGGAAATTTACCCTATTTCGTACATGATTACTTCATGAGCGGATACTTTTGTGTCTTTGTTTTGTGAGTTGATTCATCATTGTTAGTTTTTCTCTGGAATTTATTTATTATATATTGTTTTTGAATGTGAGAAGACATAGTACACATGTTGGAGTTTATAAATGTATATTTTTTAAATTATTTGCAAATGACTAATCTTATAAATTACATGCAGTTTGTCGGGAAGATTAAATGGGCGGATACTTTTGTGACGAATTGTATATACAAGTCGAAAACGTGGCTATACAAGTGCCGATACAAATCCAGATACTTGAATCAAAGTGTAAACTCACCTTAACAATGATTTGACTTTCTCCATTTCGACCGACTGATAATATAGTAAATCCATCAGAATTATTGTCAATTCAACATTTTTTCATTCCAAAACCTTGGTTTCTACCAGAATGTGGCGGCGCAATTGCAATTGCGGCGCATTTTCTTGAAAACCAAGGCTTTAGCATCAACTCACCGATTCTGGTCATGTAGTGGCATTGGGCTGTCCCTGACTTACTATACAGCCAGTGTATGCTTGTTTTAACCATATGTGAAGTAATATGCGCAATGTGCATAATGTTTGACCTACAAATTAAGCTCTGTATATTGTTTTTCGTTCTTTCCTATTTTCGCTAACTTTGCTCACATGTACAGAAAATATGATGCTTGACCCACATACTGGCACTGCATGATCTTTTTGGTTATTGGACATGCTAGCCAATATCCTGCGTTTAATTTTCTTCACTTGTATAAGCGAAATAAACTTTTTCCAATATTCAATTAATATGTAAATCGGAAGATGTACCCAAAATTATACACTTACGTTAATTTATAAATATTCGTCTCTTCAAATCTTGTTGGATCATCAATTATCGAAGAAAATCGATCGATGATCCTAAGTAAAAAGCCGGTGTGTCGCTGTAACTTAGGCAGTAGTTTTTAAAACTAAATCTAAAACGAACCAAGAGACCCCCGACCCACGGTAAGGTCTCTTGCTCCCTTAATAAAGAAAAAAAAGGAAAATGAAGAAGTAACTAAACAAATGTTAAGTCAATAAGTCAAAAATGTAAAACGTAATAAGAAAAACAAGTTCTGAGTTTAGAAAGTCAAAATGTCAAGAAAGAGCTCTAAATCGAGGCTGGTGAACTTCTTGCATAAAAGCAACCCCAGTCCTTGCTGTAATTGGGAAACGTAACATCACAGCAGCTTTAACAACTCGAAAAAATTAGCAGAGGTAGGGTAATTTCTTAAAATTCCTTAATTTTCTTGTAAATATGATGACAAATTTCTTAAATTCATCAGTAATTATATAAAAATCTTAAAAATTGATACAGCCTTGGAAGCTGAAGCGATGGTCATGTAAAATATGCTTAAATTAAAAAATTATGAGATAAGTGCTGAAAATTTGAGAAAGATTATTAAAGAAGAGTATAAACTTTCTAAAGCGGCAGTATTACTCCCAGTGAACTCCGCCGGGTGTGAGAGAAGTTTTTCAGCTATGAAGCGGATAAAAACGTTGCCTAGAAGCACAATTCTTCAAGAACGATTCTCTCGCATGTTACTGCTCTACACAGAGAACGCCATTGTTAAAAAAAAATTACAGCTGAGAAGGTATTGACCCGATTTGCAGAAAAAGAAAAAAAAATTGTAAACGAATGCTTATTTAATTGGTTTTTGGTGATTTTCTGTTATGATTATGACGATATTAATTTAGAAGGTAGTGATGGATGGTGACGAATTTAAATTAAACGATAATGAGAGAAATTTTCACTGAGAATAATCTCTGTTCCATGTGTATCAAGGAAAGTTAGGTGCGATTTTGAGCTTAGCAGTCATTTCCTGGATGTAAGAAAACAAATTGCTTCGTTTTATTCAAATGAATATAGAAAAATTAGATTAATAGTAGTAAATATATTTTCTCAATTATCTCCGATTATGATAATAGCAGAAAATGTTATTACAGAATATGAAAAAAAGATTATATATCCTAAGAATAGAATTGCTTAAATGTAGTCTACTTTTCGTTATTATAGAAAAAGATTTATTTTTAATGTTCCAAATTAATTTTTAGTAGGTTGGTATATATTATGTTTACTTCATGTAAAATGTTCTTTGTTGTAGCAAGTCAGTTTCGTTGTATAAGCGATAAAGTTTTATTGCCGTTAAAATAAGTTTTTTTCTTTCTATGAAAGTTTTCTCATTCCAGGAGAAATCGTAATGCTAGTAGATTTGAAAAAAAAAAAATCATATGTATTTTGTATTCGATCTAAAAAACAACGGTAATCAATAAAATAGCTTGATGTAAGGAACCTTGTTGTTTACACTTTGAAAAACAATACTTGATTGAAGAATATTCTTTTTCAATTTTTGTGTCAAACTGGCCCCTACTAGGCCCACCCCACAACAAAATCCTGGCTACGCCCATGACTGTGACACTTATTTTCGTATATTGTTTGATATATTTTTCATATCAACTGATATTTATGCTGCTGTAACGCACATTCCCAGTCGTTTTAATTTTAGAAATATATTTTCGAGGATACATTTCTGATGAAAATCAAGCTTATTTCTTTCGCACATGCACTTTAACTCTATGCTTGATTGCAACTCTATTAGCTCCATTTGTAAATTTTTAGGTGTTTATTCCACCTCCACGTGAAATTGAGTTAAGGGATTAAACCACTGTAATAGCTTTAGAAACAGCGTTTTTTGGACAATTTTTTTTATGTAAAGAAAGGTAATAGAATAATAATATTCATGGAAGTTATTAAGCATATATTTAAGTATACAAGAAAAAAGATATTAAAAAAAAGTATTAGTAAATGGTGACACCAGAGCCATTCTCGCAAGGCTTGTCGAATTTAAAGCACTCTGCGGCATGCAGTGTAGCTGGTGCAATTTTGAATTTGGAGAAAAAAAAGAAAAAAACCGCTTAGTCTACATGCTCATAGCTAGTGAAGTATACGTAGGGGATTTTGAAAATATTCATTTTTGTATGATTGGCGGGTATTTAAATGAAATCGTTCAATTTTCGACACAAAAAGCGGTAATCATTTGTTAATAAATAATGTCTAAAAGGACGTATCGAAAATCCCGTTCGTATTTCACTTCAAAATGTTATTTTAAAGATATTGTTAAAAATTCAAGTGAAAGGAATGAAAATTGTTAGAGTTATGCTGCGTGCCGTTTTGAAAAATGGTGTTTCGAGAAAAACACGTTTAAAGTTTTGAAATGAGTTATTGGCATGAAAAATTGGGCTGTTTAAATTTTACATGTACTGACGCTAAACTAACGTACTTTGCTTGGAATTGATTTTAACTGAACATAAACACTTCCTAACTACATATGTGTTACTGTGTTAGCGTCAGTAAGGTAAGAAAGTATGTTTCCAGTAGGGTTTATTTGACGCAGGTAGTCATTTCGGAGCAGACCGACGGGCTCGGGGAGGAGCCTAAAATTTCAGTGATGAAAATTCCTTTCAGATGTAAAGCTTTATGTCTCATATTCTAGAAGGTTCAACGCATCTTTTAAGCCAATAAAAAAAATTTATCAGATATAAAGCTTTATGTCTCATATTCTAGAAGGTTCAACGCATCTTTTAAGCCAATAAAAAAAATTTATTTTCGGAAAAACTTACAGTGGTGTTACCCCTTAAGAATATTTTGGTATATTCCGTCATGCTGCATATATAAGAATCTGGTACCTAACGAATTTTCTGATTAATTTTGGAACTTCATTAGAATATTTTTAAAAAATTGTATGGTCACTATAGAATGTTATTTAATAATTAGAAATAAATCAAATTATTTTACCGTAATTGGTTTTCGTAAAGCTTGAGTTTTGTTACGAAGTATTTTATATCTCAATAACATTTTGTAATCAGATTATTTTCATCTTGTAGTTTCTGAGCTAATTCATTCAATTTTATTGTTACATCTGTTAGAAAACATAAAACTAGATGCCATTGATCATTGTAAAATTCACATATCGTTGGTGATACTGCATAGCCGCGAAACTAGCAATATCATAACCGCGTTGTAAGGTGTCAGTTGGTGGAACTTAGCACAGAAAAACTATGAGCAATCTATACTTGAGAATTTAAATCATAAAATAAGCACATATTCATTTTCATATAACATAAATAAAATAACATAAAAAACTAGTTGAATTTAATTAAAATAAACAAAAATAAACTAATATATAAACTACTGGAAAACCGTACAAATGTTGATGCGGAACGTTGAATAATAAATACATCGCTAGAATTAAGCTCGACCAACTTCACAAAAAAGAAACGAGATGAGTTCCGGGGGACAAGTTGTGACAGAGTTGATCAGTGAGCTGAAAGAGAATAGTTTAAACCCGGCAGCACTAAATTTTTTAAAATTAAAATTCGGCAAAAAAAAAAAAACAAAATACAAAAGGAGAAGAGAACCGTGTTCACGGCAGTGGCGACATTTACCGCCGATGGAAAAAATATATAATTTCAACTTTCACGAGCAAGTGGAGATAACCTGCCTCTAGGCCCAGCGTGTAAAAGTGCTGGACAGCAGCCACATTCATCACCAGGAAGAAATCGATATTAATCGTTGCGAGGCCAAGTAATCGCAATAACATTTACCTTAAAACTAAATAGATCTAAAATAAATAATTTAACCCCTAACATTTAAATAATAAATAATAAACCCTGTTTAAAAAATTACTAACCAATACAGATTAGCTACACATGGAAGCAGGACGGCCGTAGGTTTTAATCACCTTTATATAAATAATAATAGGTTGCTCATAATATACAGCTGTGCCACAATACAATAAGCCAGTTTTTTTCTTTTTTTCTTAAAAAAAAAAATATACATATATTTAAATACAGCAATTTCGACCAATGGATGGGAAGGCAAACCCTAGACGGCTTCTCCCATTACAGCGTAACTGAATAGAGTAGCAAAATCCATTTCAAGGTTAATGGTAACGTATCTAAGAAACTACATATTTTTTTATCAACTTTGTGTCTAAATTACAAAAATATGTTTCTCGTCCTATCCTAGAGTTCAGTAGCAATAATTTTGTCATTATAATAAAAAAAATGAAAACAGAAGTTTAGTGTCTGCCGAAAAAAGTTTGACCTTAACTTTAACTTAAGCGGTAGTGACACTAGTAGTTTCGCGGTTATGCAGTATCACGGACGATATATTATTGCCACTTTTTTCATAAAAGCTCGAATTTTGGTATAAAAAATTCAGAGTCTTGAAATTGATGATGCTTCAACGAATTACTTTTAATTGAATTAATTATCTTGACAACAACTGGCTATTTCCATTCCATTCCAATAAAATTAAAAATAAATGAGTAGCCGTGTACAATAAAAACAATTTAATAAAAAAATCTACATGTAATAAAAAAATCTAAATGTACATAAAAGCAAAATAAGATAACTCAAGGGAATTTAAAAAATAGAATATAAACATTCGGAAAGGTACACAAAAATTTACTAATTAGTAAAAACTTTATAAATTTCTACCGTCATTAAAATAAAGTATAGAAAGTATTAAATTTAATAAGATTTTAAGGAATAAAAATTCGTCTTTATCCTGAAAATTGTTCAGTTGCACATAAATATTTAGCAAAATTATACGTTGCAACACAGTCCAATTTTCTAAAAAGCTTAATAGTTAAGGCTGCATGCAACACCATCTGACTTTCACTGAACGAAAGTGTAATATTTTCTAAACATTCTGACATTCTGCAAAAATAGCAAGACTTTTAGGACTATCAGAAGTAATTTACTATAGCCCTTAAAGGTCCTGGGAACTTGTTAAATCCTAAATGTTTATATACGGATTACAACTTGTTGCGCATCCCTTGTTTCTCAACGATTGGTAGCTAATCGAGAAGGGTAATGGGGGTTTACAAAAGATAAAGAATTCTCCACTAAAACTTTAATCTAATGGGCGCCACGTGGTCTTTATAGGAAGATATCACGAAACGTTTTTACGCATTATATATCACGTGTATAATATGTCGATTATTATTATAAAAAAAAGTACAACAACAACGAATAGATTAAAAAAAAAACTTGTTCAATAGAATCGAAAGTATAATATTTTAAGATTTATACTCAACTGAGATAGTCCCTTGAAAGTATGAAGCCAGCATCAGGAGAATATCCTTAAAAATCCAACACATTTGACTATCCTGAAATTGCTGATCACCTCACATTATTAACTTCCTTTTACTTGCTTAATTTGTTGTTTTTTCCCTATCTTTTTTTTTATTTCCTTTATAAGTTATTAATTTCAACCCTTTTGCTTTTCTTCTTTTCTTTCTTTTTAATTTTAACTTTACGTCTCGACGACCTGTCTCACAGTGTTCACTTCACCTCCCGGATCAAGAGCCCACAAGCCCGCTCTTTTTCGATATTTTACTCCGAAATTCGGCAAAATCAACGACAATTGATCGCTTTTATATTTTATCAGTGGAATCGTTCGTATTGTCATTTGAATACTGGACTATGGTTATTTCTCCTCCGGGCTGTTCAAACTTTCATGTTATGGTTTGATCGCGAAATAGTTCATTATAGTAATTAATATTTAACTCATTCGTGTAAGAAGTGAAGCTTAGAGTAGGAAGAGGCTCAGGAGAGCGTTAAAATAAAGAAACTATTGCTGAAGAATGTAGTCCTCGCTTCGTGCTTCCAATGGGTCATTTTAGAATTACTATTGGGTTAAGGAAAACTAAAGTTACGCAAAATTTCAAATCTAAGATAACTATAGTAAAATGTAACGCAAAATTAATTTAAGTCTCGGATAATTACTAAAATACTACACAAAATTAATTCAAATCTCAAATACAAAATGAAATTCATTAATTCATTACAACGCTTATACAATGTGAATGGACCAATGAATGTCAAGTTATGAAGATAAATTTAAGACTAAAGCTGGAAACACAATGCGACGGCCATCAGCGCTCATCAGCTCAGATTTCATTCTATTCTATTATCAGATATAGGAATAAATTTAAATTTGAGCTGATGAACTCTGATGACCGTAGCATTGTGTTTCCCGCTTAACTATTGAATTCGAACGTAGGTGGAGCTATGCCCTAGGAAGACTTCAACATAACATTCATGGGACCATTTAAGATGATACTCTATTACTTAATTTTTTCCATAGTTCAATAGAACAGAAAACCTTCATTGCAGGCTTTTTCGTGTGTATGCGTGGGTGTGTGAATGGTGTCTGCTGTTGGAGCGGAATAACTAACTTTATATGGCCGTATGGATTCCATATGTTTACCTGCTTTGTGTATATGTTTTGCGTGATGTGAGATGTTTGGTTTGTTTTTGTGATGTGTGCGTACTTAAGCTTATCAGGAGATGTTTGACACTATGGGTTCCTTTGCCGGCCTTTTTCTTGGACCCCTGAAATGAACAAGTTTCGAAAAGTCAACGGTTCATCGCATTCGATACATACACTGGACAACGACTAGAGACTAACACAAGCGACAAATAACCTGCCGGGCAAGAATAGTTAGTCGTAGCAAATTGCTAATCACGCCGATCTGAGATCGCATCGCGAGCACTGATAATTACAGCCGTACTTATACTATTGTAATGTCAGATCCACATGTTCCTCGAGTGTGTAGAGTCGACATAAGCAAGCATAAAAATAGGTACTAGCATGCATCACGCCAAGAAAATTTTAATTTCACAACATATAATATGAATGCGGTAAATTTATGAGAATGCTTTTCTTTATTGTCTGAATACTAGAATTCAAAATATGGAAAGCTTAAAACTTCAATAAGGCCACAAAGTCTTAAATTGGGCCGCGGATTGGTCATGCCTGCACTAGATGAATACAAGTATGTCATTTCGAATGGTCACCCATCTGTGAAAGTTTGGTTTTTGAAGTGGTATTTCCCATATATTTTTATAACGGTTCGTCGGACAGAAAAAATGATTATAACCAATTTTATAGGATTTTATATTCTGAAGACCTCTTCAGTACATTAAAATCGTATAGGACTGATCATTTTCACAGTTGGCGTAAAACTGCAAAATTTTTATATGGCAAAACAAAGTAGGGGTTGCCCAATTTAGTTCGCTTATGAAAATATATTTCCTATTTTCAGGAGAAACGCTATGTACAAAATTTCAGCTCTACATTGACGCGTTCTCAGGTAGTGTTCATATATGTAGTGAAAAACGAAAGTTTTGTATGGCAACCCTACGAAGGAGTTACCCGACAGAGGGACAGACTGACATGCAAAAATCAAAATAACTTTTAATATTATGCGTGGGTGGGTGTTCAGCCCATTTTACTCTACTAGCATTATTTCTAGGTATTACAAACGTAATAACAAACTTAGTATACCCTTTAGATTTCATCTAGGGTATAAAAGGTAGAAGAATTGAGACTTAACTTGTTGAACAAAAGAAAAAAAGAAACCAAAACTGAATCACTCAAGAGCACACTTACCGACAGAACTCGAATGAACAAAAACGTATTTGTTGGTACAATTTATACCTAGTGCAGATAGCCAGAGTTTCGTTTCATTTTTGTAATTATTCCGTTAATTTTCCTAAAAAATACACATACTTAATTAATTGAATATTCTGCAAATAAAATTTACAATGTTTCTAAGAATTTGGATCAATTAAATCCCGCTAGATTGTGAAAATATCCCACTGTGTGGCACCCAAATGTAAGAATTTTGAGTACTGTGTCTGTGAACTTAACTCATTTTGAAATTCTACAAGAATTTTTTGACGAACGACTATGTCTTTAGGTTCTTTGAGCTGAATTTAAGCGCTGTGAACTTCGTCCTTTTTAATGAACAGATGTAGAGAAGTAATTCTAAGGTAGATGTGTTAAAGTCCTCATAGAAGCTGTTATTTTGAGGATTTCAAGTTTTCGTAGTTTTTATAACTTCATTGCAATGTTTTTTTCTCCATTTTGGTCCACCATAAGAGGGCGCAATAGGTAAGATGGGCAAAACGATAGTAGTATAGGAACAATAAACTAATTTTGTATTCAAACCTTTTTTATTGGCATACAGTCTTTGACATATAGAGAATGTTACTGTAGCTGGTGAATTTCTAATCGAAGATAATCCGTACAAAATATACCTTTTTACAGAGTTTTATGTTCATTTCATGCAAGAACATAGGGTGCTCCTGGTAAAAGGTACGATGGTGGTATTCCTAGAATTGATGTTTACACCCTTTAGAAGAATTATTCTCCTTTTTGTCCCAAAAATTTAACCACATCATCATTGTCGGGGATTTCAATTGCGATTTGTTGCATGCAAACCCAAATGCTAACCATATAGGTCAAGCATGGTAAACTGTTTTAGTTTATCTGTTGTGAACTCGATTACCCGTACACATTTCACCGAAACATCGTCCACACTGTTAGATCTTTTTTGGTATTGCCAGCTTTCTCCAGACATGACCTAATTTTATTTATCTATAACATTAAACCTGGTAATAATGTTGGACGAGAATTTATGTATCGGGATTTCAAAAACATTAATTTGGACATGTTGTTTGCTGAGGCGATGCATATTGATTGGAGTGTCCTTTACAATACGGCTGATGTTGAACTACAAATTTCATTGGTTAATGAACACCTGGCTTTTCTCTTTAATAGACATGTTCCACTTAAAACCTTCAGTGTTCTTAACGAAAATTGCCCTTGATTACTCCTCAGATAATTGCATTGATGAACAAACGTGATAGGGCATATAAAAGATGGAAGCGTTATCGCTTTGAATCACTTAGAGACTTTGAGGAGAGAACAAAGGAGATGACATCTCATAGTAAAGTATATGTATGGCAGCGTAGCCAAAAATTTTCGCCATCTTGATTTTGGCGGGGTGTTTGACTGACCTTTTCTATAAACCAAGAGCCGCAAAGTATGTTTGGCGCAGAGACGTAGCTACAAAAGGGATAATTAGTTTTTATAGAAAATGGTTAATGACTATTGGACTAAGTGATAGTAATATAAAAAGGAGTTATATATGCTCGAAGATTTAGATACAATAAGCCATGTTGAGGAAAATATTTTTAAAGTACTTTTGTGGTAAATTTGGTAAATCCCACTGACATGCATATATACGTAAATTCGCAAATAATTTAAATATATCGTCAGTGAGAGCATACTTGCTGTAATCAAAACTGATGCCACATGAAACAGTCCATTTATATACATGTCAGTGGGTGGTGCGGAAGACTGTGTGGAGTTTCTAAGAAATGTGTTTGAATTTTCGCGCCATTAATTTGTTGCGATATTTAAGGCATCAACAATTTTTAACGCCTCACAAAAACAAGAAGAAGAACGAAAGTGGCTACGCTTTTTTCATCACATGTCGCCTCCTTTAGTTCTCTACTCGAAGCTTAGAGACGAATATCGCCGGTTGCGTAATATTGTTACATCTGCCATTTTAAAATCTAAAACAAGCTATCACAGAAAAAAGTTTGATGTCAAGCTTCCAACCAAGAAATTTTGGAATAACCTGAAGAATGCTGGAATTGCGGCATCGAAGAATAACAATATTGTAGATTTAGATCCTAATGTATTAAATGCCCAGTTTGCAGCTTCTTCCACTAATTCATCTTCTGCTTGCAGTATAGACAGCCTTTTGGCCAATGTCACTTTTTCGGATGGTTTCTCATTAATTAGAGCTGAAATGGATGATGTATTGAAACTATTTTCTCTATTAAATCGAATGCCGTTGGTCTTGATGACATTCATCCCAAATTTATTAAACTTCTTCTCCCTTGTATTATTCACCCTCTGACCCACGTCATCAATACTATCTTATTGACCTCGTCATACCCCGGCATCTGGAAGAGAGCAAAAATAATTCCTATAAAGAAACGAACGAAGACGGCTATTCCAGAATATAGACCTATATCTATTTTATCTTTCTTGTCCAAAGTGTTTGAAAAAATTCTGTACAAGCAGATTTGTGCATATCTGGAAAGCAATAATTTCTTGAATCCTAACCAATCTGGCTTTAGATCTCGATATAGTTGCACGACCGCTCTCTTGAAAGTTACTGAAGACATACGGCTGGCAACTGATGAATTAAAGGTTACTGCACTTGTGCTGCTGGACTTTTCTAAAGCTTTTGATAAGGTTAATCACAGGCTTTTAATTAATAAGTTAGGCAACAACTTCAATTTTTCACTCTCTGCGTGTAAACTTGTGGCATCTTATCTCTGTAACAGAATGCAATTAGTCGAAAGCAATAATTTATCCTCTGAGCTCTTGTTAACGAATAGTTGTGTACCTCAAGGTTCTATTTGCTTTTTTTTTCTTTTTTGTACATACAATAATATGCTATTAGTTGTTCTTTTTCGTTTTTCTTTCTTTTTTTGTTTCAATCATACTTAATAGCGTTATATTTAATCTTACTTTAAGTAAATTTAGTAGTTAGTCTTTTTTTTCTCAACCTATGTATACTTATAAGACTATTTTTCATATCTTAATTGTATAGAGTTAATTATAAATAAATTTAAATTTGAATTTGAATTTGACTGTCCGACTAGGCAAAAACAAAATTGAGGTTTTTTTTTTTCTTTAGGTCTTATATTGTATAATCATGCGTAACGCAGTATATGGTATTTCTCTTTCGAGAGGTTTTCTAGGAACAGCAGATAGAACCCTCCCTGCCGGTATCCCATTCCTACACTTCCAATTTTTGAGCATGGCACTTATCCATATGCTTCTGTCCATGGTTTGCAGAGTTTTTTCAATGATGCTCCATATATTGAGGCAAACATCGTATTGTCGAATGTCATTTTTCTTTTCATATAAACTAACTTCAAATTAAAATTTAAACAGAACTTTCTGGTTATCTCTGAGAAATAGAAATTTAATTTTTAATATTTACCATACCTCAGATCAGTGAATAAGCTATGCATCTACTTATAGCATTAAATATAGGTGCTAAAAAAAAAATAGTTTAAAATTCGTAAATCCCAGGTACACAAATAAATTGGCATTTGTGATGTAGCAGCCACTTCGGTTATAAAAATGCATCCATTAAAAAAGTAATGTGACAACCTCCTTCATATGCGGTAGGTACTGTAATGCTCTTAAGCTGTAAGTAATGCATTTAAAGTACTCTAAATGACAAGTGTGTGACGGGTGCAGCCATCAAGGACATCTATTCATTATCCATGTAAAACTTCGAACCACTTAACTTGTCGGATACTGAAAATGTAAAAAAAGGGGGAAAAAAATCGGAAATTCATTTCCTATTGATTCGTTCGCGACTTTTTGCCAAATCCCTTGTGATTTTGGAAACTATCTCTGTGAACTGGCAAACTCTATCGTTCCAGTAGCTCATTTGTCTTGTTGAGAGTTCAGGAGCTAATGCAGCGTATTTCCACAAAGTACCAATTTTCGACATACATACATACACACATACTATTTTCTATCGACATAGGAATAGGTATATATATTATATAGAAACCATTATTCTCTCTTGATCAGGGTGCACAGTATAGCAATGCTCAACGATTGTGAAGCATAGCACTAAATTTGTTAAATAATAAATTACTAAATTTCAAAACTCTACTGTTTGAAAATGAAATTGAATGAAGGAATCCCGCCCTATGAAATAATTTGCTGCGGAAAAATTCATTTCGACCGCACTTTAAATCGCTGCAAAATCAATTCTCCAATTCAACACCAATGGTTTATGATTTTATACTCCTTGTGCTTGTACAATGTACGGACGCAAGCATTCATGTAAATTTATGAATTTTATTTTAAAGTTAAAATTTTAGAAAATATTGTTTTCATAACTGTAGTCATATGTACATGCATACATATGTAGCTCATACTAGAGAACGTTTGAAATATGTTTGTTCCAGTTCAGTTAAGTGATATCACTTGTGAATAGGTTTTCCCAATATATATGGGGTATATGTACATACATATCAGAAATAAAATAAATTTATGTACACATAATACTACAAATATACGTACTGCTTTACGTTCTACTATATACATATATATACATACATGTGCCTATATATGCATAAATATGCATGTATGTAACTATATCACACAGGATAAATGATTCTTCTACACAATTTCTCTTTGATATTGGATTAATTTATTTTAACATAAATTTATTACTGGAAACGGATGTGTCATCTGACTCTTCTAATTAATTGCATAACTGGGATACTATTTCAATCTATTTAAGATGATTAATTGTTATTGATTAATAATTGAATAGGATCCTGAGTTGGCAATAATCCCTTTTATCTCTCTACTGTGAAACTTCTCAGTATTTTTATCTTTACGTATGTGATAAATCTAGAAATTACTGGAAAAATATGTATAAAAGGAGAACCGAGAGATATAGGTAATTATTTCTCGTTCACATTCATATAAGTGACACATTTTGAACAGGGAAGTTTAGAAGACATGTATGCTTGGAGTAAGTAGAAATGCGCTTCTCATTGGTGTTCTAACATATGTACATATTAATTCACGTAGACACGTGAGATGATGGAAAATTTTGAAATTAGTCAACGTGGGAATTACCATGATGTATAATCTCCTATATAAACTCATCTTCAAATTTAACCAGTAGGGAGCGTTCCACTACCTCTAGAAAATGCTTTGTGAAACTTGAAAGACACAAATCACTATTCAAGGCAGATAAAATTGATATACCGTCGCCGTCTATCCTAAGTCCAACCTGTATACTTCAGATCAACGCCCAATAACGTTATTCCAAACCTACCTAAAAGGAAAAATACATATGAAGGTGGGAATTTTCTTAAAATTTTAAGGTTATAATAAGCCGCCATTACCTCACATCTTATCTCATCCATCAGGAATAGATATGCTATTCTCAATCCATTTAAACCCTCAGAATCTAACTCCGTCACACTTTCTCTAGAAAGATAACCTTTTTGTTCCTGATAAATCACTGTATCTTTCCCCCAGATTCTATATAAAAGATGCTTAAGGGATTTCTTAATTAGCAAGTAAGAGATTTTAGCAGAATGGGTATTCTACATAATTTTTTTTTTGGAGAAATTTTAACTTTAAATTCTAGTACTGAGGTCCGCTCTAAACTAAAGTTCAACGAGTTTCCTTTATCGGGCCGTTTTTTAGCAGCTAAAATATGACAGCGGAGACTCAGAGAGGAAAGATACTAGGGAGGAAACAACAGTAAAAGGAGACAACAATCGCAAAATAAGAAAATAGGTCATCAAATCGAGCTAAGGGCCGAAGATAAGCCTTAATACCTAGGAGTAGAGAGTAAAGTTTCTCAGTTCAGATAGGGAAAAACTTAAAGGCAGAAACACATCCAAGCAAGCCTCAGGCCTGGTAAAGTATATGTATGGCAGCGTAGCCAAAAATTTTCGCCAACTTGATTGTGGAACGGTGTTTGACTGTCACTTTTTTGTGTGTTTGGCGCAGAGACGTAGTTACAAAAGGGATAATTTACTTTTTATAGGAAATGGTTAATGGCTATTGGACTAAGTGATAGTAACATAACAAGGAGTTATATATGCTCGAAGATTTTGATACAACCGTTGTTGAGGGAAATACTTTTTAAAATACTTTTGTGGTAAATTCGGTAAATCCAACTGACATGCATATGTATATAAGTAAATTCGCAAATAATTTAAATATATCGTCAGTGAGAGCATACTTGCTGAAATCAAAACTTGTGCCACATGAAACAGGAGATCAGTCAGTCCATTTATATACATGTCAGTGGTTGGTGCGGAAGATTGTGCGGAGTTTTTAAGAAATGTGTTTGAATTTTCGCGTCATTAATATGTTGTTACTTAAGTCATCATCAATTTTTTACGCCGCTTCTGGCCCTCGACAAAATAAGAAGAAGAACGATAGTCGCTATGCTTTTTTCATCACATGTCGCCTCCTTTAGTTCCCTCCTCGAAGCCCAGAGTATTGACAACAAAATGACACCACCGCGCTCGATGCTGTCATTGTAATTTTGATAGTATTTGCTACAATTCCTTTAAGTTCTTGGCAGAAATAATTTGTTATCGGTTTTCAAAAATGTTGTTTATGAATTTCAAGTTATTCTTATTTCCAAAATATCTCGTTTGCTAGAACAAAATTAAAAAAAAAAGAGAAAACTGTTGTCAGAAAAAGGCCTGAGAGAGAAACATTTCCAACCTTGAGCAAAGCGCACCTTACGGCTAGGTCTTGAGGCTAGCTGATAGGCTTGGTTTGGTATTGCCTCATTTAAAATCCGTGTTGGAAATTTTCGCAACGCCTCGAGGAATCCTCAAGGCCTACATATGTTCCTGCTTTAAGGTCCATGAGGATAGTGTCGGAGGGGCTGACTGATGTATGTCACTCTTAAACCTTCGCAGATTCTAAGCCCGAAGAAAGATAGATTATGGTGGATTGCTCCACATTCACACAGTGCGAGATAAAAAAGCATAACAGAATTTCAATTTAACTACTTCCAACAGTATTTTGTATATTGGAAGGATGTGTGTGCTTTGCAGCGTGGGTATTGCGTGCAGGAATCAATCTACAAGGCATCAGACTAAATATTTCATCAGAACATGGACCATGCATGTAGCAATAAAAGAGCGAAGTGCATCCAACAGTGCACCGCTGCTTGCGCCAATCGATATAACAGGTTATTCCCATATCGCCAATGAGTTTAAAAGGCTCTCTTTTTGGGAAATATCTGAAGATAAGGCTTTGCGATCAACCCTGGCCCATATATGGAGATTATATTCCATGCTAGGTCTAATATGGGACGTGTAGGAACGCTAGACTCGCAAGCTTTTAATTAACAGGTGCAAGAAACCATCAGGATTTGCGGCTTTGGAGACATTGATCCGCTTAAGGACCTTAAACACATCTCTCATACGGATGAGTATTGGCTCTTGTTCACATCCACACAGGAGATATAAAACAGGTCTCAGTGAAGTGGGTGGGACGCGAGAATTTGAGGGAAATCTTGTACTGAAAATTTTAGGGAGTCAACAACTACTTGGCCATTATTAATTAAGAAGATATAGAAGAAGTTATGAAATTGCTCTTGATTATTTTGACGAGTGACCACAAAACTTTACTGCCTTTGCGGCTTACCTAGATTCTTTGTCTAACATTCTGGTTAAACAGAAATTTTTCTTTTTGGATAATGGACTTACAGGTGTTTCCTACAGTCTTGTAGATTTGTTTCAGTTCTGGATATGGATGCAACTGATATGCGCGAAAAGCAGCCACTTTAGTTCTTATAGCTTGGTTGCACTTATCAGTACACCAAGAGAGATTTTGTTGTTGTTGAGATCTGTTGTATTACGGAATATATTCGCGTATGCCAAGATTTGTTGTTGTATGTTATTAAGCTCTAGAGTGAATTTATCAACATCCTTCAAAGCGAAAAGACCGATCAATCAATCTGTCTCCCTAATGTACTGATTGAGACTTTTTCAATCAGCAGAGAAACTTACTTGTAGATGGAGAAGTAGGGCTACACAGGTTTGAGGTTGTAAATGGGACTTGACTTAAAAGTGGTGTGAATGACTAAGACGGAACCGATGACATGCAATATTTGTAGGAGTAAGGCGTTATTAACAAATCTAATAAATTAGCATTATCTCACAGAAAACTTCAACGAATTGACCTGTACGACTTGTGGTAGAAGAGCCACGGTATTTTATGGACATTAAAATCGCCAGCTAGGATTATTTTTCATTCTCTTGTTTATTCTTGTTAATCTTGTATATTATTTTATGTTTACAATACCTAAATAAACTAAAAAGTTGGAATAAGTGACACATTTAAAAGAATCATACCTACTGAGCAGCATTTTTATTAAAAAATAATTTGTAAAAAATACACCCTGTATGCCATGTTACTTTCGATAACATAAATGTACCCCTAGAAACCTCATAAATTTAATTTAGTAAATATTGGATAGAATCAATAGAAATTACCAATGCGATTAATGACATTAAACTGTTATTGATCCACCTCAACCTTTACACCGACTTCTCATCTCTTAATATATTTTCTTTCTACAGCACGCGTACTTATCTAAAATCTTTCCTGTCTTCTGTTGGGCTCGTATCTTTTCCTCGAGCGTAACAAAGTTCTTATCTAAACGACCTAAAATCAATCTGGCTAATTTTACAGGGCTTATTGAATTCATTCCTTGCTTTTATTGGCCGTAAAAATTGTAGCTAGCGTTTTATAGACCGTGTCGTTAATATTGCGAATTAATCAAATTTGATGCTGTCCACAGTTGTTACTGCTTAGACCTTTATACATACATGTTTGACTAGCATCCTTTTTTGGGTTACATTAAAAATGACCCAAGTAAGTAGGCGAATATTCTCTTCCTTGATAGTGAGTTGGGATATAATATATATAACTTTAATGATTTCTAGTTCCAGTTTAATTTAGTTATGAATATGTGTGTGTACCTAAGCAGTATTTGTATTTTTTTTTATTTAAACAATTTTGGACATTTATTTGAAAATGTTTTTTGTTATTTATGTGGTGAGTTGGAAACTTTTTCTTTCGTTTTTTCAATTATGTTTTTAGGTCGCTTTCATTTGGCGAGCGTTGAGCGGTGAGCGATGAGCTGTCAGAGGTAAATTACCGCTTAGCCAGGCCGTCGCTACCAAAGTTTTCACATTGAAGAGCGTTGAGCTGTGTCGCCGAGTGGTGTTTTCACAGCTCAGCTGGACTGAGCGATGAGCGGTGGCTGTGTGCATTGCCCATTAATTGTGGTGTAATTTAGTGTTATATAAAGTCTTTGCTCTGGACTTATTGGCTTTTGGAAGTTTGTCTATTTTTTTCTGCAGGCGATTTGTAAGTTTTATTAAAATGTAATCGAAAGCTTTAATTGACAATCGTAGAAACTCAAAAAATTTCTCAGAATTTCTGGGAAGATCTTCATGTAGTATGTTAAATTCACGACTCCAACTGGTTTTTATTTATTTTAAAAATTGCTAGTCTTTTCCGTTTTCTTGCTAAAATCAATCTCTTTAACCGTAAATTATCGAGTATATCATTTTTCTCATAAGCCTTGACACCATTATGCACTGAAAGTTACGGTGCAACTAAAATCTAAAGCGGATCAATGTGAAAGCTTTGCCGCGTATCGTGTACCGCTCAACCGCTCAACGCTCACAGCTCATCGGTCATCGTTCACCGCTCGCCAATCTGTGGGCGGTCTTATACTTTTGATGAAATTTATATATTTATCGTTCCGTTTGTAACGCATAAAAATAATGATGGAGGCGGAAAATTGGTTGAACACCCATACATATAATAGTTATTTTGATTTTTGCATGTCCATCTGTCCGACTGTCCGTACTCATGATAACTCGAGAACTAGTGTACATAGAGAACTCAAACTTTGCAGATGGGCTTTAAAAAAAAAACAGTTAAGTTCAAAAATGGGAGAATTTGGGTTACGGTTGATGCACACTTACCGGCACAGCACAGACAGGCATCGACCGGCACCGGCATTTCTCGTGCACATTTAACGACATAAAACTGAAAGGAAACAATTAGGGCAGGCATCGCGAGAAAACTATAGAAAAATGATCCCATGTTAACTTCGTACCTAGACCAGTAATCGGCAAATGCCGGTCTGGTTCATGCTGTGCCGGTAAGTGTGCATCAAGCTTAAAGTGGGAAACAGAATGTGGCGCTGGCGATCGTAGCTGGCGCTGTAGCGCAAACTGTCAAGATATAACAGCACGATTTTCGTATGATGGCGACACAATGCGTAGCTGGCGCTGGCGCTTGGCGCTGTAGCGCACTTTTGCCAAATTTTAACTTTTGGTGCGCGCCAAGATTGACATTTGTGATTTCGAAGCGGTTTGTTGGAGTGAAACAAAATGGAAAATTTTGATATAGAAAAAATCATCGAAATAATGAAAAGGAAAGATGTATTGTGGGATCCCCTTTATAAAAATTTGAAAAGAAAAACGAAAATATGGAATGAAATATAAAATATCAAACTAGTTTTCACAGACCTAAACTGCAGCATTGTGTTCATACTCCGCTACAAGGTAAGCGGCAGGCTATGCGCCAGCGCCAGCTCAAAGCGCCATCTCAAAGCGCCAGCACCACAGTCTGACGCACCCTTCTAGAAATATATGCAAAATGCACTTCAAAAATCAAACTTACAAAGATGGGTGACTATACGAAATTACATACGGGCATTCATTTAGGGTATCAAGATTTGTTCTTAAGCAAATTCTAGCTTTTTTACTTATGTTTTACTTACTATAGATTTTATAGTGCACGATATTTAATGTGCAAGCTAATTATTAAATAATTATACACTGAATATGTAGCCTGTACCATTTAAATTTTTATAGTAGTTATAGTATTGAAAGTTTGTTTTCGTTGTTGTTAAAAAGTTCGAAGATCCGAGAATGTTGCCACTAATTCTATGTGGATTTTCCTAACTTTTTTTTAAATCATGATAAATATTTCAAAAAACGTGGTATTTACAAGGTGAGGAATTTACAAATCTATCCAAATGAACGCAACAATTATTTTGTCCTATTTTCAAGCTTCAACGTGCTTACTACGGAGTCTGTCAATTCAATGTCCTCCAAGTTGATTGGATCTGGTTGGCCGATGAGGAGGGGGAGGGGGAGGGGGGGGGGGGAGGTTAAATACATATATTCAGTAATAATGTGGTACAAAATATTATATTTATTTGTTAATATTTACAAATATAAGTCAAGTTGTCTTGCACCCTTTAGTTAAGTCGTCAAGCTGTTATATATTCATCAAAGGGGTACTAACTTCGATCACCCTTATCGCATACCTCAGTTTTTTGGGATGTTGTGTACTTTTAAAGAAATGCACAACACTCTATTATTGTCACCTTTATTTATTTTTTGTTTATTTATTTGAACTACTTTTTCACAATTTTCTTATAATTCGTCTCATGGTATTTTCACCAATCTCGACTCCAAGCCACAACGATCCCCAGAAAATCTAGAAGAAAAAAACCCTCTGAGGGGCTCAAGATCCTTATTTCTGGGTCGAGAAATGCTTAATTCGCAATTTAGACCTAAAGAAAATTTTTATCTCTGGTCGTTTTTAAGCAAGCTTAAAAGATTAGTGTCGCACAATAGTTTGAAGTGGTAATCCGATCCTCTTACAAATTAATAAGCCATGCGTTATGGCAACATACATTCTCACACACACAGTGCATACATATTGGATCGCGTTATGTTTTTTGCTGGCAAGACTTAGTGAACATAAAATTCTTCGCTGAATTTTATTTTATTTTTTTCGGAACATTGGAAGAAATTTCTGATGAAAGTTTTTTGTATATTTAAGAGATAAAGTTTCAAGCATTATTCGCTTATGAACATTTCTGAAATGATGAAATTTTAATAATTGATTTATTAAATTTTCCTTTTAAGGCTTTTTAGGTAAATTAAAAGAATGTTGTGAACATGGGGTTTTTGTGTACACAACAGAGCACTTCATCAGTTGATATGCAAGTATGTAGTCGAGTCTACGTCCGGATGGCAATTTCTAACCATTTATTTTGCGTGGAAACTGATGTTCTTATTCAAATTTTGTTATTAATATTAGTGCGAATTATTAAAACAGAATTTTTGCTTCTGAACGATTTAAATGGACAGAAATATACCGCGAAACAAGGTCGAGCGAAATAATTTCGAATTCTGACATTTCCCATTATTTCATTTGCATAAAATGAAATAAGGACAAATTTCAGGTCTTATCTGTCCCTTTCATTAGGTGAAATAAGGACGAACTATTAGTACCTACACTGATGAAAAGGAATTCCGTTTCAGATTTTTGTCATTTAAGTCGTCACGGTAAAAATTAATTAGAATAATGTAAACTTAAGTGATATCTCTATATACCTTCTTGTCATTCAATTTATGTTCATGTCAAGAATATCCTGAGTAAATAACAAGTAAAAAAGCTAGAATTGGTAAGACTAAGTCTTATGTACCATAGATGAATGTCCGTATGTAATTTCGTATGTTTGCCCATCTGTGAAATTATCTTTGTTTTTTAAGTGATTTTTCGCATAATATTTAATGGACGGTTCGTCGGACAGTAAAAATTATTATATCCAGTATCATAGAATTTGATATTCTGAAGAACTTTTCAGTACAATAAAAACGTCTAGGACTGATAATTTTCATAGTATACGTAAAAAACCTTAATTTTTATATGGCAATACCAAGAAGAGGTTGCGTTTATAAAACGCCGTGTACACAATTTCAGTCTCTACATTGACGCGTTCTCAGGCAGTGTCAAAATGTATAGTGAAACATGAAATTTTTCTATGGCAACCCCACAAAGGAATTACCCAGTTTTTTTCCTAATTTCGAACATAAGTTTGCCTTTTTATTTACATGTACTCTCAAGTTGTCGTGACGATAGATAGACATATGAATAGACGGACAGACGGTAATGTATAAACCGAAATAACTTATAATATTATGCGTGGTTGTTCAATCAATTTTGTGGAGGAATTCGCAATTGGAAAGAAAAAGAAGCCTTCCATCAGAATTAATCCTTATCATGTTGATACATAATTGAAGGGGATTGGAGAAAAAAAGTAGAATCAATAAATATGCCTCGCTTTTTACAAAGCTCTATTCCACCGTATAAAGGCAGCCAAGATTTATACCTTAGAAATGCTATGCAGCGTGTCTAAAATAATTTGGTAAAATGTCTATACAATATATAATAAATAAAATAAAAAAGAAAAACACGAATTGATAAATGAACTGATAAATTTTTAATTCTTAAATTTAGTTATAAAATCTATATCTTCCGCTACTCAATTTGTTATCTTGGTATCGGGAGCATTTTGTCCATTCTATCCTGAAAAAAGGAAAACATTTCACTGCTGCACATATATAACAAGTTTTCTTTTGCTGCTGACAGCACTTTTCTTTTTGCCGTCCGTTTTTCAGGATTAGTTTCGCCATATTCCTCATCCAAGTAAAATTCTTCCTCATAAATTACCAATTACTTTCAATTAATTTATAAATGTCAACGCTATAAGAAGGGCAAAATTCTCAAAAAGAATATAAAATAAAAAATTTCTCCACTTTATGTGTTTGCCATCTACATTCGATTACTGAAAGCAACCATTTTACTTTTTGATTTCATCAGTATACGACTTTAGTAAACACAAACGGAAATTTTTTTCTTTTATATTCGGTGAAACTTGTTATATCACAGATAAAATCTTTGGAGTATATTAAGATTGTCATTCTGTTTGTAACACATAGAAATAGTGCTGTTAGAGCAAAATAGGTTGCAAGCTGTTACGCTCCCAAAATTCATGTGAGTTCAATAAATGTTGTGTATGTCCTCTTTTGAACTCGCGATACTACTAGAATTCCTTAATTATAATTACAGAACGTTGCATAACGCTATCGATGAGGAGAAGAAAATAGGTCCGCAAAGAATATATGAAATGATCGATTAATTATCCACCAAACTTCGAAGAAGTCAGTACGTCATAGAATTAATAGAGCTACGGATCAGTCATGCACATGTACTTCTTTTCACGTACATATATTCATCTTTATTCATCCCTACGGAGGACGCAGTTATTATACGCCCAGCTAGCCAAGCACTCGTATCCTACTTTAGGACGGAAGACGCCATTTCTACGAAATTACATAGTTTAGATCTGTTTTTTACATTGCAAGTTAGTTATACTTTCGTTTTTGATCTGTTTATAGTACCATATAAGTAATAATTAGAAGTTATCACTATTTCTGAATTTCTTTAAATTTAAAATCATATGAAATTATGATCGATGTTTAATCACCATATTTAGCTTAAAGTATGAAGTCTAGCAAATTTGTAAAGAATTGAGTTAGTTATAAACGTATAATGAACTATCTAGCCATCCTTGAATAATAAATAATTTTCATAGAGGCATTGATATCCATGCGCCTTTCTTCCACGCTAACAGATTTTATAATCGCGAAGTATGTTGTCATACAAAGAAAACGAGTCCAAGTTCATTCAACTGAACAAATAATAAAACAAAACGATGATGGTAAAACAAAACGATAATAATAAAACAAAACAAAATTAATAATTAACCACAACGTTAATAATAAACAAAAATAAATAAAAGTATCAAAAGGGCACACTGAGCCATACAATTGAGACCTCAAAAATTTTAATAAGTTCTACTCGGTCGTAAGACTAAAATTTTAATGGAGTAAAAAGGAAAATAGACACTATTAAACGTATAACAAAGAACATTCAAGACATGTAAAATATTATTCATAAAATGGGCAAAGTGATTATTAATTATACCCAGTGGAGGCATGCCTTAATCAAGGTGTACTATTCTTCGTTATAAGAACACTTGTAACGAAGTCACATGCCTGTCACCTACACTACTATTCCACTTTCCCTATCTATATGCAATAATGCAAGAACCTATCCAAATTCCTATCATCTAGCTGATTTATTTCTCTACTTACGAGAAATATAACATACCAAAAATGCGTCAACGATATCAGAGCCGATCACGTGGCCAGGGCACGACAAAGTATCATATACTCAATGCTACTGCGCCAGAAGCCAGTCGATCAGCAGTGGGAGAATAGAAAAAGCTAGCACCGCCAGTTCTATTGACCGCGCATATATAAAGGGGCCCGCCGCTGCCAGAAATCAGTCTTGATCGACAGCTCGAGCAGATCCGAGCTCCAGTACCAGCACCAGCCAAAGACCAGTAGAAATAGGGTCCAGTCAACTCCAGCCCAGTATAAGAGAAGACGCAAAATCAACCAGTCCAGTTAGTCGGAGTAGACCAGAGGAAGTATAAGTAGAGACAGATCACCAGGAATCCTAAGACGTGTGTACGATTTTCGTAATAGTCTAGGACAGAATATTGGCACACTGTTTTACCGTCTATCCGTCCCGTGCTGTTTCTGCCCAAAGACGTGCGCACGATTTTCGTATTGGTCTAGGACAGAATATTCGCACACTGTTTCACCGCCTATCCGTCCCCGTGCTGCTTCTGCCAAAAAGACGTCCGTACTATTTACGTATTGGTCTAGGACAGAATATTCGCACACTAATTTACCATATATCAAGCCCCGTGCTGTTTCAGCCCAAAGACGTGGCCACGATTTTCGTATTGGTCTGGATCAGAATATCCGCACACAAACTTACCGCCTATCCGTCCCCGTGCTGTTTCTGCTAAACGACGTGCGTACGATTTTCGTAGTGGTCTGGGTCAGAATATTCGCACACAGCTACCACCTATCCGTGCCCGTGGTGTTTCCGCACTTATACTCATAAGGCACCCGAACTCGTTACATACCCACTAGGGTATACTATGTGTGACTAAAGTATTGAAGTTCAATACTGAATAACCTACAGAGAACATGTTAGATTACAGTGACAATAGTGAACTAGATTTAGTAATAGTAACAGTGAAATATAGTAGTAGCTAACAAACTAGAGTTAATAGTAAAAGAATAATGAATTATAATCAAAATATATTAATTTAACAAAATAAGATTTAGTGCTGAAATAGAACTGTTAGGAATAAGAAACAGTGAATAAAGAAAATACAAAAAAACACCCGAATATATTATTAATAACATAAACGTCGAGAAACCCAACCCTGGACTACTCCAGAGCTATCCGCACACTAAGACACACGACGTTACACACTTTCGAAAATCATTGAAAGCACTCCCTCCGATTATATTGCTTTTCTACGAGATCAGTGATCGAAAAATAGACAAGAGACCAATCGATCTCTGTCATCGTTGAGCTGTGAAGTAGTGAAGACGAATTCAGTATCAATAATTAAAGTACAAGCACATAAAATAAGATAAACGATTTTTAAAATAAAGAACTAAGTTTCGGTTAAAAGTCGAAAGTAAAAAAAGAAGGAAGGTTAACAAATAAAGCCAAAAGAAGAGGAAGGATAAGAAGGCATGGATTTCGCGTGAAGATCGGAAGGGTTTAATTTATTTTACTGCAACACTTTTTTTTACTATATGATGGCTTAGTGGCGGTAGCGATTCGCTCCATTCTTTTGGATTATATACGTTTTATAACGTTTTATTAAAAACCGAATTTCGTTTCCTCAGCGTACCACCCTTAAGCTGTGAAATAAAACCAAACAAGTATCCAAATGGTATTTGGTAGAAAAAAAGTGATTTTGCCGAATGAAGTGTTTGTTGACTGCACTCAATTGGGATCACTTCAGTAGCTGATAAACCTCGTGTTATCAAGGCACTTGTTAACAATGGATTCAGATCATTTGAGTTTTTCCTTTGAATATTGTGAAGCTTTTAGCAAAGGAAATGTGTCAGTTCGTAGGTTTTCCTTTAGTTTCATTCAGATGTGGGAATAAAGTCGATTCGGCGTTATTCCGTTCGACTGTATATCAGGTACCCAAAAATTTGCTCGCAAAATGTTTTTAGGTGAAATTTGATGCAGGAACAAGAACAGACATTAATTGATAATGGGATAAGGCCAAACGTTGGAATTTGGCTCACTTTATAAAATTGCAATAACAGCGAATTTCAAAATTCGGCATTATCAGAGACTGTCATCGTCTTTCGGTTACACTAAAAATATTGGTGATTATACTTCGTCGCTGTAGAAATCGCTACAAGAAATTATTTATGATAATTATAATTTTACCAGTTTACAATGAGTTTTGTACTTTTATTTTTTTAATGCAAAAATGACTTCAGGCATTGAATATATGATGAAAGAAATTAGCTGTGTGACACGAGGTGTCGCTGCCGAAATTTTGCTCAGTTCCTATTCGAATTTTTAGTTTCAAACTGTTAAATAAAATTCAAAATACTCTATAAATGTAATAAAAACAAAAGACTATCTCGTATCTAATCGTAACTTTAAAATTTCCTTTAAAGCTCCACTTATAATTATTTATATATTTAAAGCTTCAGGTGAAAATCTATATTGTCTCTATTGAGGTAGAGGGTTCTCCTAACCCTCTCCCCCTAACACCTACTTTCGTACGCCACTGCATACCCAAGAAAGCAAAAGTTTGTCATGATGAGGATCTCCTTCCAATTAGTATATTACCTTACTTATCTCAGGGCTTGGAGAGAGGTGTGGCTTATCGAATAATGGTTTCCCATGAGTCTTACTGTGTCCTTTTTCTTCACAGTCGATTTCAGATTTCTCATGTCTTCACAGAGGTGTCCCGCAAGGTTCAATACTCGCACCTCTACTATTTTTCATGCATATTAGTGACTTAACCGAAGTTATCAGTCACGTTAATGTATACATTTGTATGGTGATGATGTATAAATTTATATCTCTCGTCGTCCAGGACTTATAGCATATGGTATACCCTGTTTACATACTGATCTTCTTCTCAATGGATACGTATCCAATAAATTGGAATTAAATACTGAAAAATAGAAGTGTTTGGTTATACCCAAGATCATTTTGGACACACATCCATTTCCCTTGTATCAATTAGGCGAGCTCAAAGTTACAATAACAACAGACGATGAGAAATCTTGATACCGAATTTCAACCGAACTCTAACATACATAGAATGACAATATAAAAAATGTCTTCGGCGAAGTAAACTGAAGAGATTGTATTACTCCACCTATTTTATGCATTTTAACATTCGGTTATCACGTTTAAAATCCTTGTTAATTCCTATAATAAATTACGGTGATGTTATTTATTGCAAACTGAATGCACTCTTCATTGACATATCGTCTGAACGTTGAATTTAACGTTGCTGTAAAATATTCATATACCATCCGGTGCTTTCACAATATGTGTCACATGTAGTTAAGAATGTACTGGGATACTCTCTCACAAACATAATTTAAAATACGAAACTTAACTTAATTTAAGTATTTCTTATTTCCATGTAAGCCACCCAGTACCACATTATCAGGTGCATCCTGTATCCTCACGAAACAATCTGAAAGAAAACAAATGCACAAATTAGTTCAAAATAACTCAATAAAGGGATTAGTAAACTAAAAACACATACACCATTGAATATTTATCATGCAAAAACTGCAAAGAAACTAATTTCTTGGCAGTACAACAAGAATAATAGGGGAAAAGATAAAGAATGAAATTTTTACATAAAATTCATATATACCCTGTATAATAAATACTTGTAGAACTTGCAGAGGTGTTAAAAGGTGCATAAAATATAAATTCATAGTAAATATATCATGCACTTTGTATACCTATCGATGTTGAGACGTTGCTGTTTTAAAATCTTTAGTTGAATTCTTGATTTTCCTTTTCTTTACATCGATTTATTTTTAATCTTAGATTTCTATCCTTTCTTGATTTTCTCTTGTATATATGGGAGAAAGAAAAGATTTGTTTTAATTATTTTGTTACGCTTTGAAAAATGATAATAATTATACATATACATATTTATAAGAGCGTAGAAAATAATAAGTCTTTTATTAATTTTTTGTTTTAAATAATATTTTTATTTATTTATTTATTTTTATTTATTTTGGTACTATCTTTTTTAAAAACTTTTTAGTATGAAAGTACATCAAATTATTCAGATGTGTTTTTGCGATGAAGTTCTGAATACTACTAAATATTTCTATTGACATTTTTGTATCTATACACTTCTAATACTAAGTTTTTTTGATGACTTTGTGTTTTCTATACAAATTTATTTTTTACAAAGTATATGTACACTTGATTAATTTTTGTTTGTATTTGTCAACAGTTATTCTTTATGTCGTTTCTAAATTTTATATTCAAAGCTTTTCCAAAATTTTCTATTATTTTAACTTGATTATTTTTTTGTTATTTTCACTTCCAAACATATGTATACACACATACATGTAAGTATGTAGTACGCTACATTTACTCCCCCCTGAGTGTCAGCGTTAACGGAAAACAAAAACAATAAAATGAACAAAAAAAAAAAATATTTGGAAATTTTTATATATTAAATGTGACTCGTTTCGTTGATTTCTCGGTGATTTTTTTCTGTGGTTCATTTACATTATCCACGAATGCTGGTTTTATACGATCGATAGATATTCTTGACGATTTTCCGTTTATACTGATTATGAAACTTTTGTCTCCCCTTTCGATTACCTTGAATGGTCCTTGATATGGTGGTTGGAGAGTTTGTTTGTTGTCTGTACGAATGAAAACGTATTCGCAATTTTCTAGTGATTTTGGGATATAGTGAGTGATACTAGATTTCCTCGAATCTGTTGGCATAACGTTTTGAAAATATTTCTGCAAAATTTGTAACATGTTGTTAGTATATGTTATATTGTCAGTGCCTTTTACGAAAAATTCTCCTGGAATTCTTAAGGCTTGACCGTATACTAAGTCTGCTGGAGAACATTGCAGATCCTCTTTAACCGTGGTGCGTATACCTAAAAGGATTGTATGCAGGTGATATGACCAGTTTATTGTGTCTTCGGTCGCTCTAATGGCAGCTTTTATTTCGCGATGTAATCTCTCGACCATTCCATTAGATTGTGGATGGTAAGGTGTTGTAGTAATTTTGTTACAACCTAGGAACTTGGATAATTCTTGGAATAATTTTGAAGTGAATTGCGATCCTTGGTCGGTCGTTATCCTTAATGGGACGCCGAAACGGCATATGTATTGTTGGTAAAATACTTTGGCTATATTATCTGCTGAAGTATTTTTAATAGGATAGGCTTCTGGCCATCGAGTATATCTATCTATGATTATTAAAATATGCGTATAAGTTTTTGATGGTGGGAGAGGTCCTACTATATCTAAGTGTACATGTTCGAATCTACAACTAGGCATTTCGAAAGATCCCAACGGTGATTTTGTATGTGTGTGTATTTTTGATTGTTGACATGATAAGCATGGCTTGGCCCACTGATTAATTTGCTTGTTCATGTTTGGCCAGAAGTATTTGTCACAGACTGATTTTCTTGTTGAACGTATGCCAGGGTATGACAATTCAGTTTTGAAAATCATTCTTCGAAGTGTGGTTGGTATGTATGGACGAGATTTACCTGTCGAAACTTCGCACCATATTTTATGATTGCTCTCGGGAATGTCTCTTTCTATAAGTTTATACCTACATTTTGAATTTTGTTGTTGGTGTTTTACCAGATGGTTTAATTCTTTTTCCTCTGCTTGCGCTAAGCTAATCACTTGTAGGTCAATTTTAGTATTGCTTTTAATTTCGGTACATTCTTCGTGATTAGTCGATATGCGTGACAGAGCGTCTGCTACCACGTTTGCTTTTCCTTGTATATGTTGAATGTCTGACGTAAATTGTGTGATGTAATCTAGGTGTCTAGCTTGCCTTGGGCTTCTCTCAGTTTTTGTCCAAATGGCATTCGTCAGTGGTTTGTGGTCAGTGAAAACTACAAATTTTCGTCCTTCGAGTGCATGTCGAAAATGTTTTATAGCTAAGTAAACTGCCAGAAGTTCTCTGTCGAAGGCTGAATACTTTGTTTCTGCATTTGTTAACTTCTTCGAGTGGAACGCTAAAGGTTCCCAATTATTGTTGTTTAGCTGTTGTAGTACTGCACCTATTGCAATGGCTGAAGCATCTACTGTTAAATTGAAGGTAGTGTCTTCAATAGGGTGTACTAGTAATGTTGCTGAAGCGAGAGCTTCTTTTATTAGTTTAAAGTTGTGTTCACATGAATTTGGCCATACAAAGTTTTTAGCAATTTTTGGCTTTTTCAATAAGAGAGTTAAATTATCATATATAGGACTTAGTAATTCCGCTAATTTTGGTACAAAGCTATGGTAATAATTTACCATTCCTATAAATTGTTGTATGTGTTTGATGGATGAAGGTGATGGAAAATCTTGAATGATTTTAATTCTGTTAGGAGAAGGAAGTATTCCATCTTTATTTATGTAATGGCTCAAGAAATTTAAGGAATTGGATCCAAATATGCATTTTGATGTATTTATATTTATACCGTATGCGCTTAATCGTTCGAAAAGAGTTTTTAAATGTATTTTGTGTTCCTTTTCTTTTTGGCTTGCTATCAAAATGTAATCAATGTATGTAAATACGTAGTCCAAACCTTTAGTTACTTCATTCATGAATCTCTGAAAGGTTTGTGCAGCGTTTCGTAGACCAAATGGCATTCTTGTGAATTCATAAAGTCCGAAAGATGTTGTTATCGCTGTTTTGTGTATATCTTCGGGAGCTACTGGAATATGGTGATATGCTCTTACCCAGGCGCGTATCCAGACCTGTAGCCTGGGGGGGGGGGGGGGGGTGGATCACAACTAAAAAGTTCGAGTGGGTGGGGAGGGGGGGGGGTTGAAAGAATAGGAAGAAGTCTCTTTTAATTTTTTTTATCATATATATACGAGTATATACGAGTAATCGGCGCAAAAAAAATATAAAAGCATTTCATTCCTTTTTTCAAACAATAAAATAAATATGTATTCCAAAATTACTTACCACCCTGTGATAGGTACGATAGATGACTTTTCGTTCGACACTATATAAAATCACAAAAAAATTCAAAAAAATTCGTACGTGTTTCAAATATGAAGAGCTACGAGCGAATGGCTATTATTGCCACTATTAGTACTCATAAGAAACTCAAAGAAACACCCCCACCGCAGGCAAAGATTGAATAACTAAATATAGGACATAGAAGATATTTTCGATTGTTTTCCATTTAAATGTACACGGCTAGAAAAAGACAGAAAAAAGAAGAAAAAATGACAAAAAGAAATCGAACTCTCTTTAAAATTTTTATGAATATGGACATAAAATGTGAAAAAGCTGATTACATGTAAATAAACGGAAATGGCAAATGATTCATTTTCATAAATAAATGAGAAGGGGCGGACTTTTCAGGTTTTACTCTCATAAAATGCTCCCGCGCTTTTGTGAAAACCGATTTTTGCTGAAATATTGTGAGAAATATCCAATGTTTTTTATAGTATAACCAATGTTTGTTAGTATAATTCCTATGATATTTGAACTGCACGTGCTTCTGTTTACATTCGTTTTGCTCTGATGAAGTGATTAAATGGGAGAAACTAATGCTGGATTCTCTGATATTTTCGGGAAAAATGAAAATTTTATTTGACAGAAATTTTACATCTCCTTTCAGCATCTGGGCCAAAGCGCAGTTTATCTTTTTATTAAAAAAGTGAAGTACTGTGACCGGGAGTGCATTATTATGAATAATTTGATAGGATTTTGAGGGATTTAATAAGATTTTGTCGTTCGGATAATCCTAGGTTCTCTCGTTTTTATACTCTACATGAAATCTAAGGATATACTAAGTTTGTCATTCAATTTGTAACACCTCGAAATAATGATGGTAGAACAAAATGGATTGAACACCCACGCATAATATTAAAAGTTATTTTGATTTTTGAATGTCCGTCCGTCCGTCTGTCTGTGCGCACGATAACTCAAGAACGCGTATACTTAGAGAGCTGAAATTTTGTACACGAACTTAAAAAAAAAGTAAAATTAAGTTCGAAAATAAGACAAACCGGGCAAGTCCTTCGTTCGGTTGCCATACAAAAATTTCGTTTTCCAATATATATTTGGATTGGACACGGTGTTTTCATTGTACTAGCAAATAAAACTTCAAAAATGGACTAAATCGGGCAACCCCTTTTAGGTGTTGCCATAAAAAAATTTAGAGTTTTTTCGTATGCTGTGAAAACGATTAGTCCAAGTCATTTTTATTGTACTAAAAACTTCAAAATACGAAATTCTATAAAATTGGTTATAATCATTTTTTTCGAAAAACCACTTCAAAAATCAAACTTGCCCAGAAGGGGCATCATCTAGAGTATCAATTCTAACTGTTTTACTTGTTTGTTTTTAACTCGTTGTCTCAGCTCAGTCGCACTACAATAATGCATAGCGAAGCTCTTTCCCCCATTCATTCAAAGACATAAGTACATAAGTATATGACATTACTTGTTTCCTTCTAGAAAACACGAAAAATTTCCAATCTTCTTCGCCTCTGTCTTAACTTATCATTAACTAAACTTTGCCGCAGATTATCTCTGTGACACAGCAGCGCTAAAGGTATAAATTTAGAGAAGTGCGCTATATCACCAGCATTAAACGCTGTGCCGTACCATACAAAAATCGCCCTGTGAAACTTTTACAACGTGCTCTACAGTCCAGCGCGATTTGCTTCAATTTACCGCGTAGGTGAGGTGGCACTCTTTGGGTGGGGTCATGACGTTTAGCGTTTAGCTGTCTATAATCACCACAAGGACGCCAATCTGAGCTATTTTTCTTTGCAACTAGATGTAGTGCTGAAGCTATTGAAGATGATGAAGGTTGGCATAGACCTAATTGTATCATGTGGTCAAATTCCATTTTTGCAATTTTTAGCTTTTGACCATCCAATCTGCGTGGTCTAGTAAAGGGTAGTTGTCCTTTTGTTGTAATGTGATGTACGACATTGTGTTTTACAGGTTCTCCATAACGAGGAGGTTCTGTTAAAGATGGAAATTGTTGTATTATATTTCCGTATTCATTTTCGATTGTAAAATGCTTTGGAGATGGCGTGTTTGCCTTTATGGTCATACCACTTACTGACAAGTTTGTGTTGCCATCTATTAAGCGTTTGTTTTTTAGATCTACTAAAAGATTGAATTTTGTTAAAAAATCGGCTCCTATTATTGGGCGGTTTACATCAGCGATAATAAATGGGAACGTGAAGTCCCTTCTTAAACCAAAATTGGTTTTGAATAATCTTGTGCCAAACGTGTGTATTGTAGAACCGTTCGTTGCGATAAGAGTAAGAGAATCGTCTCTCTTGTATCTGTTGCAAAAAGTGGTAGGAACGACTGAAAGGTCTGCTCCAATGTCTATTAAGAATTTAAATTTGTTGCCTTTATCAAACATAAATAAACGTTTTGAATTAACATTAAAAGAATTGGTTGAACACGTCGAGGGGTTACTTAGTTTTTTGAATTTTGATTGTTCTTGAAATAACATGGGGTTATACATTTTGTTGCCTTTTCCCCAAATTTCTTGTGGTACCAACAGATTGTCGAAAATCTAGTAGCACTTGAAGAACGACTTCTGGAATGATGTCTACAGTCTGAAAAATTTCTTTTATTTTGCAAAGTTATATTTTTAATTGATTGTTCAAGAGTGTTAATTTTATTTTCTAAATTACAAATTCTGTATATTAAACCAAAATCGTTGTTTAAATTATCTGTGCTGAAGGCTGAGATATATTGCGTTTTTGCTATCTCGTGGATTCTGTCTGCTGACTGTAGAAGTTCGTTTATGTCTCTGTCTCCTGCTGTTGTTAATGCTATGTTTATGTTTGTTGGCATTTTTCGCATCTAAAGTTTTTTTATAAAGTTGCCAGATAATTCTGAATCTGAACCTGCTAGAATTTTCATTGCTCTGAAAAACTGTGATGGTCTTCTGTCACCAATCTCAATATCCGAAAGGAGGAGTTCCAATTTCTTCTCTTCAGTCTCGGCAAATCGTTGAATTACTGCGTTCTTCAGCGTGTTGTATTTATCAACCTGCGGAGGTGTTTGTAGTATGTCTAGCACTTTCATGATCACATCCACTGGTAACGCTTGCACTACATATGTATTCATATTTTGTTAGGTCCTGGCTAATACCTTTTGCGGCAAATTGTGTTTCTGCCTGGATGAACCATGCTTTCGGGCATGGTGTCCAAAACATTGGCAACTTGACTGCAATGGCATTTAGCACTGGACTATTTCCTATAACCGGCGTGTCTCCGATATTTTCGTTCTGCATTTTTGAAGAAATCACCGAAAAATCACACTTAACACACGGGTAAATTACTTTCGCGGTATTTTGACTTAAACTTTTCTTTATAATCCGTGAGTTGACGCGTTATTGAGAGAAGAAACGTACTTAACGGAACTTATGATAATTGATAATTATGTACATATACATATTATTTGTAATTGAATATAAAATTTTATTTAGAACCTTGTTTTTTTCTTTTTTTTTTCTCTCTTTGTTTTTCTTATCTTGAAAATTGTAGTCTCCTTTTTTTTTTTCTTTCAAAATTGAATTATTCTTTTCTTCTTGTTTCTTAAGATCTTCTATTTTCAAGGATTGATCTGATTGGTTCCTTACCGCTGGTGGGGGAAACCAATGATTAATATTGAAAATGATGTCTATGTAGTTTTGTTCATCACGTCGGGGTCACCAATATCGATGTTGAGACGTTGCTGTTTTAAAATCTTTAGTTGAATTCTTGATTTTCCTTTTCTTTACATCGATTTATTTTTAATCTTAGATTTCTATCCTTTCTTGATTTTCTCTTGTATATATGGGAGAAAGAAAAGATTTGTTTTAATTATTTTGTTACGCTTTGAAAAATGATAATAATTATACATATACATATTTATAAGAGCGTAGAAAATAATAAGTCTTTTATTAATTTTTTGTTTTAAATAATATTTTTATTTATTTATTTTTATTTATTTTGGTACTAACTTTTTTAAAAACTTTTTAGTATGAAAGTACATCAAATTATTCATATGTGTATTTGCGATGAAGTTCTGAATACTACTAAATATTTCTATTGACATTTTTGTACCTATACACTTCTATGTATACTAAGTTTTTTTGATTGGCTTTGTGTTTTCTATACAAATTTATTTTTTACAAAGTATATGTACACTTGATTAATTTTTGTTTGTATTTGTCAACAGTTAAGGCCAAAACACAGTGAGGACGACACAACAATGTTGGCAACTTAGTTGGCGATAATGTCGCATTTGAAATACAGTGAACGCGACTCGACAAATGTTTTTGACAGCTATCTCTGTTTTATTTATTGTAAAAGAAATGGCAAAAAGGAAAAATTTAAGGAAAATCGTTAGTATAGCTTATGCGGCATACTTAAAATTGCAAAACTTATAGAAAAAACTAAAAAGAATACTAAGAAGAGATTTCTATATATGGGATGACGTTTATTGCACAATTTAACTTTTTCTCCCATTTTCTCTATTAATTTCTCCTCAAAACCCATAATTTGTTAAACTAATAAATGAAATTAATTTTATTCAAGTTTTTAATAACTAGTTTATTTACTATTATCTTTTAATTTACTATGTTTCATAAAAATATCCAAATCCACATAACATGAATGTCAATTATTCACTGTCCACACAGAAATGTCAATTATGTTGGCGACTAATTTAGAGATTTTCCCAAACTTTTTGTTGGCAACTTATCGCGTCGCCCTCATTGTGTTAAGTATATGGGACTTCCATATATTCGAATCTTTGACAGCAACCAATTTACGGCGACTTTGTTGTGTCGTCCTCACTGTGTTTTGGCCTTTATTCTTTATGTCGTTTCTAAACTTTATATTCAAAGCTTTTCCAAAATTTTCTATTATTTTAACTTGATTATTTTTTTATTGTTATTTTCACTTCCAAACATATGTATACACACATACATGTAAGTATGTAGTACGCTACAATACCCTAAGTGAAATCATAGGGTATATTACGTTTATCATTGCGTTTGTAACACATATGTTAGAAATAATGATGTAGAGCAAAATGGATTGGACGCATAAAATTAAAAGATGTTTTGATCTTTTCATGTCCGTTCGTCCGTCCAAAACGCGTTTACTTAGAGTACTGGAATTTTGCATACGGGCTTTTTGTTTTTTTTTTAAAGTAAATTTAAGTTCGGAAATGGGATTAATCCGGCAACTACTTCGTAGGGTTGCCATACAAAAATTTCGTTTTTCACTATATACTTGAACACTTCCTGAGAACGCGTCGACGTAGAGAGTTGCAATTTGGTGCACAACGTTTTCATAAAAGTAGTCAATAAAATTTCAAAAATAAACTAAATCGGGCAACCCATTTTTGGTGTGACTATATAAAAATTTAGGTTTCTTACGTATACTGTGGAAACGATCAAACCTAATCGTTATTATTGTACTACAAAGTTCCTGAGAATCTGGAATCCTATGAAGTTGTTATAACCATTTTTATTATCCGACGAACCGTTTTAGGAATATATGTATGCGAATAATCAAAAATAAAATTTGCACAGACCATACGAAATTACATACGAGCATTCACCTAGGGCAGGGGTCGGCAACCTGCGGCTCAATAGAATTGTACATGTTGCTCTTGATTAGTTTAATAGTACATATTGTAAAATTAACTGCAATATTGGAATTGCCAAACAAATATAATAATCCTGCGTACACATCAAAATTCGTGGCAGATCTCATGCATGTAAACCTAGCTTTAGCTAACCTTGCTCTCCACACTCACCGACGCCACACTCAAAATCAAAGCGAATAGAAACAGAAGCGTTACCAAATTTATTTGGTCTACCGCCCCCTTTTCGAAAATAAAAAATTTTTCTCAGTATCCCTTGGAAATCTACATTCTTTAAGCGAACAAACAGAAAGATATAAATGTAGGTACATACATATGTTTTTAAATTAGTAAAGAAAGATGTTGTAATTATCAGACTTTGAAGTTTGAAATAATAACATTATTTAGTAAAATTACAGAATATTAATATAACGAAGAATGATATGAAAATAAAAATTACGAATAGCATTATAAATAATCCTAATGAGTAGGATGAAACTGGTGCGCTGCTATCAATGTATTAATCCGCGGCTTTATTTTTCTCAGCATCATTCTTAAGTCGCCGCGATTAGCTATTTGGATACGTTTTTTTTTTAATATTTCTGACCATACGTTCCACTAAATACTATAAAGGAAATTCAATTAAAAACTTTTATATTATAGCCCATAATCTACGATAAGCTCTAGGAATCTGCTTTTGCAGCCAGAACTGTCGGTAGCCGTATTTGAATTTAAATATAAATTTGTCATTTTTTGTTACTTACATATATTTATTTAACGCCCCCCTGGATCGTTCCAGCGCCCTTCAGGGGGCAGTATCGTGCACTTTGGGAATCCATGATCTAAGACCTTGTCTTCCCTTTAAAAGGAAATTTCTAATAAGGTGCTGATAAAGCAGTTGTGAATCACTGTGAAAATACAATTTGTACGTTCAGAGAAACACGCAGTTTCGATTGTAGCCCTTGCCATGCAAAGGTCACCACAGGGAAATTTTCTTAGTTTGTACGATTGTGTATATTCCAAAAGGTAAAATAGCTTTCGAATGGAATGGCCATTAAAAAAATTAAATTTTGATATACTTGAATTGCTATTCCATTTTCTTATTATTTTACTAAATATTTTTGGCTTTATAATATTTTCATTTCTTTCACTCTTGTATTATAAGTAAATTTCATCACAGAACTTCTTAAAGAAATTTTCTTGTGTCTAAACTAGAATGCTTTCGCTTTAGTGTAAAGCTATAATTTTAGAAAATATTTATATAAATCAGACTAGCTAAAGTTGCCCGTTCTTAGAACGGTTCTCTTTAAGATCGTAAATTTTTATTTTTTTTAAAGATGTTTTAATTTCTTCAATTTTTTTTTACTATTTGTTATTTTTTAATCCTGAGTCTGGACTTTTTTTTAAGTTTGTACTTCTATTATTTATGGATTTGTTTAAAGACCTAGAAGTATTTTAGAATAGATATTTTGGAGGAAAATCTTTATGACTTTTTTAAAAAAAAATATTTTAATCAATAAGCTTTATTAATAAAATCCCAAGAGGTTTTGGTACAGAACAGAAGATATAGTTTTCTCAGGGATTTTTTATAACCAAAGACAAGAACACGGAATATCTGTAGTATATTTCCAAATATACAGTAGCAATATCGACAAATAACTGCTTCCAATTAGAAAATTTATTTGTAAATCAACTCTCTAACTCCAGAAAAACATATTTGCACATTTAAATTCGTAAAGCGGCAATTACAAACAATTTGATTGACTTTGATAGGTCCCTTTTCGGGTCGCGAACTATAGTATCCACATGGAAAATACTCCACTTTTTCCACAGAATAAAATAAAAAAATTCTGGACCTTCTCTCAGTGAAATATTATTCGAAATTTTTGGTATTTTTCTTATTTTTATCTGATTTTAGGTTAGATTTTTTTAAACATTTCGCAATTAAAATTATTCTCATTGATTCAATGTTGAACATTTCGAAATATTTCAATAGTTGTAGTATAAATAAAAAGCAAGAAATGTTAAGAGTCAGTGCAACGTTTAATCACAATCTGGTGGTGGTGGTGGGTAATCAACCAGACGACGACGGCGGTCCATTTCAAACAACTCGAAAATTGATGATACGTTTTACATCTTAATAGCAACATCAATTCATTTCCGGTCTTACACGATTTTCGAAACCGCGGAAAAGAACTACTATCGTAATAAGTTATCTATGGAAGAGTGAAGAGCTGGCTAATTCTATTGGTGTAGGACTGTAGTAGGTCCATTAATAACAAATAGCGCCACAAATTGTACATGTCAGCGCTGCTCTTTAGTCCAGCAATGGAAGTTTAAAATTAATTTTCGCTAAATACATTTTACCAGGGGGAAGTGAAATCTACTGATTACACGCTGAAATATTGCAAACGACTCACGTTAATGCATACATGTGCTCTGTGTATGCGCCCATGTGTACATATTTATATATATATATACGGATACGAATAGTTGGTAAGTATGCGCATTTGTTTTAGGACGTGCATGTTCGTAGATTTGAGATAATTGGAATAGTTCGAAAATTAGACCAAAATGTATACTCGAACCTCATAATATCGATGTCTATGGGCATTACGACCCCGTACGCAAAGCTGATAAATAAATAATTATGAGCATTTGCAGAAGAGTAGTAAACTGCATGCATTTTCCCATTATAGGAAAATCTTGTTTGCCGTTGCTGCAGTACTCGAAAATGTTCCGCGTGAGAGACTTTTAATATCGGACGATTTTGTAAACGCATTAAAAGTTCGATTTATAAAATGGAGATTAATATTGTATGTATGTATATCTCTAAAAGGATCAAAATGTTTACATAATCCACCTCTTTTATTATTATTATTATAAGTTTAGGATATTAAAAAAAAAAAATAAAAACAAGCTCATAATAGCTTTCATCAGGTGCACGTTCAAAACGACGTACCACATTCCAAGTATTTGAGTATTTAAAACTTGGGTGTAGTTATGAAAAATAAGAGACTCGCTTTTTTCAATAGTTAGATTAAGTTAGAGCAGCGGCCATTGGAACTAGGAACGGTCAGTTGTCGGGACACGTCAATCGAACCTACTTCGCAGTTGGTTTAACTGCGGAGCGACTAGAACCACACACAGCAATTGTAATCATTACCTGCTCCCATCTGATTGTCTGCTATTACTCCTAATTCACGGAAGAAGTAGTTGCTTAGTGAGTTTGGCAAAACTGGGATATTCACACAACTTTCCACTTCCTCTTTGTCCATAGAGCTTTTATAGAAGTCGCTGTATGGGAGTTCTTAAAACATTCCGCATATTTACTACAGAGAAAAGGTTCGGTGATAAGGGCTATAATATTGCGCATGGCTCTACGAATCAATTCAATTCACATCAATTAATATTATTTTCGGTTTAAATGCTACAAGATTTATAAAATTTTATTAGCAAAATTAATGGATTAAAGCTACTGCATGTAACTAAGAAAAAAAACAAAAAAAAAGATATCTACCTACAATATATACCATACATATATTATATACTAACAACATCAAAAATAGATACACAGAAATAATTGAATTAAGAGAAAAGAATTAGGAACTCTGCGACAAGTTCCTGACTGTGCAGAAGAGTTTGACCCTCTTGATATCGTTGGGAATATGATTTCACAGTCAATTAAGCAATCTGTACAAACCCTAAAAAATCGAATTTCCGAATCGTGAAATGAGAAGGTTTGAAGGCAAGCGCTGAATCATACTACTCAAGTAAGGAGGCAGTGCGGTAGGAAGAAGGTTATAAAGGAAAAAGAAGGCAATTCAAAGCAGTGTCTACAGAATATCCAAGCAATGTGAAATTAACGTGTCATACCTGATTGAATTTATGTAGATCAAACACAAATCTTATGCAATCGTTCAACGCAATATTGACCTTTTTAGTATAGTAAGAGTCGAAAACTATTAGTCCATGCGTAAAAATTTCTAGTATCAGAGAACGTATTAGTTGAAAAATGAATCTAGGAATGGAATAGTCAGTAGCGTAACTAAGGATGTGTACCCCCCCCCCCCCCCCCACCCGCAAAATAACAGGAAAATTTAATGTTTTGTGTCAATTGTAAGGAAATATTTTCTGAACTTATGTATGATGTTTCCGATAATTTTGTACAGGGAGATGAAATTATTCCCTTCTCCTTTTTTAATCTCTCTTTTTTTTCAGGCAAGGAATTCCCACAACATGGGAGAATTCCTTTCACTCCACTCCTCCAAGCTAGAGTTGAGCAAAAAAAAAAAAAAAAAACAGGTTTCCTGGATACTACGAGTAGTGTTGCCAAAGTTTAGATTGCCAAACTTATTTGTTTAGATTTACTTCGTGCTCTAGATTCATTACTAAACCTGTTAAAAAACCACTGGCAACCTCAGCATATGCTCACGAAAGCACATTAAAAGGAAAACCGATGAGTATCTGAGAGAAACGTTTAAGCAAGCCAAAGCGAAAGGAAAAAGCTTCCTACATAAGTAGCCGGAAATATCCGAATACTCAAAGTAAGAGCCCGAGTTCACTTATCACCGCACCATACAACAGTGTTGTGAGTTTGAGCGAATAGCAAAACTCTTCAACGTGAAAATCTGATCTTATACATATTTTAATTTTCGTTCATTGTTTACTTATCTAATATTCTAAAGTTAAAGTAACACTCCTCTCTCATCTACAAACTCTAATACATGCTAGCAGCGTGTACGCCTAAGGTCAGCCAAATTATTCCCAGAAAATAATTTACAGTGTTTTAGTTTTAGGCGTACCTTTTTTCTCCATTTAAATAGAATCAATAAATAGAAGAATTCTCGACATTTTTATTGTTATATCATCACTACTGTCTAGCCAGCGTATTTGTAGCTTCTAAAAGCCTATGATGGTATAAACACTTTTAGATGGAACTGAAATAATGAAATAATTACAGAGTTAATATGATTTTTATTAAGAAACCGAATTTTAAATGAGTGAATCTAACTGCTTATTAATCGAGTGTTGTTATTTTATGTGGTTTCAAGTTTCATCACTTCATATGAAAATATTAATTTTGTGCGTTTTTGTTGACCACCCTGCGGGGGCGTTAGTAACGCCAGTGGGTATACTATGGGATTATAATAGACGCCGATGTCATGCGTAAATTTTAGAGAGATTATTTTTATCTGATCACCGTACAACATATTTGAAATATGTACAACATCCAAATTGAGCACTCTCTCATGATAATAATATCGATGTCATTCAACGATATTACAGGTAACATAAAATATCAATTGTTCCACAAGAGAATACAATGTTCCGTGCAAAACATTAGCAACGCATGGTGTGAGACAATGAAAATGCAAAAAAATGGAAGAAACTGTTTATTTTCAGATCTTTTTTTTCTTTATTCTTGTCAAGTACAGTAAGGTTAAATAAATAAAATCCAAAGGAATTTTTTGTTATTACCAAAAATATAATTTTTTTCAAAATTCAATATTCCGTTCATTTTACTCACGTGCAAAACAATAGCACATTTTAATATTTTGTGTAATATCCGTTATGTCTAATGACTTCATAGCCATAGATAGACATAGATTTAATTAATCTATCAATTATGTCAGGCGAAATATTTTCCCATTCACTTTTAAGGGCTTCCATTAATGACGCCTTGTTACCAAATTTCCTTCCACTAATTTTTCTCTTCAAAATACCCAAGAGATTTTCAATAGGGTTCAAATCAGGCGACTGGGCCGGCCAAACCATGACTTGAATCCCATTTAACTGGAACCATTCTTTTACTACCTTCGAAGTGTGTTTCGGATCGTTATCCTGTTGAAACACCCATCGAAGTGGCATTTCTTCCTCAGCGTATGGTAACATAATCGTCTCTAGTATATTTTTATACTTGAAACGATCCATTATACTGTTGATTTCATAAAGAGGACCAACTCCTCTAGCCGAAAAGCAACCCCACAACATAACGCTACCCCCTCCATGTTTGACTGTAGGTACGCAATGTCGTCGGTCAAGTCGTTTTCCTTTGGGTCTTCGAACAAAACGAATTCCTTCGCAATTGAACAGGTTAAATTTGCTCTCATCACTAAACAGAACAGTTCTCCACTTCGCAATCGACCAATTAATGTGATCCAAAGCGAATTTTAATCTAAAAAATCGATGTCTCATAATAGCAGAGGTCATGAAAGAAGCTGGTAAATATGACCTGTTTTTTGCATGTCTCTTCGTCAATAAAGGCTTTTTTGCAGGACGATAACCACGTAAATTACTCTGTATAGCGCGCCTTCGTACAGTGCTGGGGTTAAATGTTAGATTCAAGGTCCTGATAATTTCCGGTGCGGGTGTGAATGGGTAATTCCTAATTATGGAAAGTATTTTCCGATCTTCCCTTTTTGTTGTTGCTCTCGGTCGACCACCTGTATGTATCGCCTCTGTGTGTCCTGTTTCCCGAAATTTCGCAAGTATTCGATTTACGATTGATCTGTTAATGCCATATTTGTTTGCAACACTGTTTTGCGTATTTCCAGCCTGTACTTCCTGAACTAGTTTTAATTTAAACTCACTATTATATTTTGTAGGTGCCATATTTTAAAAGATTAGCAAAATCTGGCTAATTACTTATGGATGGTGAAAAACTAAACTAATTTGGTAAATTATCACTGCAGACTATCATGTAAATTTAACAAATTTTAACCAACATAAAATAAACGTTATTTTAACGAAGTTTACACAAGCGTTGCTGTAGTTTTGCACGCGCGCAAAATGTGTGGAATATAAAATTTTGAAAAAAGTTATAGTTGCGGTAGTAGAAAAAATGTTTTTCGTTGTTATTTATTTAACGTCAATGTACTTGACATGAATAAATAAAAAAAAAATCTGAAAATTAACAGTTTCTTCCATTTCTTTGCATTTTCATTGTCTCACATCAAGCGTTGCTAATGTTTTGTACGATTGATTTTTCGATGTTTTTTTTAAGTTTCTGTCTTTAGTTTTAGGCTATTCCCCAATCAATTGAAAATTCTATTCAAATCGGTGTTCATCCATGAGCCGCAATCTTCAATATGGTCAATTGGATTGCTTAAGTAGACCTTCACGTCATCTGCATAGGTGTGATCAATATCAACATCACGTACCACCTCAGGCCATTCATTGATGTATAAACCAAAAAGCAGTTAATCCAGAATGGTTCCCTCAGGAGCCCCATCGAATAAAGGTGTAAAGGTGGGAACTCAGATCGAACATTTCTACTTGCGGTTACCCTCTGAAAGCGTGGATTTAACAAACATTTAATAAACATTGTACTTCTAGTGAAATAAGAGCATTTAAATAATTTTTCGAGTAGGGTTTTATGGTAAAAGTTTTCAAAAGCCCTGGAGAACTTCAGCAGTGTTAAAATCTAAATTAAGCTTTTATCGAGTGCATAGTGAATTTCTGATGACACAAGAAGAATGATTCTTCAGATTCAAATACGATTTGCCAAAAAATTGTTAAGTTATTTTTCAGAATATAATGTTGAATCTGCTAACAGCTCTTCGAAAACTTTCGAAAGAAAACTATAGTTATAAGAAATCGCGGTGACATTCCATCAGGGCTATTGGTATTACATTTAATATCCAAAATAGCATTACCACTGAGTGTCTCCACCCAATTCAGTCCGCTAAAGCTATTATACTATTGCTGTTGGATCGCTGTTCACTACTATTGAGGTATGTGCAGTATATAAGGTATTTATATGACTCATTTGGGTTTTTAGATTATTTTCAATTACCCTGTTGAAAAGCTACAACTAGACTTTGTTAAAAGAATGCTTCGTTTACCAACAGCTATCTCCAACTATATGATAAATTTAGAGTTTGAGCTCTGTGATATGTATATACATTTACACATTGAAGTGCCATTTTGACTACATGTTGAAAATTCTGTTTCGTCTTTCTCCCAATAGGCTCCCTCATCAGCTGGCCTTAAAAGTGGTTAGTAGGAACGTATTCTGGTATAGTAATTGGCAGGAATTAGCCAGTTGCCATAGTTTAGATGTGAATATATCAGGTCGGTCCTATAGCCATTTAAAAGCAATTCTAAATAATCTCGTCTACAGAGAGGAAGCAGTACTTATTCAAAGAGCTACTGACAAAGCTAGGAGTTCAGTATGGCAAGAGCTTTATGATAAACTGTAATATTGTAATGAGAGCAGCTATCTTCGTGACGAATTCTCAGCTAAAAAAATTAATTTGATTATCAGGTATAGGGGAGGGCTTATAAATTTGAACGCCAGTCCGTTTAAAAATTCTGGTGGAACACTTTGCTCACTTTGAGTTTGGAGGAGGACGAAAACTTGTTACATTTCCTCGGAATTTCTGTCAGAATTCCGCATTAGAGCCTTTGGGAAAAACAAACTTGGTGAAGCTTTAATTAAAGACATTTTAAATGGAAAAAACAACTTTAATGATTTGTTTTTAAATGCAACACCAGCTTGGAAATATCGTTCCTTTTTGGTGAATAAATTTAATACTTAACCAATTAATACTTTATTTTTAATAAAAAATTAGTACAAAGCTATTAATAATGAAAATATACTTAGGTTGCTAATTCCAACAGACGGCCTTGATTGCCATTGTTACAGTTTATTTATTTATTATTTGAACAAATTTCTGATTATTTACTTCTACTTTTTTTTTTATATTTATTTTTAAATTTTTCTTAAGCATAGTGTATACACCATATACATATATTGTTATTTTTCTCCTTTATAAATTTATTTTCTCTATGAACTATATTTGAATTTAGAATGGGAATATAAGAAATTATGTTAGCTAATATTTGGAACTGAATAAACATTACTTACTTACATACTTACTTACTTACAATCACATTATTCCCATTGACAACAGCGTTCCGCAGATTTCGCTACAACGATTTTGTTGGAATATTATTATATTAAAGTTTGGCCACGAGAACTTTATGTAGAACTGTTGTTTTGTTGGAGCATATTTGTGGCCATAGAAGAGAGTATTGAGAAGGCGCAAAACTCAATCCATTACTCGAACTTTCTTAGCTAATTCATCCGCTGCTTCTTTTTTTAATATTTTACTGTTATCAGTTATTCAGCCTGGACTAACTCTATAGAAGATACATAAGGTCCAGATATCAAGGATCAAGATTATCGATTATCTTGTCACGTTATACATTAGAAAGTTACTCTAGTTTCGACTTCTGTTATAGCGTTTTCTACATTTTTCCAACAGCCGGAATTTATTTTAGGCTTAGGCATATTAACTATGTTAAAGTGTATAGGCCATGTGTAGATAGTGCAGTTGGAGTAAATAACAGTGTGTCCGGGTGTGTGGAAACAAGCTCTTTGTTCATATATTGGTATATGAGATAACTCTTTCAATACAGGAGTACATATGGGTCTATGCTTAATTGTATTGCCAAAATAACTAGAGCCAAGGGTTTTAATGTACGGTATTTCAATACTGAGTCAATCCAAATACATTCGAAGTATGTAGGATTCAGCCTTAATTGGTAAATAAGATGCTAAAAAGAAAAAAAAAATTTATTTTTAAAAACTCGGCTTGGTGCAAAACATCCAATTTTTTTTTGTTGGCAGCACGAAACTGCAAATCCACACACTAGCCCATGGATATTTATATAGGAGTGAATACATACCTGTCTCAGAGGTCTGCCATTTGTAAAAATTTTCTAAGATCGTCAACGAAGCAATTTGTTAAAAAAATCCCATAATCTCACGTTGAATCCAGCCGCTTGACCACAAAGCACTGAGCGATAATGATGAAAAAACATTCCCAACCTGGTGCCCCAAAGCTTCACGGTATCTACGGTGCAGTCATAAACATCCCCAGATAGGCACATTCCGCAAAATAAAGGCACACTACTCATCATCACTTTAATAATTGGCTTATCAGTTTTGCAAGCTTTTAACATTCAACACTTCGCGTAAAATACAACCGATACTTTAATAAATAATCGCGGAAATTTCGCCACAGCAAACCGCATTGCATATCTAAAACTAAAACAAGCCCACGTTATTTTTATTGCCCGATGCACTTTTACAATCTACACAGTAAGCACTCAGTAAGTCGACCGTGATAGTGCTATTAATCTCGTCCCATTCAAACTGAAATCAAAGTCGCTCTACTCTGTAGTCAGAATTCCCCATTGCTTCATAGACGGCTGCAGAGAAGAATCTTACGGTCACCCACTATTAACGAAGGTTGCAGTTTCCATAGAGAATAGGATCCAAGTGGAAACTCTCTGAGGCATCACCAGCAGTGTTGCCGAAAGGGGTAGGAATAAAAGTAGCAAGACTCGAAGGAAAAAGTAGCAAAAAGTAGCAATCTTTAAGAAAAAGAAGTATAAATTAATAGTAACATTTTATTTTTAAAACAATGTAAAAAATCTTTCTGTTAACAATAAAAAATATTAAGACAATTCATACCAAATAAAACTGAATAAGTCGCAAAATTAGAAAATATATGTATAGAGCTTAGTTGAACCAAAAATATTGATTTTTTTCCGTAAATAAATTCATTCCATTTAACAGCACATAATAAATAAGGTAGTACATATATGTATATATATATTAAATATTTTATCTCGATATTGATGACTATTAAACGCAATTTTAAGTTGCTTTATGCAATTACGGTGTCCAGACAAAGTATTTTTCTTTTTGACTTTCTACTTGCCCTTTTGCAAACATTATGCATTCAATGGTCTTTAGATCAAATTTTTTTGATTTATTTGTTTTAGTTAGTTGGAGATCTGAGAAGACTCGTTCAGTGGCAGCGGAGATGTGTGTTAGACACATTAAATTCATTACGAAATCATAAAGTTCTAAAGAAATAAAAAAAGTCAAAATATAAGTCAAAAAATTTTCAGGATCAGTCAACTGATTTAAATTCGATTGCACCTTTAAGATTCGCCATTGTGTACTAATTTTTTCTACATCAGAATGTTTATAAAGATTTGGAAATGCTTTTAATAATGGCAAAATAGAATCGTTACATTTGCATGTTCCATCGGGATCTCTAGACAAAACAGGTGTTTTAAAATGTCGCTTTTGAAATCGAAGCGTTTTCTTATTTGACTACACAATTCAACATAAAACGAAAAGATATGTGACCTTACAGTTGTCAAAACTGAATCCACTAAACTCTTTTCTGCAATAAATAAATCAGCATTTGCACTGATGTATATCTCATTAAGGGGCAAATAATTCTTTTGATGTTATAGCTCAATGTCATTCAGCCAATATTAGTTATTTATTAAGTCAGGTTTAATGAAAAACGACAAAATTAACTTGTAATTTGTCTCAATTGTTTTGCATAATAATGTAACCTAAATTTTTCTCCTTGAAACTCTAAGTTAATATTAGTTACAACTTGACAGATTTGTGACAAAAAGTAAAATATGTGTATTTTACTTAAAGGATTTCGTCTTCTAACGAAGATGATATAAGAAATAATTCAAGAGCTTGCTATTGCACCCAAAATTCAATCAACAACTTCCTTTAAATTCTTCCTGAAATTCTCTAAACTCCTATATTCTTTTAGAAATTTTTTTTCGAACTTCCTCTACTTTGAGTATCTAATAAACTCGATTGTCTGAATTTATGTAAAAGTAGCATTTTAGACAGAATAATAGAATAAAAGTATCAAAGTAGCATTTTTGCAATGACATGAAAAAAAGTATCATTTTTGCTACAATTGTAGCAAAGTGGCATGCATCACTGATCACCAGTCCAGCTGATCTTCTCGAACGTGACACAGTTTCACATTTTGTTGCTAACCTATATTCGAAAGTTGGTTGCTATCTACGAAATATTTCTCTCGGTATTAGCAAGCAATATATTTGTAAAAATATATAACTTAAAATAATAAAAATTAAATAGAAATTAAGAAGATGCTTATCGGTTCATGAGTGATTTTCTGCAGTGGAAATGACCCTTCCAGATTACTAGGCGTGAATTGCATAAAAAACACAACCTAATTTTAAATCGTATGAAGATATTATCATTTTGTAGATATCTTATAAAGATAATAATACTAGGAACGACGGAGATTACCTGCGAGAAAAGTTAACATTATTATCATGCATTGGATTTTTGTGAATAAATGATTCGGGTTGTTTGAATTAAACACCTGTTTTGTTAAGCATGGATGCTGAACAAAAAAAGTGTTTAATTCACACAACCCGGGTCATATATTCCCTAAAATCCAATGTATGATATTCACGAAGGGCCAAAAACAACTGTAAAATTATAATGTTTGTATGGCTTAATTTAGCAATCGTAAATAATTATATAAATGACTTATTATTAATAATAGAAAATTTTTTATATTGATTGATTTGTTTCTGAATTGATAAATATGGTTAGTAGGTTAAGTCCATATAGATAAAAATTTTAAATTTGGCTTGAAGTAATAGCTTAACTTAGAAAATATTATTTTGAAAATGTCTTATTATAACTGGTGATAATGAGATACGCTAGTTGAGAAATTTTGTATATTAGACATAAATTGAACTATTAATAGAATTTATAATTAATGAAGACTATCTGCATGAACATAACAAGGTAAGCATCTACACTGGCGGGTCTTAAATTATTCTGTTTAGATTTTTACACCGATAACTTACATCTAGATGTGCAAAACTTACAAAAAAGCGGTCGAATTAAAACGAATTAATAGCCCTCTAATCGAAAACTCTATACATTCTCTCTCTCTCTCTCTCTCTTGCTGTATTATGCCACATAAGTTCTTCGCAATGATAGCCTTCTTTGGCTGAGTAAAAATTTAAAGAGCTGTCAAAAAGTGATCCGAATTTATATGGAGCTGTTCACATCTAGTTGTAAGTTGTCTCAGCCGATGTGAAGAATAAAATCAGCAGAAAATACCAAACATAAATTATTTTTTGTTATTTTAAAGATAATAATAACATTTATGTTGCATACAAACATCAATTAACTAATAGCTAAGAAGTAACAGTTTCAATTACAACGAAATTATACCACTCAAATTCTATAGTTCTACTCAAGTTTGAAACTTTTTATTTTCACGCATTTCTCATTGCACTGATTAGATCGGAAAATGCAAACATATCAAATTTCGCAATTATTTTCTTCCACAAACAATGACCCAATGAACTTAGCATTTAGTGTTTATTTTTTAGCTGGGAAGCAGAATTATTATAGTGTAAATCAAAGTAATTTTCCATCAATAAATCGACTTCTACTTAGTTACATTATAGTGTAAATCAAAGTAATTTTCCATCAATAAATCGACTTCTACTTAGTTACTTAAAGGTAAAAGTTCCCTTTCTTTACATAATTACTATAATTAGCAGTTTACAATTACGGACTCTTACAGGTTTAATTAGAAAGCTCCATGTAATATAGTAGGTTAGGTTAGGCTAGAGTGGTGGCCATTGTAAAAAGGATGCACGATCAGCGACACTTAGACCCTCTATGTGCCACTTTATTGGGTTGGAACCCTGCCTGGAAAAGATATCTAAGAGCTAGGTAGTGCGATGATACCAAGCACAAGATCAGGTCCCTCAACTCTTTATCTGCTAATTCGCCCAGTTCACAGAAAAAGTAGCTACCAAACATATTCTAGCTAGGGCATTCACACAGTAGGTGTCGAACGATTTCAACCTCTTCCTAGTCCATATAGCTTCTGCAGAAGTCATTATATGGAGCTTACATGCACTCTAGATATTTGCCAAAGCGGCAGCATCTCGTAATAACTGCAGTAAGATTACGCACATTATTCCGATTCCTCCTCAGTAGATACTCAGTGTTCACATGACCATGACAAATCTCGGGGCAAGGCTATCATGAAATCGCGCATGAAGTCAGTTCGCCCCATCTTTGATTTCCCGGTTTACAGGCATGTACAGAACACTAGAATCCTTCGTAGACATATATTCGTAGCAGAACCCTTTCTGGACAGAGGATCATCTGCCTCATTTCCAGGTATGTCCCTGTGATCAGACACCAAGCAGGGAATATTTCTGTGGTTAGCACCCAGTTTCCCAAGACCACAACGACACAGTTGCAGTTAGCTCGATCTAATGGTGCTTGAGCTTTGAATGCAGCTGGGCTATTAATACCAGTCCTGATGACTTGAGCGTTAGGTATGTACCTACGTCATAAGTTGTACCCAGCAGCTTTACTGATTTGCAAATGGTAGGCGGTATGATTCTTGTAGTATTTGATGTAGTGCTGAGTACACACTCGCTCCCACTCCTACATCCATTTTCGAACTATCCGTAAAGACACATTTATCAGAGTCATTTGCCATGCGATTACCATCCCACTCCTCTTTATTAGTCGAGAACGCTTTCTTAAAGTATAGTCTTGGACCAATGTAATTCGTAGCTCCTCGTATACAGTCTCTAGGACATACATATATAGTAATATAGCAAAAGTAAATTTTTATTTAAATCTAGTAAATATCATTATTTTGAAGTTAGTGAATTTATAATTTAAATGCCGCCAAAATAGAACAGTTCACAAGTGCCTCAACCTGTATCTTTCTAGTATTGAACAACGTTCGCACCAAAAAGTGCGTAATAAGATTTAGCGCAAAGTATCCATTGCTTGCGCAAGATCAGTCGATTTACGGTACGTATAAGTGAGATTTTTTTTTAACTCATTAAAATTACCCTCGCACTAATTGAAAATGTTACTTTGGAGAATTCGAAATTATATAGGCTTGGTCCAATGTCAACTATTATTATTCTTTCCATTACTAGACTTATTTCGTGTTTGCTGTTAACTATGTAGGTAGGTACATATTTGGTTCATTCATTTATTTTATAATGCCTGAGGCATAAACTAGGCCCGTCAGTATATAACAAGAAGAAACAATGTAATGAAATTTCACAACACTTCACAAGTTTATGTTAGTACTTGGATCCTTTTTATTAACAAATTTCTAATATTGTATGCAACATGTGCTTCAGGTTCACATGTTGCCTTTAACCATCAAAAATACCACTTTATTCCCAGTCTTGTGGAAAAGCGACAGTATTTTCGGTAAATTAATTTACAGGAATAGGATGTGCTTAAACTGGCTTAACATATCCCAGTCAAATGCCAGCAGTGCCCTGTAAAATACTCCATTCAAAGTGATTGCAATAAAATTGGCAGTAAAAAGAAGATGCCAACATCTTTCGCTATTTTGCTTGTACATGCGAAATAAAGACGCTATAAATTCTGATTTTACTCAAAAGAAAATTGCTAGGAGCATATGGCATGACATGTGTCACATAATGAAATGGTGTCACGACTAGCCCATAAAACAGGTCCTTTGTATTTAATGTCCTTTGAGACTGCACTGAGATACTACATATATGTATACTCTGTTGGAAAAATAAATAACCCATAAATAATTGGTCTTCTTTTGGGTACTCACTAGAGATACAGGTAGATTCATTCAAGGTATATACTCCCTAGTGAAATCGCTAACCTATATCACAATGTGCTTAGGACACATGACACAAAGTCCCTCACTTTATAGGCGTTTTATTCCGCGAAAGGTTTATTAACGTGAGGAAATAAAATATAAAACAGAACCTTATCAGTCAATTAGATTTTAGGGGTTATATTACGGCACGGTTATTTTTCTTTAGATATTAAATTTTGGGACCATTTATGGTTAATTTAAGGATCAGATGAGATTAGGAAGTAAAAATCCCTTTAAGGCTATCACCGTTCTTAATTACTTGAAATAAAAGTTTTGAAGCTTTGATGTGAAAATATACTTTTTTTTGGTTAAGGTGGAAAATTGGAAGTTTTTTTTTTTGTTCTTATTGAAGGAGGTGGAATTTAAAATAACCGATTCCAAAGTATCCCGAGATGTAAAAGTTTTTTTAAATTAATTTTTTTTAAGAATAGGAACATTTAATTTAAAATTGTCCTTGATGAGAGAAGAATCACAAATTAATTTAAGTACCATATGCAACCCATTTAGGGTTGATTTGAAAAGTCTTCTATAAGTCCGTAACGATGCCCATGGAAGAGCCTCAAGATTAATCACTGAATAATCATGAAACAATTACCTACATAGTGGCGGAGCAAGGCAGGTCAAGAAAATATTTATAAATGAAGAAGAGAATATCTTGATGGTTCTCTTATGTTTTGCGTATTGTCAGTACTTGTCTAGTCCTTTAAGTCTTCTCTATAAAGTTTTGTAAATGGATGTGGTAATAACATCATCATGAGGTGCACGAATAGATAACAATTGAGTGTCAATTTTCAAATTGTATGAAAAGACTCTCAGGTTCTGGTGGAAGCTTCATACTGAGAAATGTAAGATGGACCAAGTATATGTACTTTCAAATATGCAGGAGCTGACGGTATCTTCAAAGTCTGTATCCATAATACCGTTTAATAAAACCCTGTTTTTACAAATTACTAAATTGATGATGGAGCAGAATTGGTCAAGTATTTGGATGTAGCAATCTTTATAGCAACAGCTTTGTGAATGAGAAGGGAAACTTGAGAACTACATACAATTATCCTTAAACCAATCCTCAAAGGCATTGATCCCATCGCTCCGCAGCAACCTTACTTATAAACACCAATACTTGAAATTGAGAGCTGTTAAATTACAATCAAGTTACTTTGATTTTTATAAAAGGAAATAAAATGGTGGTTCTATTTAACATTGACCGATATGAATGAAGTTCACTCCCAGTCTCCACTGCTCCTGCAATTCTATTAAGTACAGAATTTTGTTCGGCTCATAATTTCCTCCGTATGCTTTTAAGAGCCTTTCCGAAAGTGGGACTCGTCGCCTCTTTGAGCAGAGTTTGAGCAAGAGGTGGATTCTACGCAACCTTGCCAAGTTGAAAATTAAAAGAGTGATTTAGGACATCTTTTATTATTAGCTTCTTAAATTATCTCCTTCTATGTCATGAACACTTTCGCGATCAGTGAAATTTATGTCTGCTTTGAGTAATGATGCTAATGCTTCGGGGGTGAAATCAGCATCAAAAATATTAATTAATTTACGGAATATATTGTTCGTTATTTAAAACACAATATTTCAGATATCATTCGAAAGTTTTTCCTTTATTTAATATTATAGAACATTCACAAACAATTATCAAATCAATTCTTTAGTTATCGCTAGTACTGTACTTCTAAGTACGGCAATCCAAATAGTTAACTTCGTTAACTTTACTGTCTGAAAAAAGACTGCCTCCTGGCGATGAGAAGCACTGTATTTATACTCTACAAATTGTCCTAAATGCTTCCCGTGTATTCTGTTCTCGAAACATTGATACTGCGAACTTAAATATGTCGCTTGCCCTTTCTCCGAAAGATGTTTATGTTCTGGAAAGTGGTACTACTAAGTTTTACTCTTTCGAGACCCGTACAATATATGAGTCGGCAATTCTCAACCTACTGCATATGAGCAGAGAAAATTACAATGCAAGTACCGAGGTAGTGTCAGTTTCTGGCCTTGTTTGTGTCCGTACTTAATTATATTCCACGCGAAGTATGTAGATATCGGTTGTTCTATTTTATTGCACCTAATAATATATATATATATTATATATATACAGGGTGATTTAGATCCGGTATACCACGCGAATCCTTAAGGATGTTTTAAGAGGTGTGGCCAGTTGAAGATTTCGCCAACATACGTGAATCTTGATGGGAATAAATGAGTATAACTTTTGAGCCACCTTATAGATTTTGGTTATCGAAAAATGTATTACCCTGTATTTTTTAATTAAGCATCTTTAAATTATTCTCAAATATTTCCAAAATTTTGATTTTTTTACACCCTAATTTCATAAATACCGTTATTTATTTCAAAAAGTTTTTTCCCTGTACCCACATTTATTACTTCTTATTAATGCCCCTACTCTCTCTATCACTGGAAAAATACCGCATGCCAATACCTGTATCAGTTTAAGCACTGGAGGTATATTGGCACATTCAAGCCAGATCATAAAATTGCATACAAGCAATAATCACAGATAGGTTCGTAGGGTCTTTTATTACTGGACCCACAATTGCTTTGGTTATAATTTTCTGAAGGTAGTGGTACTCTTATTTAGTATTTAAGCAGCATCTCAGGAGTTCGTAATTACTTATTTTATCAGTCAATCGAAGGTAGCATCAAGATTTTAAAAAAGTAAGAATATTTTTTGTTTGGGTTTAAAGAGAACAACAAGGTGGATTAAAGGTATGCTATCTAAGACTTAAGCGCTAGTATGTAATATAAATTAACAAAAAAATATTGTTAGTTAGTATGTCGTTTTCAAATGAATAATATGCGGATATACACCTCATCTATGGTGAAGCTGACAGAAATAGCGGCCTGGCAAGACGATTGTATCAGGAGAGATTTCCTCGTCCTAGACTACGGATCGGAGAACCTCCGACAGTGTAGATACGCGTATAAGGGAGTGGGGGACAGATCAGCATAGACGACTGGATGTACGTGGATCTGAAACTTTTTTTTGATCAGCTTACCCTTAAGGAATCGCGTGGTATACCGGAAGGTATCTTGATCTGATTCACCCTGTATATATACAGGGTGTCCCCTAAGAAAAATATAAAAAAAAATCTAAGTCATGTATTTTTCAAATTATAGACATTTCTTCTGTTTTCGAGAAAATGTACACCCTGTGATGGTTTTTTAGCTCCTGTTGCTACCAAATCTTTACTTTTTTTCAGTTTTGTTTTTCTTATGTAATCCCGAATAGCGCTTATGTAACCAGTTGCTTTAAATTCTATGCCAACTGTTCCAGCCTGGAAGATAATGTCACATTTTGCCGAACCAAAAATAGAAAATTAATATTTCACTCAACTTTGAAAAAAAAAAAATACTACGCCAGTTTGGCAAGTAACTTTAAAAGTTGACGCATTTAATAAGGATTCTAAAATGGTATAACGCTTGCTACAATATTTCTTAGATTATGGAACAAAAATTTTTTCTTCAAGAAACCCAGTTTCGAAAAATTTCTTTTCACCTACTAAAAATGATTCTAGTATACCCAAAGCTTGCCGTAAGACCGTAACTTTAAGTTTCTAGTTTGAGTGAGACGGAGAGTCATTACATGAAGTGTGAGTGAGACAGATAGACTCCGGAGTGAAGGAACTTATATTTTACTATACACATTTTCGAGAATATTCTTAGTGCAATTTAAATTTCATTACAACCTAATCTATGGTATACCTATGCCTTAAATGTGTCTTTTTGGCTAGAGGAAAAGAGCAGGTAATTCTTTCAATTTAATTATCTTCTAAGGCGTTCTGAAACACCGAATTTTAGGCCATAAAACCGTAATCGATACCGTGCAAGTTTCTTTTTCCAGATTTTCGGTTATTAATTTTTTCTTCTAGCAACAATATGAAATTTAGTTTATATGCGTTTGATTGCTAATTTACATAGCAAATGAAATTGAAATTTTTTTTTAGGATTGCGTATGAATCGAAGAAATCGTGGTTATCAATTTTTGCGAAACCGGAAACAGCCGTTTCTCAGAAATCCTATATAATCCCAAACTTGATTTTATATGTTTAGCTTTTCATGCGTCTACCCGTTCTACCATTCATTAATCGTTACAATTGCTCAAAAAAATCGGATTAAACTTTTCTTAACCTGAGAATAATTATTAATTATGTTAGTTCTATGCAAGTTATTATGATATGACATAGTCTTTTTTAAAGTCAATTGAAAAGGTTTTGTGAAAGTTAACACCAGTTAACTAAGTATATGGGATTGTGAACTTAAGCTTTTTGTTGAAAATTCGTTACTGACAGACACAAGTCTGAGAAGAAATTTTAATTTACAATAGAGTCGGTTATTTTTGACAAATAAGAATTTTGTAGAAGTGATAATGATGGCTGAAGAAGAAATATTACGCATTGAGTTTAGAATATATGCATTTATTTTGTTCTTTACATGGATATGTTGTAATTTGTGGCCCGTGGAATGTCTTACAATCAACAAACAGCTTATTTGCATGAATTATTAGGCGAAGAAAATGGTTCTGCGGACGAATGGATACCAACACATATAACTAAACACACTTGGATTGATTAGGAATCAGATGTTGAAGATTTTCATAGAGACACAAATCTTCGAATAGAAATTGAAGATGAGGAGGATAGTGATAGCGATGATAAATGCGAAGATAATGTTATATGTCCTGAACGACAATCTGATCAGGATATTTAATACGCGCTAAAGACAACACCATATGGCATCATAATCCTTTTTCTATATGTCAAATATTACGTCACAATATCCTACGACAACGAACTGGCCCAGCAAGATCGACTCATACTATTTCTGTACGTAACACTTTCAAATGCTTTTTCGATGATACAATTTGTAATATAACTACAAAAGGAACAAATAAAGAAGCAAATGGAATTTCGAAAACCCTAGAAAACCCGAAGTGCGGAAACCGCTAACTCAAGGAGAGTTTGATGGATTTTTAAGAAAAAATAATGACCGGCGTTCGACATTCCAGTTCAGAACATGTGGAAATCAGATTCTTATCCACTCTATTGTGCAGCATGCCTATCAACTGATTCTGGGAAATTTGCAGATTTCTTTGCAAACTGATAAGGCAGCACTAATTTCAGAATTCTGGATTTTGTTCAACAGTATCCTCCACTCGTAGTATATTCCAACTGAATATCTCACTGTTGATGAACAGCTTTATCCATATAAAGGGAGAACTACCCAGCCGGAAATAGAAGCGCTCAAAGAAGAATGCAACAGCGCTTCTTAAAAGCTTGCAGCCCTTCCCATCATATCCTTGCTCATATCGTTTTAGCGTTAGCATGTCCGCTAGGGGAAACGCTTAGGTCTAGATTCTTGGGAAGCGCTCTTGGAGCGCTTGTAGGGTGGCACTCTTGGAGCGCATGCAGGTTTGCATTGTTGGAGCGCTTGTAGGTTAGCTGTAGCAGTAGCAGTCTTGGAGCGCTTTTAGAGAATACAGAGGGAATCAAGATAAGGGCTTTATTAATAGTTTCAGTTTTATTCTGAATGAGCTACGTTTTATTTTTGCATATCAGTCATATTTTCAAAACAAAAAACGAATAAGCCTAAACTCAGAGAAGAGATTTGTTTCCGCAAAGATTTCTTTGGATATGGTAAAATAGTACTTCGGAAAAGATACTTCCTGGCTATGGTGTCGAAGCGCTTCCCTTTACAAGCGCTTGACATATTTCCTGCTGGGTAGATTCACGCAATACATGCACAAAATATGAGATTAAATTTTGGTGTTCATGTGACGCGTCCAATTCCTATCATTTTTCAGGACACATTTACATCGCAAAATCGGCTGCGGGTCGAGAAGCCAGTCAAGGTGCAAGGATTGTAAGAGACTTGTGTATTAGGTATAAGAACTCTGGTCGAAACATTGATACAGATAATTTTTTATACAACTCTTCCGCTTGTACATTGATTAATGTCGCTGAGCATGTCACTCGTTGCAATATTGAAACGTAATAAGCGGTACATACCTATAGAAATGCAAAGTCACACAAGTTGTGAGCCTTTGTTTGCTTCTATTGACGACAAGAAGAGAAGAACTGTAATTTTATTATCTACCATGCACCATACTGTTGACGTAAGTTGTCCTAAGAAAAAGTCAGATATTATATATTATTAAAATAATAACAAAGGAGGGTTCGATAAGATGGGCAAAATGCTATCGCATTTCCCAAAGAAAAGGAAAACAAATCGTTGGCCGGTTGCAATACTTTGCAACATGATCGAAATAGTATGCTTAAAAGCTGTCATAATTTATTCGACAAATAATACGGCTTCAGCTAAACAAACAGATTGCCGTCGAATATTTCTCCAAGGTTTAAGAAAAAAACTAGCAATGCAGATAAGCGCTCACACATTCACAAGGTTATTACGTAATTTTCTACAAAAGTAGGAATAGAATATACGCATATATCGGGAATACCTCTAGAAAATATACCGCCAATACAACAAACTTCTGAAAGTTCAACCAAGTCGAAGTTTACGAAAAGATGCTTATAAGCCGAAGCTGCTTCGAAAATCAGCGTAGGACAAGAAAGGAATGTTGCGCTTGCAAATTACATATTTGCCTTGAACAAAGCGACGCTTTCATCAAATGCAATTCATGGGAATTATAAGCCAACCCACATTTATGTGTATATATATAAATATTGTGTAATAAAAAAAATATTGATATTGTTTTTCTAAATTAGAGTCTAAATAATTTTACTGACATTTTCGTTTCTTCCGAGCTATACAGTTGGTAGCACAAATGTGCCATGCCGAGAGAATAAGGATGTAAAAATTATATTTTAGACTTATCATTTATTTGTCTCGCTCAATAGGCTGAACCACATTGTAACTAAAGTTACTTAAGTGTGGCGAACGCCCCCTTAACAGAAATAATCAAATTAACCTTTAGCGTCGGTAAGTAACTTTCGTTAAGTTTAATTTTCAAATTTTCGTAAGTAAAGTGCGGTAAGAGTCGCTCATTCGGTAAAGACTCGTCTGTCTATCAAATTGTATTAATGAAAAAGTAATGAATAACATTCTTATTTTATTATAGTAGAAGGATGTGAAAAGAGGTTGTCCTTTAAGAGAAAAGTTTGGCAAGGAGCTAAGAAAGCATTGCTTTTACGACTTTTTGTATCCTTAATCAGAGGTGGCCAAAGCACCGACCACGTAACGATTCCTAGTAGCCCGCCTATCTTTTATGTACCTTCACATCACAAAAAAAATGTTTTGTTAATTTTTTTTTTAAATCCTGTTCCTCGTTCTAAATCTACAAAGGCTAAGCGATGATTAGAGAGGGCTGCGCGTTTGTGATTTTAGTACCTTTAAAAATCTAACGGATGAAAAATTCTTTAAAAAATTATCACTTGGTAAGGGGCTCAATGAATCTTTAGTTTTCCTTAAACTCTTATTTCGAATGTTTCTAAATTTTTTTCGCATTTGTCTTAATTTTGGTTTTTTTAATGTTCTTCGTCATGCCTCTACAAATGTAGAACGGGTATGCTCAAACCACACATTCTTCCATTCTTCATTCTTTTTGATATTTTTTCTTAATTTATTCATCATTTCATTCCCATTCAATGATGAAATAAACATAGAAGAAATATTAATAATGTAGTATCTAAAAATAATCATACAAAAAGAAAAGCGCATCTCGCTAATAAAAGATAATTAATTACCTTGTAACATTATATGCACGTATATACAAACATACATACATAGCATGAATAATAATAATGCACAATGCTTAATGGCATGATATGAGCACATCATTGTACGCACATACATTATTGTGCAAGCGCCATATCATGTTAGTAAACAAGTATATCTCATATTGCAAAACAAAAATTAACAAAAATACAATTTACTTCCGATTTATGAAAACAAATTACAATCTTAAGAATCAGCAATTTGATACCATTTACAAGTAAGTCAAGTAGGTGACAAAAATGTGTGTCATAACAATTGATGTGAATTATTATTGTAAAAGGTCATTCAATAAGTAAGAAAGCAATGAATTTGCTTATTGGACAATTCATTTCTGAAATTGCTATTTCTTGCTTATGGAATGATTTTCCATAAGAACCTATGTAAACCAATTATATAAAAGACGAAGAAAAGAATAAAGAACTCAGACTTGATTATCACTGCATTGAAGTGTATTCATTTCTCGTAATTCGGCTTAAAAGCCTATTGATCGTAAAGCGGCAATCTTCAGCCTGATCATCCAACCTAAGCTAAGGCAATAAAGCGGCATATAGCCTTGCCTTGCTTACCTTAAAAGCTCAAAACTATAAAGCGGCAAATTAAGCCTAGACTTGAGCGTGAACGTACTATTGAACAATAAAAATAAAAATATTACAATAAAATGAAAATGATTTTTGAATGTGGACTAGTTGAGAAGAAATCCGTAACTTAAAATTCGATATATTTTCGAAATCAAAAGTTTTGATAGGTAACCATTTGGAAGCATGTTTACCAATAACTATAAGTACATATGAAGTACAATATGAAAAGCTTGCCGAAAATATGCAATGTCCTGTTTCCAGTACATCCTTTGTTACGACATAAAAATAGTAGGTAACTTGTATTTACAATAACATTCACTGTAAAAAATGTGCACAATTGTTGCCACAAACCTTAGCTATGTTTCCCTAATATGTAGGGAATATTTCTTAAAATGTAGGGAATATTACCAAAAATGTAGGGAATATTAACTACATTTTAGGGGATATTTCCTGCATGTTAGGGAAAAATTCCTAAGCTTTGTGGCAACAATTGTGCACATCTCTTACAGTGTTGTTCTCATGAATAATAAGAAAATAAAAGATCATATTGTTTTATTTATAAACTATTTTATTGGTTTGTGAGAAGAAATCAATATTATCTCTTAATAAAATAATTTGATACTGAATATACATTAGTATTATCTATGGTTGTTTTAAGTTAAATTTAGTTTTTATGGGCTTTTAAGAAAAAAGTAAAATTAAGTTCGAAAATGGACAAATTGGTTAACTCCTTCGTAGAGTAGCCATCCAAAAATTTCGTTTTTCACTACTGTAATGGATATTTATTTGGGGATGAAATTATTTAAATAAACCACCGAAATAATATAAAAACCACTACTTTATTTACTCTATATACTTTGTACAATTATGCCGCGTTCTTAACCTACGAAGGTTTACTCAAAACTCGGAATTTTCTAAAACTCAGGCTGCCCCGAAACCTTCCCAATCATTTCGCGATACTGGCACTCACCTACTTTCATGGCATTGCTTAATTCATTTTTGTTGATTTGTGATTTCAACAATTAGGCATCGATACATTACAAGTCGCTTCTTAGTGGCAACATAATTGTGTGACCATTATTTATCTAGGTTGCGTGTACTTGTTTTGTAATATTCGATCGACCTCTTAAACTGATTTACATCATACATTAATTTCGTATTTATTTTTGATACATTGTTTACATCACACTACATATTTGGACACTACTGAGAATGCGTTAACGTAGAGTGCTGAAATTTTGTACATAGTGTTTTCAGAAAAATAGTATATTAAATATAATTTCAAAAATGGGCTAAATCTAGCAATAACTTCTTTGTGTTGTCATCTAAAAATTTAGAATTTTTACGTATCCTGTGATACCGATCAATCCTATACGGTTTTAATATACTGAATATGAAATTCTATAAAATTTGTTATAATCATTTTTTCTGTCCGACGAACCGTTATAGGAATATATTCGAAGAAATACTTCAACGATCACACAGTGATTGGTGACCATACAAAATTACATATGGGTGGCGAACCCCTATATGAGCAGGTGCCAGAAAATTACAAATATTACTTATCGCGTTGCTGGCGTGCTGGACAGTTTTTAATGAAGAAGAATCAATAAAAATATAGGTGTTTCAGAATTTTATTTCGACAACTTCAAAAATTAATATACACAAACTAAACTAAACATATATTATGCTTTTATACATAATCATTTTAACTTGTAACTATATAGCAACAAACTGTGGATCTATAAATAATTTTAAAGTAAAAAAACATTACCAGCGCTATAAAATACGTCAATTATAAATATTTCTAATTTTCCAAAACGTACAAGAACAAGGAAACTATGCAAAAATCGGAATATATAAGCTGCGTTCTTTTGTGTACTTTGTTCTAGAACTCCCATATATTGGAGAGAACAAATTGTTCTATCAATTGAAGCGAACTATTTGTAATGTTAGCTTCATTTTAATCTTTCTATGAAAATGTATGAGGCGTTCTTTTATGTACCTTTTGTTTTGCTCTGTTCTGCGGACACAAAAGAACACAGCTGACCAATATCAAAATTAACGGAACAAACATCATACATATTAATTTTCAGAAATATCAAAAATTTTCAAGACTTGGAAGCAACTCAATTGAAACAACGACTAACAAATGAAATCGAATAATTGAAAAATAAAGGATTGATATTAAAAAATTATTTAAAAAAAATACTAATTGATGAATTCATTTGTAAATTATAACAATCAATCGGATATTTGTTGTTGTTTATTGGTAGACAAATATTTTATGTGATGATCATATTTTAATAATTTTAATGAAATACATATTGCACTGGATTCTTCAGTCATTCTATTTCTAAATTTCAATTCAGAAAAAACTGATTTACATGCAAATGTGGAAAAGAAAATTGATACAATAGCTATCGCCAGTTGTTTTTTTTTATAAGAAATAAATGTTGCAGGAATGAAATTCCATGTTTTTCAAAATTCTTTTTCCGCATTCTTATGAAAAGTACTCAATAATCGATTATTTTCAATGCTTTCCAGTTCATTTCTTAAATTGACAAACTTTTTTGTCCATATGGAATCGGGTTGAAAATCAATCAATTGCATCTAAACATCTTCTAAATTCAGCCACTCAAAAATCTTTAAATTAAGTTTATCTGCCGATATCGTACCTGGGAACATAATGAATTTTGATATTTCTGCAAATGTTTTGAAGTTTTTAAATCTTAAAATAAATTCGTTGATTAGAGACTGAATAATTTCAGAAAATCTTTAGTCATTTTTCTTTCATGGGAATCTTAATTTTCAAAGTATTTACTTGTGTTTGGAAAATATTTATATATGTTCGAAATTAAAAATTTCTGATTTACAAACATTATAATTGTCTTATTACTGTAGCACATATATACGTTTGACTACATAGTAAATTATCATAGATAGTGTACTGTAAACCACACGCTAAAATTTCATCGCATCTATAGACACCTTGTAAAAATAAAATGTATAGAAAATAAACTAAGTTGCTATAAATCTAAGTACACAAAAAGTTTTAGAAAATAAAGGATGTCAACGAAAAATTCAGATTCTCAAAGATCTTGTTGCACAATAGCCAGAATTATAGAGAATTAAAAATAATATAAATAAATCAGTTAAAAAGAATATAAATGGAATAAAAATAAAAATATAATTATTCAACTCTAAAAGAGCCATAAAAAAAGGATTACAAAATATATATATAAAAATAAAAATAAATCTTTTTATCCTTTTACTAATGGCCGGTTTCACAGTCGAGTTTAAACCAAGGTTTAGTTTAAACCATCCTCCAAGTTTAAACGTAGTTTAAACCAAATCGGGTTTCACAGTGCATTCTTTTAGTAACGTTGATAGTACTGATTAAATTGTGAACTAAATTAGTTATCGCCACTATTGTGAAGCAATTTTTCTATCAATCAATCTGTCAATCGGAAAAAGTAAGCATCAGAAAGTAAAAAATAAAAAATATGTAGTTATATTTGCTAATTTTAAATATGCCAACATTCAAAAAGGGTGCATATTTTAGCATAAGTGAAGTTGAGCTAATGCCTTCCCTAGTGCATAAAGAAAGATATATAATAGAGCGCAAGAAAAGATAAACTGACAAAGTTCTTTGTTCTTTACTTAAACGGAACCTAGCATAAAAATCAACCTCGTCCCACTCATTAAAATGATTTGGCCGATTTCTAATTACTGTCAGTTGTCGACAGAGTTGAAAATTTAACTCAAAAAAATTCTATTCATCGCTAGAAATGTCTAAATCTAAACCCATGATAAAATTATTTTCTTGATACAAACAAACAATACTACTGTCAAAATAAAATGTCACACTTTTCAAATACTTTTATCTTGAGTTTAAACTGAGGGATGGCATGGTTTAAACTCTAGTTTAAACTGGGGTTTAAACCAAACTGTGAAACTCATTCATCGAGTTTAAACTAAATATTTGGTTTAAACTCAGACTGTGAAACTGGCCATGATACCAATATATAATTTTCTTTATGTTTTGGACGTACTTCAAAATAAACATTTGGATAAATCGATGCGGTTATCATCAACAACCCCCTCACTATCGATATTACCATCTTTCAGTTTCACATTTAATTCATTTAAGTACGAACACAAGTCAGTGAAAAACATGAGTTTTGAAATCTATTCAGTGTCTATTATTTGGTTATATTTTTTAATTAATTTCTCGTTATTTAAAAAAAAAGGCTAATTTTATCTAAATAATCAACGAATCATTGAAGGACTCTTTGACGACTTAACCATCGGACTTTGTTTTACATCAGTAAATCATCGTACACTGAATTTATATCACTTAATAGTTACGAAAATTTTCGGTTTTTAAGGGGCGTGCAGATATAAAATTGACTAATTGTGTGACAAGAATCATAATATCGTCCAGTGACTTTAAACCAAAACAAAGCCTGCTGAAGTATGATACAATTCCAGTCATATTACGAGCACCATCAGTCGTCGTTACAGAAAAAATTTTGAAAGGATCTATGTTTTTTTCAGCAAGTGCATTTACAACTGCATTGTAAATATCTATTTCTTTTGTTGTTGTTGCAAATGATGTTAAATTTACCATTTCTTTTTGATATTATATCCAACAACGCAACGCATAAAAATTGCTAAACGCTCTGATCCAGTTATGTCAGTGCTCTCATCAAGACATGTACGGTATCATAAGAATTGGTCTTAGACCAATTCTATCTGTTTTACTTGTTAATTCTTTGGATGATTCTTTCGTTGTTTTCAAAATCTTCAAAGAAATTTGGTGCACTATTTAACCACGGCTTCTTTCATATATTCGCCATCACTAAACGGTTTTCCGTGCTTCGCAATTACATTTGAGGCCATATATTTGAACGACTATCCATAAATTTTAATGGAGATGTTGGCTGAGTATTTCTAAGCTTAATTTTTCGGGCAATGAATTCTTTTCGTTTTCTTCTGAAAGTGGATGAACTCATGCTAGATTTTCGGGAAAAATGAGAATTTTATTTATCAAAGGAATATTTTTAGTGTGATCCGATATATATTATTATGAATAATTTGAAATGATTTTGAAGGTATTCAAGAAGATTTTATCAATCGTGTAATCCTATGTTCTCTCAATTTTTGTTTTTAACTCGTTGTGTCAGTTGCACTATAATAATGAAGAGCCAAGTTCTTTTCCCACATTCATGCAAAAGACGAATGTATATGACATTGTTTCTTTCTTTCTAGAAAACAAGGAAAATGTACAATTTTCTTCGGCTGTGTTCTATCTTCTTATTAGGTTATCTTTGACCTAAACTATATGCAAGTACATGAATGTCACTTTGCAATGACTCGGTGGGTTTATTTTACAAAAGTACACGTAACTTCACCCAAAACATGGTTTAATTTTAAAATTAATGTATATTATATCCAATTTAATAATAAATCGTTCACGTTCCAGCAACATTTTCGTACGTGCCATCTCTGGCACGCGTACCATAGGTTTGCCACCACCGATCAAGGGTATCATAAAAATTGGTCTTAGACCAGTTCCAGCTTTTTTACTTGTTAAAATTGAAAACTTTAAAGCGTGAAACACAGTGCTGGCTTTTCCAAACTGGCCGGCCTCACCAACTTTGACAGTTCTGTAGAATATATGAGATCAGGTTATCAAGCTCCCAATGGGAAAGATGGTGAGGCCGGCCAGGTTGAGCTTGAACTCGAGTAGGTCTACTTTCTACTCTGCTGGAACTTTGCCAGCTTTGACAGGTAATTTTTGTAATCAAGTGTGGCCAGCATTGTTTACGGGAAAAAGTGTACAGGAAATTTGTTGCAAAAAAGTTTGGGAAACATATTTAACGTGAAAATTTATTCCTGCTATAGTAAATTATTACAAAATAATTTCAATTTTCAAGTCAATAGCCCAATTAACTGCTATCATACAGAAGTTGTCAAAGCTCGCATTGTGAGTTACAAAAGTTTGCAAAGTTCATCAGGTTGAGGTTCTTAAAGTTAGACTGAGATCGAGGTTGGAAAAGCTAGCATTGTGATTCGGCCTTAAATGTCAAGATAGTAACCCTTACGGAATGTGATGTGTAATTAGGGCAAAAATGTCAAAAAATCGGAAGTAAACCTCAGTTTCGTTCAAATCATTAAGGCCTTTAAGGAAACAATGCCTAATGTTTTCATTTTTGACCCCAGAATATTTAAAAGAGAAAAAAAAACAATAAAGTGCTAAAATCATGCACATAAATCGAAAATTTCACAATTGTGCCATGCCATGAGCATGAAGGTTCAGTAAGGCGTTTCTTTTTATTTGGTGTTCCATGAATTGTGATAGCTTACTATTGAAATAGCCTGGATTGACCCGTTGGCTAGGATGATTAAGTAATTTTGCGGTTGGATGTTGTAACTGCACCACCGAGTAAGTATCCATAATAAGGTGATAGTACTCTATCCAAATTGATTTGTTTTCTTTTTAGTATACCCGCGAAAAAGTCCCGGTCATACAACTCATGTAAGTGACCTAAGATTAAAGGACTTTACAGTATCTATGTTTTGGATACGGGAAAGCAAAAGTACACCATAATAAGTAGGTAGGTAATTTAATTTAAAAAAAAACCATCAGGTATTGATTGTTTGCCTTCATTTTCCAGAACGCTGGTGTACTGAGTTTTAGTTAGGATTTCAAGTTAGTTATTTTTCTTGTTTTTCATTTCAAATTAAATTTCGAAGTAAATTTCTTAACACTTTAAAATTTCAGTTACCCAAAACAACCTCGCATTCATTCTCAAAATTAGTGACATTCAATGTTGGCGTGAAATCAAGGCTCATATTTGACTTCAATAAAGTCAATGGTAAGAGAAAAGAAAAAAACGGAATAAACAAGCGAGTTTCAGGAGAGTACCTGTATTGTAATTGAACACAGGTGAAGCTATCCGAATCTATTTATTTGCTTCTGAGCTTGTTTTGCTTCACGCCATCCAACGTTCAGATGTACTTATACATATATATATACCGCTTTAGCGATGGTGCGGATGGTAGCGGTTAAAATAGTTTAGGTCTTAGGGCTGGTTTTCGTGGGCACTAACAGCATAACACCATATACCTAGACCTAACACAGGATCTATCGTCCTTCCGCCTTCCATTCAAAGTGTCGGGATCTGTTAACTGTTGGGCACTTTTCAATTACACCAGGGAGGTATTGACCTAATAAATATTGGCTCCACCTTGAGCAAGAGGAGTAGCATACCGTGTGAATGTGCACATACGTCTACACGGTACATTTGTACAACATTGGATATAATTTCGAAAGCCCAGAAGGCTCTGGCGTGAGAAGAAAAGTTTAATAGAATTCTAAATTAGTTTGCTTCCACCGAAATTAATATGTGAGTGCAGAGTTAACGAATCTTCTGTTCGCTCTCATTTTCTGTTATGAATACATTCGTGTGCGTTTTTATTCATACATTTCTGTAGGTATGTGTGTATTCATGCCATAAATTCGCAGAAAACGTGGATGGATTGAAACGGGGGGCGGAGTGGCGGCTTTTTGTTTCTTTTTTTCGAGAATTTAATCCAAGTTAATTAAAGTAAATAATGGAGTTGACACATCAAAAAAGTGACAAATAAAAACGAGAAAAATTTAACCTAAATAAGTCGGCTATGAAATAATCGACATATTTTCCAGACTGCGAAATTTCGCGAATGCATAATTTTTGGCTGTAGCATTTCATGCAAAAAGATGAATGAGGGAGATACGATTTTTAATTTGGATTCGGAAAACATTTTTTATATTTTAAATATTTAATGAATTTTATATTATTCGTAAATTAATAACCAGCGTTCATGATTTAAATAATAATAATACAGCGCTGTATTGATATGATGGTCCAATTCAAGAATCTTTAAGTCTTAAATTCATCCGTTTTAAATTGGTTTCACTTCTGTAATGAACTGGGTGACAAGCGCCGATCATGATTCATGGTTATGGGTCATAAGAAAATAAGTGATTTCCTTAATAAAAGAAAAGATAAGAAAACCTGAGATAAAGGACACTTAAGGTAAATATACAGCGAATTTATTGAGGGTGTCATAAAGATGAAACCGACCGACTCAGTACAAGGTGATAAGAGTTTTAAGAATTGTGTTGTAAAGATTAAGGGTGGAATCATTGAGTTTTTCACCTCTCCCTGTTTCCGAAGCTCAAGGAACGAAACGAGTATCATTGTATGCTTGGGCCTGCACAAGTAGAGATAGTATGTAGGATTGGGGTTTATGACGCTCATTAATTAGGTAGGTAAGTGCTTAAAGGTGATGTAATTTTAGACGCAAGGTCAGAGTTGAAAAAAAAATTGCTGCCAGATTTAACGCGTTGATTTTTGAGAAGTGCCAAATTTGTTTTCGCTGACTAAAGGTAATGTGTACTTGACCAGAGTAATTTGAATATTTCTTTAACAATTTAGAATTAATGAATAATTCGCAATTGTTGAATTTTGTTTTTATATTGCTTTGTGTTTTGAAAACAGTAAAAATGCAGAAAAAGACTTGCATATAGATAGGCTCGAACATGAAGACCCTAGGTTAACAGAGTCAGGGGTCCGGTTTTGATTAAGTGAATAAAATAAAAATGTTACCACTTTCTTTCAGTTATTGAATTTAACGTATGTACATCGACCTTAGAAAATAAACAAGCAAAGTTAGAAATATTACAAATAAGTACGCAATTATATGCAAAGAAAGTTCGTTACGTGTAAGTATACGCTTTGAATGTCATATGACGAACTTTCTTCTATGCAAAGGAATAAATTACCTCAATATAGTCTATAGATTGTATTATTTCTGAATCTATGTATAGCGCAAAGAATGAATTGAGCCTGATTTTCTCTGTGGTCGATCTTAAATAGTTTATCACTCGTATCAGCACTGAAAATGACCATTCTGCTGAGCAGATTGACTCTGGTGTACACAACAACATCCGAAGCGCTATTTCCATATGTGAATAAATGTCCAGAAAGCCGTTTTCCAGGATGTACCTGTATGACTCCACAGGGCCAAAAATTTGTTTTTCGTTTGTAGCCTCAGCGGACGACAATGAGCTCGAAGGTGTAGACATTCGTTTTCTAACTCCCCGTCTAAAACATCTAGATAGAAGGCTTTCTAATTCCGTGCATCCTCGCGGATATCTGGAGTTTCCAAGCCATGTAGCTTCATGAGATAGTCAACCCTTAAACTCATATTATCGTAAGCAAAACTACGTCTTTGCAATCAACCTGTCGATAATGATATTAAAACGGTAACTCTGAATATGTCCCTATCGTGTAGTGCGACTTCTATTTCATCTCCTTTTGCTTCATCAATTGAGAACTTACCGCCCCCAAAAATTTTCCGACAGCTCTGCCTATTGGTAAATCCGCCCCTGTATAAAGGAACAATAAAGTGAATTAAATATTTTTTTTCAATATGTGGTGTAGTATGTCCTCCAAAAATTTGGCTCCTAATGGGGCCCCCTATGAGGTTCCACCCCTAAGCAACTGCCTACTTTGCCAAGGCAGAGCTCTCCGTTGCATATGGGTTCCGGAATTCAGTCAGTCAGTCGTTCAACCAGCCCTGTGTTCAATTATGAAGAAATAAAGAAATATAAATCAAAATGAATTTACAATTGAATTGGATATATACCAGCCTACTGATAAGTCTTTGCAGCTAATATCTCCCTCTAAGAAAACACTAACTGGAACTACAGCAACTAACATGAAATAAATAGAAAAGGAGATAAAAGTAAGTAAGTAGGTTTTTCAGGTCAACTTAACGTTTATTCAAACCAAAATAACGTTTTTTCATTTCAAATTAAAGATTTTTCATTTCAAATTAACAATTTTTTATTTCAACTTAAATATTTTTCATTTCAAATTAACGTTTTTAAATTGAAAAAATAGTATACAGTATGTATATTTATTTTTTTGTTGCAATACTTTTGACACAGATAAATTTATTAATTTCAAATATCTAAATAAATATGTTATTCGGTAACTTAATAATAAATACAATACAATACAAACAAATTCTAGCAAGCATATGGTAATTTATGGCTCTTTTGGTGATTACTCAACTTAATAAAAATACCTTATGTTTCACTGTTGCGTTATTTTTGGAACATACTGTATAATAAAGTTGAATTTAAAAAACTAAATTTGAAGTTAAAAAAATGAATTTAAATGAATCAATACAATGGGTGTCCTGCTACAGCCATTGGTAATTTCATTGTCATGTCCATGTAATAATTATTGCAATCGGCAGAGGTCACACTTGCCAAAGATTCTTTAATTACATCAACTAAATTTAAACTATTTTCCGAATCAGCCAACAAATTTCTTGCAGCCAATTTAGTTTTCGAGAAAACTTTTTCTATTGGATTAAGCATTGGGGAGTATGGGGAAAGGAACATTAGTTGGTGTGTGGTCTCTCTAACCTTATCTTGTATTACACTAGTCTTGTGTATTTTTGCATTGTCAACAACTAACCAAGCATTAGTGATATTAGCTTCTGCCAATTTATTGAATAACTCATCTAAAAACACCTGAAAAATGTTTGTATTTACAGTTGAGTTTGATATTATTTTTTTATGTATTATGCCATGTAAATTGATGGCTGCAATGAGCGACACATTTCGTCCTCTTATGGTTGGAACTATGACATGAGCTGCAGTATTCTTCTTTGAGCGAGCTTTAGCTCTCCGAAGGTGACAGTTGAATCCAGATTCATCAATAAATATAATTTTCTCACGTTGCTGTGGGGCGTTTTGCAAAAAGTGCATAGCATAATTTTTACGCTGTTCTATGGTACTTTCCGAGTTAAAACGATCAATGTTAAAAGGAGCTAGTTTTAGCGTTATCTTTAAATATTTCAAAGCATTAAAGATGGTTGTTGTGCTAAGGTTTACATTTTTGCTTTCAAATACTTTAATCTTAATATTTTTTATAGTAATGGCCGGATTACGTTCTACTATTTCTTCAATTATATTTAAAATTTCCGTAGTTAACTTCAATTGAATTTTACCACCACGATTTCTGGTCAAAACCACACCCCCATCATTTTTGTTCCGACGTAATATAGATGTAGCCGTATTTTTATTAATACCAGCCAGTTCTGCTGATTCACCTATTCTCTTACCTTCTTCATAAAATTTTATTAATAATTCTTTTTTTTCCAAGCTTATTTTATTATTGGTTGCTAAATTACGTTGTCTTCTCTGACGAACAACTAAATTCGGGTTATTTTCATCACCACTATTATCTGAATCCTCTCTTACTTCCATAATTCTGCGATAGTGAGCCAACGGAATAGAATCATTAGAGGAACTGTCACTCAATTCATTATTAGATAATATGGTATTGTTCATTTTTTTGCTGATTGAAATTTAAAGGGTCCAATTAAATTATAATTTTTAACTTTTTTAAACTTACGTTCGATAATTACCTTGATGATATTTATTGTTTAAATGATATTTATTCCTTTAATTTGTAACATTAAAAAAATAATTAAGAATTGAGCCATGCAATAAAACAAAAGTAATCAGAATACTAAGATGATTTTTTATTTTGGCAAGTGTTCATAGATATATTCTTGAAAAAACCAATTTCAATTTAAAAACGTTAATTTGAAATGAAAAATATTTAAGTTGAAATAAAAAATCGTTAATTTGAAATGAAAAATCTTTAATTTGAAATGAAAAAACGTTATTTTGGTTTGAATAAACGTTAAGTTGATCTGAAAAAACGTTAAGTTGACCTGAAAAACCTATATAAGTAGTTAAACAATTGCAATATATTAAAATAATAACACAACTGCCCAAATTAAAAGCATTTTTACACAAGAATAAAGCCGCAACAAAACATAAATAAACCAACAACATCACGTAGTGAACCAAAATGAATGAAAACACGGCAATTATCTCAATTCATTGCAAATTTATGTTAAAAAATACATTTACAAAACACAAGGAACATAAAACATTCAAGTTGAAATTGTTTTACACGTTAAAAAAAGCGCAATGACAGGCAATTTGTGACTTACCTTTAACTTGAAATTAAAGCTAGAAATTCACTGGCATCCACGATCCATCGCCACAAATAGCTTCCAAAGGATGTCCCACGAGGATTACTTGAGAAAAACTAAAAAAACACTCGAAAACTTAGGTGAAAATCACCTGTCGCGCACTCAATTAAGATCGCGAATATGAACTGTCAGTTTAATTTCTCCGTGACACAAACTAATCAATTAATAGAATTCAACACGACGCTTTATATGAAATTAATCGTTCGTCAATTAATTCAATGAAAATATTTTAAAAACTAATTTTGATTAATGTCAATCAGTGTGGAAAATTTAGAATCGATTATGCACTTAGTATTTAATAAACTATTTTTCTGTATGAAAGAAATAAACAACAAAATCGTAATAAAAGTGGATCAAACTGCTAAACCACGTTTACATGGATGAAAATTTAAATAAATAAATAAAATAAAATTATGGTTATAGATGCTACAGTTTTATTAGTCACCTTGTAAAGGCACTTTCACATCGAAACCGAAAACCGATAAAGTCTACACCGAAAATTCGCTCTTGCTTTCACGTCAAAAACCGAAAAGTTTTTTTCGGTTAAATAGAAGTAATATTTAATTATCATAAAAGCTGTATGATGAGAGCTCATACAAAAAACGTATTTTAATTTTACTTCGAAATCCCTATCCATATTATAATAATATAATAAATAATAAAATAAAATAATATAATTTTCAATGTAAACATAAAAGTGAGGTTTAGTACGACCGAAAAAATTGTTCGTCCTGAAACGTTCCACATGTGGAAACCGAAAAGAAATTGACAGATGCAACCGAAATTTCGTTTTTCGGCGGGAAAAAGATAAAAGTTGTGTTTTTCTTAAAAATCTGAGATAAATATTCTATTTTATTAGAAAAATTATTAGTTCATCCTATTTCCCATGATTTTATTAATCATTGGGGCAAAAATCTTGTTTTAAAGTGTAATAAATTGAGTTTTTCGGTTTACATTTTTCGGTTTTGATGTGAAAGTGCCTTAAGCAGCCATTTTCAATCTTTCCCCTCCTGAGGGCTATAAAAAGGACGTGCACAGATCAACTTTACTCTACCAAAGGAGTGGCACAATGCAAGCGGTGCCAACGTTTCGGACATCTCGCCAGCAACTGCGCCCAACACTATCGTTGTGTAAAGTGTGATAAACTTCATGGACCGGGAGAATGTTCCCGCATTAAAAATGATGAGATAACGAAGCCCTATTGCGTTAACTGTCAACAGGAAGGATACCCAGCGAACTACCGAGGATGCTCCAAATACAAGGAGGTAACTGATATTAAAAATAAACGTCGGGAGCAGCAGAAGCAACGAGACCTCTTCGCGTGGGAATCAGTAAGAAATTACGTCAAGTCAGGTATGACTTTCTCACAAATATTGAATAATAACAAGTCTACTAACACAAACAACTACACTAACAATCCTAGGGTCCCACAAACCCCAGCCATACCAAAACCAGCCCCAAGAGTAACACAAGCCCCAAAACCATCAGTAAACGAGTCAGATAACTTCTGCACTCAGGAGGCAAAATCCCTTTTCGGCAGTTATCTATTCACACTCATGGGGAAAATCAATAATTTCATTCCTCAATACAGGAAGCTCACTTCTCTAACAGAAAGTCAAAGTGCTTATCTTCAATTTGCTTTCGGCCTATGTCTAGGGAAATAAGCAAGCTGAAGATAATTGCATTAAATTGCAACTCACTTGTGCGGCATTGCAAAAGAATAGCCCTTAATTCGTTCCTTGCGGAACGTAAACCTAACTTTGTCTTTGAGAAATTCTCGACTACCCGTTCTGACAAAACTGACTCAGCCTTGGATACCACAATACTAATTTGGGATGGGCTTAAGTTCGAAGAAATTAAGCTTAGACCCCTCAGTAACATGGAATGCACGGTAGTGAAGGTCTTCCTCGCCTATCAAGAAACTATTCTTTTAATATCCCTGTACAACAGGTGCGGTGCACAGATGGCTCAAATCAGAAGGAATCTTAAGATCCTAAACAATATTTCAAAGGACTTTACCTACACGGTTATTGGAGGAGACTTCAACGCCAGACACCCCATGTGGAATGACACTATTGAAAACTCTGCTGGCAAAACTATTGCCAACTGGCTGAACAGAAATCAAGAGAGCCACGATTTCATTGTGGTTTCACCAACTACACCAACATTTCCCCGTTCTGGTTCACACATAGACTTCTTCCTCGTCTCCTCAAGCATGATAAGCTTTAATACCCCAAATTGCAAACGCCAGCTGCGATACTCATCATGCCTCTTCAGATCACCTAGCTATTGAATTATCTATAAAACTAATATCTCCCTAAACATACTCACCATGAGTTTACCAATATCCTCCACTTTGACTGATGTTGATTGGAATGAATTCCAAGATCGACTAATATCACTCTACCAAGGAAATCTCCCAGCTAACAGTAGAAATCTCTCAAATTCGGAGATAGACTCCCAAATTGAGCTTTTTACCAGCTGCCTTTAGATGAATATTGATCATTTCTCCCGAACAACCCCGGTAAAGAATTACTAATTCGAGAACCTTCCCTCAGGTCTTCAGAATCTATATAAATATAGACAAAAGCTGCGGAAAATTCTTAACCGCATTTACCATAGAACCCTCAATACCCAAAATTCTGCTTATCAGTCAGTCCATTCTCAAGTCAAGTGCTTATCAGTGATTATAGATGAGCAAACTAAATTGTTTTGCAATGAACAGTTTAGAAAAAGACTCGAGAAAATAAAACCAGGCCCACAGACCTCTGATTACATTAACAAAGTCTGTTCTAGGAAGTCGAAACTCCCTAAAATCATAACCAGCAGCGAAGGAACTCTATCATCTCCACAGGAAAAGTGCGAGGCCTTTGCAACATTTTTCCAAAAGACCTTCAAAGATAACTTAAGCCGCAGAGACCCAAACTTCTCTTTTGAAGTAGATAGGTGTGTTAGCACCTTTCTCAGTGCTAACGAATCCATACCACAAACATTTTTCGCTGTGGACAACCCAGCAATCTACCCAGAAGATCAAGACACCTTCACAAACCCCCTCCAACTCAATGTCTTAACAAATAAATAAATGCAAAAAACGAGCTGCCCTGATAAAATTTCAAATTCAATCATCAAAAAGCTACTTCCTATAGCACTCGATTTCCTCGCAACCATTTTTAACAATTGCATAAATAATTGTTACTTTCCGGAAAAATGGAAAAACTCACGAATTTTCCCCATCCAGAAAAAATCTTCGTCTAAATACATCAAGGAATTTAGACCAATCTCCCTCATCTCAAATTTGGGAAAGCTTTTTGAAAAAGTTATCCAGTTACAAATAACAATTACCTGTGAAAAACAAACACATCCACCAAAATTCTTCATTCTGCTTCAAGCCCAAACATTCTACATTCCACCCTTTACTAAAATTCCACACGGATGCTACAAGAGCTCTAAACAGAAACGAATGCATGGTCGGGTGCTTTCTCGACTTCGACTCAGTTTGGACGGCAGGGCTAATATACAAATTAAATCAATTCGGCTTTGCTCCACACCTAAACAGACTTATCCACAGTTTCCTAACTTCTAGGAAATGCTATGTGGAACTTGATGACCACAAATCTCCGCTCAAAACAATCTCAGCAGGAGTCCCCCAGGGATCCATACTGGGCCCAATACTCTTCAACCTCTACACCTCAGACCAACCTCAAAATGAAAGCGGCACAACGGTACTTTTTGCCGATGACTTCCTCACATACGCCCAATCTCGCTGCCCGCCCCTGGCGGTCAATAAAGTCAACCTACACCTTAGCAAGCTCGCCTCTTATCACAAAAAGTGGGGGATCAAAATTAACGTCCAAAAGTCCGAACTTATCTGTATTCAGAAACCTAGCACCGGGCGAAACTGCCAAGTCGTTAAATCCAAAAGAATTACGGCCGGATATAATGGAGGAGCAATAAAGCCCGTACAAACAGCGAAATACCTAGGAGTAAATTGCCATGAACTCCTACGGTTCAATGACAATGCTAAAGCAACCATTAGCAAAGCCAATTTCGTGTAAAGCCTTATAAGCCCTATAATCAATGTCAGGGACAGACTCACAACCCAGAAAAGACTACTCATGTATAAGCAACTAATAAGGCCTATCATCACTTATTGCTTTCCCATATGGCACACAATCTCTCCCACTTATATGAACCGACTTAGCAAGCTCGAAAGAAAGATTCTTAGAGCTTACACAGGACTCCATAGAGGAGCCAATATAACTCCTATAAAGGAATATCTAGAAAATACCTATCCATTCAAACCCACTCATAAGCAACTTGCCGGATCTTCTAATACCGGCAAATTTCAAATACCTGTCACCCTTGCTGTTGCCTAAATCTGATGCTAGAAATATCTACTTCCACGAAGGTAGAATAAGTTTCTATGAAACCGAAGGAGATTACTACAGAGGGTAATTCCAAATAACCTCAAGAACCCGGGAATGTCTCTGATGCAACTTGCCAGTATAGGAACTTTCCAGTCCTTAACTCCCTAAAAATTCCACAACATATCCAATCCTGACTTCCTCCCAGTCCTTCCCAAATTTAACAACAAACTGTTGCGGGAAAATCATTAACTACAGCTGATGTGGCGCAGCAGCTGTAAGGAAAACAACTAATAACAACACGAGAGGTGATAAAAACCAAACCAAGGATCAAAAAGAGGAAAAAAGCAAAACATCCAATCGAACTGAGGGCCAAAGATAAGCCCCAACGCCCTAAAGAAGACAATCTGAAGGACGTGAAAAATCATCTAACAAAATCCAAGAAGGAAGACAAGAAATAAATTTGAAAGCGCAAAAGCACTTGACTTGACAACTTTACTCTCTTTTTTCTTGGCAAGCGACAGCAGATTTCAATACAGGATAAAACTTTCAAGTCTTCGATTTTTTGGATACTTATTTGTTCTTCAAGTCAAGTGATAGAAGTTACTGTGTGGATATTGCGCTAAATTGCACTGTCTAGTGGCAAAATTTACTGCTGTTTCTGCACAAACTAGATGTGTACAATAATCTAAATAAATTGTTTCTTTTTCAGATTTTTGGCGACTTATTTCATAAATTTTATATTCGGTTTAATTGAGATCAGTTCATGATAATTTTTTTGTGTTCTAATTTTAACTTTTTTTTGTTAATTTTTTTGTTTTCCAATTTTTAATTTGTTTTTAATCGTTCCATTTCCAACAAGTGCCAAATAATTTTCAAAGTCAATTATAATTTCTTAAATTTTTAATGAACATTTTTTTACACTGATATTGTTTCTGAATGTTGAATTAGTTAGCACAGTTAATTTACATATAAGCTGATTTTGTTAGCAACAAACAGTCAGTAAATTGAAAGTTTCATACTATTTCGTTTTTGTGTTGTTATTCACAAAACCCATCAGCTCATCCGCATCTTTTTTTATTGTTTCAGAATCTAGGTGTGCTTTGACTGATTTTACAAATCAGTAAAGTGTGCGCAGTCAGGGCACGGGGTCATGACCTCCCCTAAATTTGAAGAAAAAAATGTGTAATTAATTGAGTTATTTGAAAAAATATATTTCTTTTTATTTATGTAATTCAACTTCATAAAAATTTTTTATTCCAAAACTTAAAAATATAAAAATTTAATTCGATGAGTAATATTGTATGCATGTGATGTATGTGTATAGGCTTTTCTCAGAATTTGAGTTTGGGACTCCAACTTTGGGTGATCCACAACCCTCGAGAAACAATTCCCAAGCCACGAAACAGACTCCTCCACTACCATATCAGAGGCCTAACTTAGTCCTAATTCCTAACATTCGAAAATATTTTCAGCGTTCTTATGTAAAACCACTGACATGTATAATATGAACTAACTACGTCCATCGAAATATACTGCAGAAAGTGGGATCACTTCTATATAACGTTTTCTTTCGGTCTAAGTACCGAGTACCAACTGAGAGACAACTGTAAACAACAAATAAATAAGTGGGTTCGTGCAAATAAATGACTTTTTTAAAATTAATTATTTAGAATTAGTTCACATATCGAGCAGTCCTTATTATGCCAGTGTGTAAAACTGAGAAAAGTTTGATTTGAATGACTCCTGCAGTTCACACCCTAAACTACTATTCTATTAAAAAATGACATTGTAAAAAAAACACTAAAGTACTGCGGTGGCTAAACTAAGCGACTTACGGCGCGGGATGTTTTTTGCTCAATTTAATTTGTAATTTCAATACTAGATCCGCGCCTGCAAGAATTAAATATCAACAAAAAATATAATGGTTTCTATGAAAGCATATTTCTACAAATGAAGGATAGAGATACAGTGGAGTATTTTAAAATATCAACCTAGCTCTTGACTGTCTTTTTAATCATGTTTCGGAGTCATTAATGACTAATTTGCCAGAAGAACTTATTCCAGACTTTTACTAAATCATTTGTAAGTTCATTTCATAAAATGGACCTAATTTTTTAATATTATTTCCTACTCTAGATATTCTTCAAAAAGCGCTTTCATACGGAAAAGCAGCCACCACAATTCTGCTGTGGTTTGCCCTGCTGAAATCCGCAGTCGCATGCGCTGTCGCATTTTAGTACCACTCTCAGAAATTTCTTATCGCGAACCAGTATTTTCACACGAGAAGTCGAAAGTGGCTTTATTGTGGGCCCATTTTTTAATTTGATTCCGATATAGAGTGCATTTAATGCTGCTAACGCAATGACGATTGTGATACATCTGTGATACCACGGCCTTTTGTACCACTGTAGTTCATGTGAAAGAAGCCTTAGACACTTTTAATATCATATAAATAAATAAAAAACTAAATTTTCTCTATTAATTTGCACAATTGTGACATACATATGACTCATTAATATGTGAATATTATAATACATAGGTTAAACAAAAATAATGTGTATAATGACAAAAGTCAGAAATAGTCTTAGAGAAAAAAAAGCAATATTAAATCAGAAGGAAAAAAAGTCAAAATGAAACAAGGAAAAATAAAAACTAATAAAATAATAAGCTATAATAGTAGAAAAAAGTATATATGGGAGAAACTTTGTGTTACATATGTATATCTACATACATCTCTCCCTTGAATACATATGAATGGGAAAAATTTAGGAGGATTTTGAAAAAAATGGAATCTTTCGAAATAAAATGTCCTCCAATCACGGCCCACAATTTTACAACTATTAAGGCACAGTATTGTATTCTTAGCAATATGCGAGGGTAGGATGATAACACTACTCCTAAGGATACTGTTTAAGCAAAAAAAAAAAACCCATTATGCATTAGAGGAGGATGGTTTTACGAATGTTGCTTATGCGGATGCCTAACTACCAATTACTGCAAATTTATATCAACTGTCAGTGAAAGCCTCGAATATTCGTTGTTTAAATTTAATTGTTAGGTCACTAATAGTGAACTGAGTGTAAATGAGCCTAAGACGAAAATTGTACTTTTCTCTGAGAAAAGTCAAATACAAAAGCTCAGACTTTCAGGGACGGGTGGTATCAACTTAACCCTATCTATCGATTATTTAGGAGTCATACTAAACTCTAAACTGAGCTGAAGAAGTAATACACGAGAATGGGTGAAAAAACCTGTGTATATTTTTACACGTGTAAGAAAATCTTTGGCGTTACTAGTAAATAATTTGGTAAACGTTCGCACAATGCACAATGCGAAACAGGAGAGGCCACATTTATTAGAGACAGGATTAGATAAGTAGGTGCCTGCATAGGTTAATAAATTATATTCATACATAGATGGGCGCTGATAAATAATTTCATTTGCAAATCGCTAAAGTTACCGGTTCTGCTCGCTGACTTTTAAGAGCGCTTCATCGAAGTGTATGCAACCAGAATCCCACTTTACTGCAATTGTAAAAGATCTACTATACATTGTAGCATTTTACTACGATACTCCGTACTAATTAATATTTACTACACTTTAGGAGTTTTAATAAAAATTACAAAAATTGCGAAAAAATTAACCCAAACGATAGAAAACTTTGTAAGGATGTGTAAGTGTTCGCTTTTGTCCAACAGCAGTAAAATGCAAGTGAATTTTTAAAATTCCAAGAATATTTTCATATTAAACCTCATAAAATAGTTAACCTAGTTTTACTCATAGGTTAGCATTGGAAAATGTTGTTAAGATTCATTAGAAAAGTACTAGCCCGTGAGCTTCGAGATGATGAAATATGGAAACCGACGAAACAATTAATAAAATGCTATGAAGTGCAAATTTGTAGATGGTAAATATAAACTCAAAAATGACACTAAAAGCAGAATTTAAAAGTGTACTTGACGGGCTAATGGTACATATATTTTTAGTTTTTAAATTAAACTCCGTAATGTGTTTTGGAGTAATTTTATGTTTTTGGACGAAAATTTTATGTTATGTTTATGTATGTATGTACATTTTCAATATAGTTTAATAAAAATGTGGTTTATTACTCCTTCTAACAGCACTAGGTTTACTACAATTTTTTATTGGAATATACTACATAAAATCTTCACAAAGTGGGCTCCCAGTGTGCAAAACAAATGCGAGTAATCATTTGCTCTGTGATGTGAATTTGCACATCCAATAAACGAACAATTTCCAAATCAACTAAAATACAAGAATGCACATTCTGCATTCTGTTATACCTTTTTAGACTCCTTATTAAATGCGTCAACTTATAAAGTTGCTTGCCAAACTGCCGTAGTACATTTTTTTTTCTTTACAGTCAGTTAAATTTGGGTGAAATATTAATTTTCTAAAAAACCATCACAGGGTGTACATTTTCTCGAAAGCAAAAGAAATGTCTATAATTTGAAAAATACATGACTTAGATTTTTTTTTATATTTTTCTGGTAACTGTTATGGTTTGGTCTATCCCCCGATTCCGGCTTGACGTCGACTTACGGGACACACTGTATATATATACAACTTATATCGGGTCCGCCATCTAACGTTTTTTTTTTCAACTAGTGCTTATTTCGTGAATGGTAACACTTAGCTCATGTCTGATTTGACAGATAATTAGTTTTATTCTTCCGCTGAACGAATATGGTTGTGTATATGCTTGAACAACGCTGGGAAATATTGCCTGCGATCGACTTACAGAAGATGCCGATTTTGCCAAAAAAATCATCTTTTCGGATGAAGCTCATTTTGATCTTGGCGGGTATGTAAACAGCAAAATTGTCGCATTTGGGGCACAGAAAACCCGCACGCATACATTGAAAAGCCGATACGCCCAAAACGAGTCACTGTTTGGTGCGGATTTTGGCCCAGAGGCATAATTGGGCCATTTTTCTTCGAAAATGAGCAAGGAGTGGCCGTTACAGTCAATGGCAATCGTTATCGGGCCATGTTGAACGAAAATTGAAGAGGAGGATATTGGCAACATTTGGTTTCAACAGGACGGCGCTACGTGCCACACAGCCGAAGCTACACTCGATGTTTTGCGCCCTGTTAAAAAAAAAAAAGTTATTTGGCGGACCCTATAGTATTATTACAGCTCATTGCTCTGCAGAATTTTCGAGTTATTAAAAAGATCTTAAATTGACAACATGAGTTCTGATAAGAATAGAGATATCTCCCTTCACACCTCAGCTAATGTACTGCGCATAAATAGTCGATGAGGTATTGTACGTTATGCATACCACCGCATATATGTGCGTAATACTTCAAAAACCGCTTATGCGCGGGCTGCTCTCAGCGATATTTTATGCATTGTGCTGCACGCACCCTTAAGTGACTCCGATTCCGATGGTTTTTTTTTTACATTTATTGGTTGATAGCAGTTGGTTTTTTATGTGAAAACCCCGACAGCGCTCAGCTGAAGGCCTGAATTACAATTACAACTTTGTCCAAATGGTAAATGCATGTGTCCAGATACAATTGCAACTTCGACTGCGACTCCGACTGAAACTAAACTTTGCTCAAAGTGCAAAGTTGGTGTTGACTGCGGGCAACTTCAGTTCAATCATATAAGTCGGGACTTCTGGTTTATTCAAGCAGTTGAAGCTTTAATTTAAATTTTAATTACAAATTTCACCTCAGCGTCGACTTCGACATAAAATCAAGTCGCAGTCGATAGATCAGTCGTAATTGTAATTCGCGCTTAAATGGTTATCAGAGTTCGCCAGTATGTCACATGATTACCATGTGCAGAGCTTGAACATAAGTAAGCAACAATTGCGGTACTGGGATACCTCCAAATAGAGTCGTATCTTATTGGTCCTGCTCCTGTATGTGGAATAATCTTAAAAAAATTAATCTGAAGTTATATTTTAAAAGTCCATTAACCTTTGTGCAGAATTCCTTTATTCTGCCTTGCAGTGTCAAAGCACATAAACCTTGACCAATGCAAAATTGAAATGTAAGACCAAGGCACATAAACCTTGACTTCTTGTAGAAGGTGTAAACGGTGCAATGTACCGCTACACTAAGATGATACGTAGGGCGGAATCACTAGTACAGGATATGCAAAGATTGTAATGGAATTTGTTAAATGAATACGCGAATGTCTTTTACTATACAACTGAATAATAATTTATTTTATCAATCTTACTCTATATATATACAAAAGCTAACTCTAAGTCAATGCATAAAGTACAAAATGCTTACACTGCTGAATTGACATTAATTTTCAGCTACTGGTGTCTTCGTCTTGAGTCGACTTCGGCATACCTTATCTCGGCATTTCCACATCATACACAGGAGTATTATTATCGTTAGTAGAATGCCCCCATAGCCGACTGCAAATTGATGAACATCATGATGTGTTAATGTTAGCGGGATGTTGTCTTTGAATTGTATCACTTCGTTCCTTATCGATTCAATTTCAGCCAAATGTGATTGATAATGGCCAGTGTCATGCAGTCCAGAGCTGAGTTTGTTGTCGTAGATGTCGTAAACAAATGCTGTCAAATTGCTCGACGGAATATAAGATGCTCTGCTGTTAGATGGATATATACTATGCCCTTGAATGGTCACTAGTGGTTGTTTGATGAGACATCTATCTGTGATTTTTAAAATTCCAGAGCCTTGTATGCTGTGTTGCGTGGTGTTGTCTCCACATACAACGTTGATAGTGGTTCTTTCCGTTAGTACGTATATCCACTGATTAGGACTATATAATTGAATCCAATGAGGTCCATTTCCAGTCTTGATCAACTGGCATGTTGGTGGTTGTGGCAGCTGATTTATTAGGCTTACTTCACATGCGCTAACTGTTGATCCCCCTTTATATATTGGATGTTTTTGTTTACAAATGTGCTTGCTGTCCTCGATGATGATGCATGACTGTAATTCTTCTTCACTCAGTGGGTAGTATTGATCTCTATGTAAGTTGATAACTAGGAACTGGGACGAAGGTTTGATGGTGACAAGTGAATTATTAATCTGCACTGGAAATGGTGTAATTTTGAACAATTCGAATTCCTCCAATGACATTAAAGGAATTTGTAGTTTGAAGATTAGATATCGTGTAGCGACTCTTCCCGCGATGGTCATGAAGGTATAATACCTCAAAGCGTCGTCCTGTGATATTGGCAGTCGTAATGATGGGGATAAGTGTGCTCTTATCCTTGTGAGTTCTTCTTTTAATTGGATTGGAGAGATCAATAACGGGCTAATTTTTCCGTGATGAGTGTCTGTAAGTACGTCTAGAATTGATGTTTGAATCCGTAAGAAGTTAGAAGCGGCAGGAGTGGTCTGCATGGTGAGTGCGGTGAAGGATTGGTGCAACTTCTCTTGATATAGTTCTTCTGCTATGCCATTTACTTGGTCTGCAACATGCGAAAGCTGGGTTTGCAGCTGCCGCAATTGGTTGTCGATGTCCTCTTCCTCCTTCTTCATGACATTTAAAGTAGCATCCATAATCGAGGTTTGATTCTTTATCAGCTGCAATAAGTGATCCTCATTTTTGTGAATATCATCTATGGTTCGCGACATTCTTTCAGCGTAGTCTGAGTCTAGCACACCAAATAAAGTGTTGGCGATACTTCCAACGAAGTTTGCTACCCCCCTTTTAGTTCTCTTGGAATTGTTATTGTCAGAGAGAAGCATGTTGTTTGTTGTTAATTCTGCCAGCAGATGTTTCACATGCTGAATGATTATTGAGCAGGAGACTCTTTCATTTATATGCTGGCACATTTTTTCGAGTGTTTGAGTACAGTTTTGCAGGAACTGATACTCTCTCCAATATGGCATCATATCATAGAATATGACGAGGTTCCATTCGTTGGCTATGAGGTTTGTTACCCCTAAGTTCTCAAAGTAGATCCCTGGTTGATGAATAAATGGTTTCACTTCAATAGAGGATGCTTTAGCAGGTGGTACAACTAAACAAGCCAGAAGTAATGTCACAATTGCGGATCTCAGAGAACTTCTTAGTTTCTTTCGAGGGTTAGCCTTAGTTCTGCTGTTGTCGCTTTCATTAGAGTTTGTAGGTGTTTCATTGGTGATTTCAGGATGTTGCGATGCTGTAGTTTTCGATGTTCTTTCGCTACCTTGTGTGCTCCCATTATCTTGTACTGAAGAATGATCTGAGCCTTCAGTTGATATAGGTAATGGTGCGAGACGATGAATCGGTCGCCGGAGAATGCCAGTCGAAGTGCGAATGTCGGCTACACGAACCAGTCCATCTTCGCCTTTAATGATATTGATTATACGTCCAAGTGGCCATTTCAGTGTGGGTGGATTGTCTTCCTTTATTAGGACCATAGTCCCTAGTTCAATATTTTCACAACGCTGCTTCCATTTGTACCTGTGCTGTAGTTGACTTAAATATTCAACAGTCCATCGCCTCCAGAATTCGTTTTTAATGTGAGAAACGAGTTTCCAACGGGTTATGAGATTGCTCTTTGTTGGTTCAGCAGCTGGATCAATGGTGTTTATCAGTGGTTCCCCGATGAGGAAATGTCCTGTCGTCAATGCTGTCAGATCATTCGGATCCGAAGACATTGGTGTAAGTGGTCGAGAATTTAATACTGCTTCTATCTCTATCACAGCCGTCTCTAGTTCTTCATAGGTTAGTGAGGCGGCTGCTAGTGTGCGTTGTAACAGATGTTTAGCTGATTTAACAGCAGCTTCCCAAAGTCCACCAAAGTGTGGGGATCTGGGCGGAATGAATCGGAAATCAATGCCTTTAGAGCTACATGCTGTCCTTATTTTATTTTGCGATGTTGTAGATTCTAATATTTCCTTCACTTCCTGCAATTGATTACGTGCACCTACGAAATTGGTCGCGTTGTCACAATAAATGGTTTTGCAATGTCCTCGTCGAGCCATGAAGCGACGTAAAGCTCCCAAGAATCCTTGTGTCGACAAATCACTTACTACCTCTAAATGCGTGGCCTTTGTCGGGAAGCAGCAAAATACAGCGATGTAGGACTTCTGTGGTTTTTTCCCACGCATCTTAAAGTGAGTCCATATTGGTCCACAAAAGTCCACACCACAGTTCACAAATGGTCTGGCTGGTTGAACTCTGTGTGCTGGTAGATTTCCCATCATCTGTGTTAGAAGTTTCGGTTTTGACTTAGCGCATTGGACGCAATGTTGTACTACTGAACGAGCCAAAGTCTTTCCTTTAACTGGCCAAAACATTTGTCGGCTTATTGCTAGAAGGGTTTGTGGACCTACATGCAGATTTTCCTTATGTATGTCGTTCAGTAGGCATTTCGTTAGATGATGGGAATGCGGCAGAAGTATTGGATGTTTTGCTTGGTATGATAGGTTTGAGGCTTCAAGACGACCCCCAACTCTAATGATTCCGTCTTCAATGAAAGGTGCCAGACTGCTGAGACAACTATTCTTAGATACTTCTCCAAACCGCTGGAGATGCTCAAGATCTTCCTTGAATTCTTCTTCTTGCATCAGCTTGATGATCAATGTTTGAGCATCGATTAGCTCTTGTGCAGTCAGGACGAGTGTGTGCGAGCGATGTATGTTGCGCGTTCTAGCATGTCTTACGAACCGTAACACGTAGGCTGCAATGCGTTGGGCCTTGCGAAAGGAATTTCTATGATTCAAAGCTTCAAGTAATTTGGTGTGTTCCCTTACGACAGTAGATGTGATTACTGATTTTTCTCGTCTTCGTTCAATATCATTATATGCACCTTTCTTTGTATATGGAGGTGGCCATAAGGCTTCTGTGCCATGCAGGCAGGTCGGTCCATAAAACCAAAGTGTGCACATTCCTAATTTTTCGGGTGCGATTCCTCTCGAGAGAATGTCTGCCGGATTTTCTTTGGATTCTATATGTCGCCATTGCTCAGGGATTGTTAATTGTTGTATAACAGATACTCGGTTGGCCACAAATGTTTGATACGATGAAGATGACGAGTTTATCCAGGCAAGGACAATTTCCGAATCAGACCACAGAAACATAGGTGCATTTTTGACATTCAGGTCCTTCTTGATTCGCTGACCGAGCTCAGCTGCAAGTTTTGCTGCGCACAGTTCCAATCGTGGTAACGTAGTCTGTTTAATTGGGGCAACCCGAGATTTTGCACACAGCAGTCGCACCATTATGACGTGCTCTTTATCTATCGACCTGATGTAGGCCACATCACCGTAAGCCTTCTCTGACGCATCAGCAAATATGTGAATTTGAACTGATTTGGTGTTCTTGTGAGCAAATACATGTCTTTCAATTTTCACATTGTTGAGAGCCTTCAGACCTTCCCGGAAGTTGAACCAATATGAGTGAAGTTCTTGAGGGAGTGCTGCGTCCCAATCACATTTCAAGGCCCATAATCTTTGTAGAAACACTTTAGCTGTGACTACCACTGGAGCCATCATGCCTAATGGATCGAAGAGTTGTGCGATGTCTGAGTATGCCGTACGCTTAGTGATCTTGCTTTTGTGACACCATACAGTTTTGATGCACAGTTCATCACTTTTTGGTAACCACGTTAATCCAATTGTTTTGATATGGTCATCTTCTTTACTGCCAAAGTTTAGTAAAATTTCTTGATCCTCTTGTGGAATATCCTTTAGCAAGCTTGGGTGATTCGCACACCATTTTCTCAACTTAAATCCAGCTGATTGTAATATGAACCTCAGCTGCGTCTGTGTTTCGATTGCCGTCGACAGGCTATCAGCTCCAGTGAGTACATCATCCACATAAAAATCGCGTTTTAGTACTTCAGCTCCTAGCGAATATTGTTGGGTCTGTTCTTCCGCTAGCATTTGCAGACATCGGGTTGCTAAGTATGGAGCACACGTTGTGACGTATGTCACAGTGCAAAGTTTATAACATTTTAGTTGATCCGTAGGGTTCTTCCGCCACCAAATAAGCTGGTATTTTCTATCTTCATTGTGGACTCGTATTTGCCGATACATCTTTTCTATGTCCGCAGTAAACACAAATCTTGGCATGCGGAATCTTAGTAAAATTGAGAAGACATCATCCTGAATTGTTGGTCCTGTCGCTAATACGTCATTCAATGAGATATTTGTGGAAGTTTTGGCAGATGCGTCAAAAACGACTCGAAGTTTGGTAGTGCTACTTTCAGGCTTAATCACACAGTGGTGTGGAAGGAAGTTGTATGGTTCCTCTATATTTGTGAAGTTTTCTTCTTTCATGTGCCCAAGTTCAATATACTCTTCCATGAACCGTACGTATTGTTGTTTTACTTCTGGGTTGGTGGATAACCTTCTTTCCAAGGCTGTTAATCTTTGAAATGCTATGTTCTTAGATTCTCCCAATTCTACTGGGTTATTTTTGAATGGCAATTTGACTATGAAGCGACTATGCTCATTTCTTCTCGTAGTTTGAACGAAGTGTGTCTCACATTGTTTTTCTGCTGACGTAAATGCCCGCGATGATTGTTCTGAGTCGTCCAGTATCCAGAATTTTTCTACTTGTCGATTAAGTGTTTCGTCTTCTGAACACACTCCACAGGTTGTTTGGTCGGTGACTATTCGAGGAGCCTTTCCTGCTGCTGTCCAGCCAAAAACTGTGTTTTGCAAAGTTGGGAGTGCGTCGCCCAATCTAATTTGTCCAATTGACAAGATCGAGTAATATAGTTCAGCACCAATCAACAGATCTATTGTGTCTGTCTGATTAAAGCGTGGATCCGCTAATTGTATATTTGATGGTATTGACCATGATGAAACATCTATCATGTGTGCGGGCTGCGGAGAGATGATCCGTGGTAAGATATGAGCTTCTAGTCGAGTGTTAAACCCGTTAATGCGGGATTCTAGCCCTATGTTGACTCGCTTCTGTGCTTGTTGCCTGCGTGAGCCAATACCTTCTATGTTGAGTCTGTCGAAGGTTCCCGAAAGTCCAAGTCTTTTAACTAGTCTTTCTGTTATCAGATTTATTAGAGATCCGGAATCTAATATGGCTCGACACTCGATGCTTTGACCAGAGTTGTTGCTCACCCTTACCATAACCGTGCTTAGTAGGATATAATTCCTAATATTAGCCGTGGCCTTTGCGGTAAGTGAGTTCGATCGCTCAGTCCCATTGCCTGATGGTACTAAGCTCTTTCTTGATGATTGGGCCGTAGTTGCTGCAATATTGTTATTTTTTGACAGTGTACTACTCGTCGGCAGTTGACTTATATGAAGCAGTGTATTATGTCTTTTTCCACATTTAGTACACCCTCTGGATGGACAGTTGGCCATCATGTGACCTTTCTTCAAGCAGTTGAGACAAGAATTAATTCTTTTTACTAGTGCAATTCGTTTGGATGGCGATAATTGAAGGAATTTTTGACACGCGAAGAGTTGATGATCGGTGTCATTGTTGCATGATGGACAGTTTGTCTTAACTGTTGTGGTTAATGTTCTCTGCGTGTGTGCCTTCTGTTTTCCATCTTAGTTGCTTCGCCGAGGGCCTCCAGAGACTGAAACCGTGTTTCTAAAAAGTCTAGAAACTCTTTTATTGTTGAAACTGATCTAGGCTGAGTTAGTGATTGTTCCCACAGTGTGTGTGTGGTCTTATCCAACTTCTTTATCAAAATGTGTAATACAAGAGCATCCCAATGACTTGTATTGACATCTAGGTTCTCCAGGGCGAGAAGGCACTCTTGTGTAGTGTCATGGATTGCTCTTATTGCGAAGGCACTCTCAGTTGTTGCTGCTGGTTGCGAAAGTAACTTGTTGAGAAGTGCAGTGACCAGTAATCTTGTATTTTCATAACGGTCCTTGATTACCTTCCAGGCTGAGAGATAATTTGCTTCGGAGATACTTAAATGTCTGACCAGTTTCTCAGCTTCTCCAGTTAGGCTACCCTTTAAATACCACATTTTTTGACATGCGGCAATGGGTTGACTGTGAACCAGCTCAGTAAATAAGTCGCAGAATTGCTTCCACTTTAAATAATCGCCATCAAATTTGGGTAATTCTACCTTTGGAAGTTTCATCATTGGTCTTGCGCTGTGTTCTGTTCTTAATGATGATCCATTTCTATCAGCTTCTATATCTGATTGACAGCGACTTAAGCATTCATGCAGTTGTATGAGCATGTCGTGTGTTTGTTCTTCCAGATCAAAATAGCCTTCCATATTGTTCACGTCATCTTTGTTATTCCAATGATTCAAACTTTGGTTGTGTAAATTTTGAATTTGCTGCCAGTGGTCTTCGATGGCCTTTATTTTAATCATGTAAAATCGCTCGGAGCGAAGAGGCTCACGTGCTTCCAAATTGGTCAGCATCCTCTTTAAACCTTGCATTAACACCAGTTGTTGGGGCATCATTCCAATAACAGTTTCTGTGACTTGCTTTACTGGTTTTGATTGTGTTTTATCATTCTCCTTCTGAGTGGATTGGGCTTTCGTCTCTGTGACTTGCTTTACTGGCTTTGGTTGTGTTTTATCATTCTCCTTCTGAGTGGATTGGGCTTGCATCTCTGTGACTTGTGCTATTTCTGAAGATCTTGCTTCTTCTTCTTCCTGCAGCCGCTGCATTCTAGTGACCATCTCGCTTTTGATTTTCTCGTAGCCACTTCGAATTCCTTCGTAATATTCATTCATGAAGTATGCGTGAGATAGTTCAGAGCCATGCTTAGTGCGTATCTCGGTGTCCACCCTTTCAAAGTCATCCCATAGTTGGTTAAGGGACATAATACGCTTGGTTAGATACTCCAATGTCTTGCGGTATTCCGAATCCTTTCCGTAGTTCTCCGCTATCCGCTTAATTTCGTCTCCCGTTGTCTTTTGACGAGCAGTGAGTTCTTTTAGGCTCATCTTGATTTACTTTGTACTTGAGTGAGCGAAGATAAAACACTTTTGAAAAGTACGTGAATGTTAATCACGTCGGGGTCACCAAAATGTGCAGAATTCCTTTATTCTGCCTTGCAGTGTCAAAGCACATAAACCTTGACCAATGCAAAATTGAAATGTAAGACCAAGGCACATAAACCTTGACTTCTTGTAGAAGGTGTAAACGGTGCAATGTACCGCTACACTAAGATGATACGTAGGGCGGAATCACTAGTACAGGATATGCAAAGATTGTAATGGAATTTGTTAAATGAATACGCGAATGTCTTTTACTATACAACTGAATAATAATTTATTTTATCAATCTTACTCTATATATATACAAAAGCTAACTCTAAGTCAATGCATAAAGTACAAAATGCTTACACTGCTGAATTGACATTAATTTTCTTGCAAAAATCGCTCGTAAGGCAGTGACCCTAGTAAAGAATGTTTTTTTTATTGGATTGCAATACAATTTTGTGAATTATTGCAATGTAAGTATTATTGGGTCACCGCATTCCTAAGCAATGCAGTTTTACATATGTAGCAATTATGTACAATTGTTTTTATTTCTTGTTTTATACGTACATTGACCTGAAGTAATTCAGTATGTACATGGTCAGCTTAATAAATAATATTCTACGATTTCAACAACCTTCTTGAATTCTTTTCTTTTCCGGATTCAATTTAAATGGTAAGTAGCTGATGAGTTCAACAACTCGGTACTCAAGTCATGAAATTTCCTATAAATAGTTTTTCAAGGATTGGAATATTTCCAGCTTTTACTGTCTCAAGTGAAATTTGATTTGGTGAAGGTATTTTAGATACTGGTAAAAGTTTCATTTTCCCAAGGATGCTTACTAATTTTTAGTTTCGTATTAAACATTAAGTGCTGCTTGGATTGCATTCTAATTGGGGTGGGTTAAATTTAAAAACATTTTCAAAATGTGGTTAAAAACATCTCAATTTTGTTTTTCTACTTTAACATTAATTTTTGTATTTTTTAAATTTTATTGAATCTATATTGAAATAGTTCGCTGAAATATTCATGAAATTAAAGTAATCAGCAGGAAGTGACAGTTACAAACAGTTGTCATAGCGACCGTGACAATTATGGAATTGACGAATTTTTATGAAGAGTTGTCATACTACGCTTACTTATAAATTATATGTTAAGCCTAGTACTAAGGTCCGCGGTAAGCAAAATTTTGTATGAAAATTTAGCAAGCTAAAAAATATTGGCGAAAATTTATCTTGAATTTTAGCGAGAGTGGTACTAATTCCAACGCGCTAGATTTGTCTTTGGGTTTTAATTAGGGATGGCACCACCAGAAAGTCTCCAAAAATATAGCTTGAATTTATCCGCCCGGTTGTTCGAGTTTTGAGAATTGATAAATTTATTGACTGGATTTTTGTAGTTAACGTAGTTTTGTACGTCTTTGCTGTAAGTACGGATGAATTGGATTTCTTCTCGTGGCCGCATTTTCAATATCATTCAGTACGTTTACATGAATACTTGAGTACTTCACTTGAAATTCACTTGATGCTCAGGTAGCGCGGTTGATTGAATTAATTGTAATAACTTGACTTGATTTTTTTTTTAATTTAATTTTCCAATTACTTAAGTTGAAATTTACGCGTTGAATGAGCCTTTTCATGATATTTTGATTACTTCAAGAATACTTCAAGTATTCATGTAAATGCACTGGTTGTTATTTTTTTTTTTGTATACATTATGCATATTATTTTTATATTTTTAATATTTCCAAATAATTTTAACTACCTGTTTTTAGAAATATTATGACTGCGCGTTGTATTTCCGCAAAAAAATTGCAAAATTCTTTTTTTTCTTGTTTTTAATATATCTTTTCTCTGAAACTCCGCTGTCATATTTTAGCTGCTAAAGATCGGCCTGTTTTTGGAGACCCGGTAAAATTTAGCTTAGTATGGACCTTAGTACTAGGCTTTACCAGCGAGCTGGAGTTGCCTACATTTGTGGTGTGCTGTTTATGAGTTACAAGAAAGTTTTCGATTTTTCAAAATCGCCATGGTCTTGTTAGTGAGTTACTTAAGTGCTTAAATTTTAGCAATTCGAGCCTTGGAAACGTCAGGGGTTAGAAGGAAAGCCGTGAACCCAATCAGCAGACAGGAACGGCAATGGTTTTTACCTGTGGCTAGGTTACGGCTTGTAGGATCTATTTCAAGTATTTGCTACAATACGAATTAAAGGAAATTAACTTGCTATGGAGTATAGCAAAAAAATACACTCATTATAGTAGTGGAAGAAAGTCTTGGAAAAATGTTAGAGAGACTAATATTGTAGGAATGTACAGATTTGCCGTCATAGGCAAGAATAAAATGGAAAGTTGAAAAGCAACGATTAAGTGCACCTACAGTAGTGGTAAGAACTGTTCTAATAAGCTTTAGTTCGGAAGAAAACAAATGCGAAAATATACAACCATTTCCGGTAAATAAGTGCACTCCATTCATGAAATAATTAAGGCAATTTGATCGTTGATCAACGGTTAGGCAGTTAGAGTAGTTAACATCCCGCCAGGTCAATTAAAACCAAGCCCTCACTTAACAGCAGAGAGACTCAGATCATGGAATATTGGTACATTCTTGTTTTGGAAGTGGGGAGCCTAAGTGATTATAATAACTAGGTACAGTTAAGTATACTATCAAAATTAAGAAGGTAAATAGCTGGATTTAAGAAAGGTTGCTCCTGCCTAAATAATATACTTTAAGAATCATCTTAGAGCAATAATACAAAACACGATTACCCTATTCCCATATTTCATGGATTACTTATGAAAATGCTTTTGACTCAATTGGTAGAAGGAAAGCTCCGCAAAAACGAGATATCTTCAAAAAATGTATTTCTTTCTATAATGAGCGACGTCCGCGAAAGCGCTCACCACAGCAACTTTGGCGGCATACAATAGGACTATCAGGAAGTCTAAGGCCGGGCGCCCACTGGAGTGGTGTGTGAGCAATGTGGCAGTGGCGTGGTTTTGGCGTGCGATGTGGCAACAAAGTGGTGTGGCAGTAGAATGGTGGCGAATTGGTATTAATATTATTAAGCGCGCATCAAAATGGCAAGCAGCGTATCGATTAACTAATTCAACATCAACAGTAATAACTAAGGAGAAGTGGCATCCACTGCCACTTACCACTCGAAAATTAAACTTGTCGGAGACTAGTGGCAATCAAGTGGTGCCACGCCACTTGTCAAATGCCACGCCATACTCTATTTCAATGTGCGCTACTCTATTTGTTTTTACGGGGCTAAATTTTTTCACTTACCATTTAATCGCCACGCCACTGCCACATTGCTCACACACCACTCCAGTGGGCGCCCGGCCTAAGAGATCTCTTTTATATTAACTTTGAATTGTCAGGACAGAAATGAAATTGGAGGAAACTAAAATGTATATTCCCATAAAAGCAAATCGAGAGTCACGTCTTCTCAGCTAATAGGTATAAATGTGATATTTCAGAGACATTTTAATTAAGATAAAATGGCCAGCGACTGTCCAATTTTGAAGACAGTCTTAGTAAACGGTTTCGCAACATGGAAGATCGCCCAATCCACATCTCCCCGTGTAGATACTTTACTTTTATAGGTAGGTGTTTTCTTGGATTCCTGAAAATTCCATGACTGGATCAAGTGTCACTCGAGGAACTTTGGGGATGTTCTAGCCAGGAAAGCATCGATGAAGATATCAAATGAAGTGGAATTGGATTATTAACGTCATTCGACGTGGAGGAAACAACATCACTAAACATGTCGATTGGAATCGAGTAAGAAGACAAAAAGGCACATAACTTTACAAGTGGAAGGCGTAATATGCCACAACTGCGATTCATACCATCACGGGTATTACCTAAATCTATTGGTACATACTGTGAAATGTTCCTATACAGAATTGCTATAGGTGGCAAAACACTGAACTGTTTTAGAGTGTAGGGAAATTTCTACAGACGATCAGTGAACTAATTCAAAGAGCATTGCAAAATCTTCTTAACTGGGCTACAAGCTGTTTAGAGCTTAACCTCGAAAAGACTGAACTAGTCCTCTTTACACGGAGGAGAGTTATTCTGACTTTTACACCCCCCAAAAACTGGGTAACATTACTCTCAATTTTAAAACTGAAGCCAAATACCTATAGAAGTGATACTAGGTTCCAAATCAAATTGGAGGGTAAATGTGAATGAGCGCGTCAAGAAGGCGGATATTGCACTGTATACCTGCAAGAAAACTGTTGACAAGAGATGGGGCTACATCCTCGTATCGTGCACTAGATGTGAACCGCTATCGTAAGACCTATCCTTACATACGGGGCTTTATGTGGTGGAATGCTCTTGGGAAAACAAGTCTTACTATAATGCAGAGAGCTGCCTATTTAAGCATTCGAAAAACTCCAACGGCCGCAATGGAAATTATGCTCCGGCTCTTGCCTCTCAACATCCATGGGAAATGTATAGCTGGAAAGAGTGCACTAAGACCTAAGCAGTCGAGCTGCCGGGTAATAGCAGACATTGGTCACAGCAGAATGCTGCAGATCTCTCCTGAAGACTGTATGCGGATTACATTATACAAGGACTAGACTTCATGAAAGCATTCTCAACTGGCATGATAATCGCGTGACAATTGATTCTGATATATATGTCTTTACGGACGGTTCGCAAGCGGATGTGGAAGTGAGAACCAGGGTATACTCAGCACTCTCTCAAATACAGGAATCGTACTGCCTACCGGGGCAAAGCTGCTGCGTACAACTTATGATGATCGAGTCATCAGAATTTGTATTGACAGCCAAGCTCCAATCAAAGTTTTGGAATCAAGCATCATTAGATCGCGTCTAGTGCAAGGGTGTTGCTGTGAGCTCATGAAACTTGGGGTGTTAACCACAGAGTTATTCTCTTCTGGGTGGCTGGTCACAGTGACATACCTGGAAACGAGGCAGCCTAGGTCAGAAAGGGTTCGGCTATAAATATTTTTCTAGAAGAGGAACCCGTAGCTGGGCCTCTAAAATCAGTGAAGAGGAGTCTAGATATACCTGTAAGCTGGGAAATCACAAATGGGGAGAACTGACTTCATGCGTGATTTCAAGACAGCTTCGTCCCGAGATGTGTCCAGTGAAGACTGAATCTCTGGTGAGGACGAACCGTAATGATGCCCCCAATTTTATTGCAGTTATTACGGGACAATGCCTACTTGAAAAACATGCAGAACGCATACAAGGTCCATGCATTGACTTCTACAAAAGTTGTATGGACTAGGAATAGGGTGAGATCATTCAGCACCTGCTGTGTGAATGCCCCAACCTTGATAGGTATAGGAGAAATACGCTTGGTATCTACTTTTACTGCGAACTGAGGGGATTACCAGACAAAAAGTTGTGGGACCTGGTTAGGTTCATTAACTCTTGTGGCTGGTTTTATCGCATCCCGTAGCTCTTAAATATCTTTTCCAGGCAGGGTTCCATTTCACAATGGACCATAGATAAACTAAGTGTAGCTGATCGTACACCTTCTGACTATGTGCGCCAGACCCAAGCTAAGCTAGAGTGTAGGGAGAGCATTGGAAGATAGTATAGTCTAGAAATAAACCCTTTTAATGGGAAATTTGATGAATTAATGGGCCAGAGTTTCGCTAGAGTTCCAATGATTTATTTTTTAATAACTTTTTTTAAATTTTCGGGGCGATTTATGTCATGTGTCAGGATTATTATGTTTTCTCTGGAAGTTTTCACCATGTGTTGCTCGCGAATAAAATTAATCGAACATAAATACTTTTTTAGTAGAAGCATACCATTGACTGATTCCACTAGTACTAATGTTCTCTCTCCAAAGTAGTGTCATCCACTTAATTGATTTTATTTTCTGTACATTTATTTGAATTTCATTTTTTGCGTATTTTTAAAAACTCTCTAAAATTATGTTGCCTACTTTACATATTAGTTATGAAGCACATTTATGCAGACTTATATGAATACCAATCTTATTATATTTCAAAAAAAGTCATGGATCATATTCTAAGGAATTGAAAAAATTGGGACTAAAAAGATTTTCTATTGGTATGTGCTGAATCTCAATCGTTCGTAAACTGCGTGAAAGTATTAAATTGTTTGCAGTAATAATAAATTTCAAAAGAATCAATAAATTTTATGTTGACAAAGTACGACGAGTACGTATACAAGCATTGCGGAATTTCAAGCCAAGAAATTTTACGGAATTAAATGAAACGAAAATTTCCGGTCTAATGATCGTCCTTAATACAATTTTATCAGAGTAAGAGAGAACGAATGTATGTCCCTATAAGTACGAGCAGAGATTACAGCAAGAGATTGAACCCCACTTTATTTTACGTTATATCCCCAATCCTGGACATCATCGGTTATATATGCACTTACTTTTTTATAGTTGGATGAACCCAACTATACCAATATCAAGTGGAAGCAGCCTTAATGAGGGATTTAGCTATGGAATTTATGAGATACCTATTCTTTGAGGTTTTATAACTCCGAGAGATTTAATTTCGGCTCTTGTTTTACGGGATTTTTTTTTTTTTTACCTATATCTTCCTACTAAAAGTAAAGTATTTCGAGTAATTTCTACTCTAGTTCAAGTGAAAATCAAAATTTCACATAGCAACACAATTGTTTCTGGAAATAATCTTTAAAGAGCAATAAAAGATATCGTCTTTGGCTTAATCAAATCAATTAAGTCAGCTTTGAACCCCTGTGGCAATTGGAACGTGATACGCTTCGGTGTTATTCTTCTCCTTTTGGTTTTCTTCCTCTCATTTTTTATCATTTCCCTTCATAAAATTACTTCACAGCAGTTAGATTCTCCGTGAATAAAGGCAATGAAAACAAATTTTGTCCCTCTGGCAATTTTCGCTTCGAATTATGTAAAAGTTTTTCAATAGCTCAAAGAAAATGGTTGCTCCAGGCTGTTGTGGTCCTCAAATAAATATTTGATCAAGTTTTGCAATTATTTATGAAGCCAACTCTGTCGGAAGGCTAACTACACTATGCTGAAGGAGTTTTCACTTTGTTGCCCGGCCTTTAGCTTCTTCAAAACAAAATATATGTATATACATGACCGTTGCACGAATAAGACCGACTCCCATGGGGAGACTTAATGGTTTCTACTGCTCTCCAACTTAAGATTTGCTTGGCAGTGTGAGGGAGGAAGGGGGGTAATTTTCAAACAACACACGTGCATTAAGAAAACGAAACTTCTTTCTCTGTGCATATTTCCGACTGCCGGAAGGATGCTCCTCTTTTGTAATAGGCAGCAGATGATGAAACTTAAAATTTACATAAAGAAATTCTTGAGAATATTGACAATTACTTAAATTAAGTTGGCCGACAGATGGTTGGGAAGGTGACGTGAAATTTTCTTCTCATTCTAATATTGGAGAGATACAGGATTTACCGAACGAATATTTAATGAAATTTTCTCACTTTCTATAAAACGAAGGGATTTTGGTCAGATTTGCAAGCCTTTTAAATTGAGACAAGTTTGTGGTGCTTGGCGAAGGTCATTAACTGCTTGTATGAAATCACTCAACTTTGCGTCCTTAATTCTCCAATAGAGCTTAATTTTAACTGTAGTAGATGGAAGCCTTTTATTCCATAATAATATTCTGGGAAGCACAACGAACAGGAATGAAGTTTTTGTTTGTTTGCGTGAAGTGAAAGTGAAGTTATTTAAAATCAGGGCTAAATTTTAACTTTGCTGAAGTGGCTATAGAACACATATAAAGTTTTGTCATAATGTTATAGTTGTTGGTTTTAGTAGAGGTGTTTTCAAAAGAGTTTATGTAACATTTACATTTCTGTGAGTGAAATTCTCTCTCGACAGGTATCTGTTTATTTTTCGGCGAGAAAAAAAAAACTGTTTTCATAGCAAATCAGTGAGACTAGAAAAGTATCCAAAATAGAACTCTTTTGTTTGCTATGCGCGCTGATTGTGAAACAGACCTTCACATTCGAGATGGCATTGATAAGGGTAACTTGGATCTGTTAGTATTATGTATTTGATTTTTTTTTTTTTTAAACAAACCAGAATTGATCTTAACTATGTATGGTATTTCAAATGGGTTTTAAATTAAAAAAAATTCGATGCATTTATTCTGCTATATAGAATTTGAAAAAATCTACAACAGTTCAGGTAAAGAACAGATTTGCTAGTGGAATTAAACACTCTTTATTAAGTCTGGAAGTCAACAAATAAATTCTGGAATTGTTTTTATATTTTTCTTCAAGAAATTTTGCAAATTAAATATCTTTATTTATGGAGGAAATCCAATGGAAGCATTATGTTTGCGAAGATTAAATCAAAGAAATCTATACTCTACCAAGGAATCAGGGGCGGTTCGTCATTGGAAGCAACGGAAGTACTGCTTCCCTTGATAAAATGGAAAACTTCATAAAAGACAAATCAGTTACATTAAAAAAAATTAAAGAATTATTAAAAAATATTTAATTAATTAAGGTATATAAAAAATATAAATAATTCAACTTCAAAAAATAAAAAAAAAATATAGTTTTATTCCAAAACATAAAAGAAGAAAAATTTATTTCAATGAATGTTATTGTACATGTATGTGTACAAGTTTTTCTCAGAATTTTAGATCTTAAAATATTTTTAAGACTGCAGGCAACTGCAAACCGAACCAACAATTTTGATTACTTTTCTTTAAAAATGTTGTTTCTTGAAGACAATGTTCGCTGTTGGTTTTAGCGCTTGGCAGACTTTGGTGTCCCAAAAGTATGCAAACTCTTAGAAGTTTTTGAAGAATGAATCTTTATATTAAATCGAATGAAGTTTGGTGTACTTTTGGCGCTGTGAACTAAAAAAGAAGTGATAATTACTTTAAGAAATATTGGCGGTACGCTTTTCTGAAATTATTGAAATAAGGTCGGTAAAGTGCTTTTCCTCATTTATTTCAGGAACAGTTGGTCGGGCCATAGGTTTTCATATTCCGAAAAACTCCTTAGTACATTAAGAACGTCGTCTGAAGCTGACTGTTTTCCCAATATCCGTGAAAAATCTTTAATTCTAACAATTTTGATACGGAAGCTCTACGAATAAGTTGCCCGATTTCGTATATTTTTCGGACCAACATATACAGTTATTACAAAAACGTCATGTACTAAATTTCAGCTATCTATCTCATAAGCAGTATTCAAAAAAATAAAATATTTTATAACAACCCTATGAAGAACTGGTATGATTTTGTCTATGTACGAGCTTGATCTTATTTTTTGCATACAATACCTACACAGTTTTAGCTTACTGGGTACGCGTTCTCTAGTTATTGCGGTATACCCTCACAGTTAAGAAAACGGTGTTGTTTTGACACCGATTCGGTGTCGAATAAGGTCCCTCCCACCATTTCGATTGATTTTAGATTTATCTATTTGTATGTTTACATTTGGAGTTAAAATTTAACTCCAGATTAGAGCAATTTGCGACCTTTTCAGGTGTATCTTAAAAACTCTCAAAATATAAGTAAATTGAATACGACCAGTTCTTCTAAAAATAAATTTGTGGTGTGAGTTATAAATCGCAATGGTATTAAGAGACAACATTATGTGTATTCATTCAATATCACAATTGAGTGTATGTCAGAAACACCATTAATATGAAAATTAAATTTTTAATATCCAAATGGAAGTTTTTAAACCTTCGGATCTTTGGGAGCAATATAATTTTGAGATACTTAACTCAGCTGTAAGAGTTAAGTATCTAAAATTTATATCTGTAAGGTTCTGAAACAGAAACTAAGGTAAAGTAAACTTCAAAACATGGAAAGGAAGCCCGAGTTGTTTATATATAACCAGAAAATGTAATAAAAAAACTATTCAGCATTATTTAAAATTTTTATTTGTGATTGTATGATGACAACAGATTTCTCGACTTTTGAATCAAATAAAACATCTGCAGTTTTAAAAATTATTTTCATAACAATAAGAATATTCATATTTTTCCGCATCTACCATGTTGTGGTAGTCGACCAAATGTATACAAAACTACTGTTAAAGCAACATTTGTTCTCGGTGCCTCAGAAACAAGTTGTGGTCTATTCCGGAATGGACCAGCCATTTAAAATATGTATACTTTTCTACGGTATGGTATGCGACATCTAGTTCTTATGCCATCTATGGTAATATTCATCGCTTGACACTCTTGCGGACTCCAGAGGGAATGTCAAATCTGTGAACCGAGATTGCATGATTCGATCATTGTTGTTTTCTTTCTTGACTGCGAAAATTTCCTACATCTGGAAAATCATATAATTCTAGCACAAAAGCTCACAATTCTTGTTTTTTTTTTATTGTTTTTGTTAATTAGCGTTGTTCTTATTTGTACGCAGCGAGTTACGCTTTGCTCAGCCGTTTCTTATGAAATAAATAACATTTCTGGTGTTCCTTAGGGCAGTCTTTCTCTAGACTTGTTAAAAGCAAATATTTGAGAGTTTATTATGAAGGTTTTTGTAATTTGTTAAATCTATTCTAAAGTACTCCAGTCAAGTTTAGTCATCTTCTATGTGATCTATAAAAAGTACAGTGGTATATGAATATTAAAATATATATGTGCCAAAAAATTAATGTGATTTATTTCTGACCGCTATTGAAAAAGTGTTGAAAGTGTTTCTACTTGCTTTTGATTAATTGCTTGTAGTTTGTAGTTGTTATCTTTATTCAAACGCTTCCCAATATTCTTCTTCATTACTAAAGACAAGATTCATGAGTTATGGGATTTATGAACCTTCGAGGTCGTGCCATTTCTAACTATGTACATATAAAAAGGACACACGCATTCAAGAATATTAAACGAAAATAATTAATGGAATAAGAAAACCTTAAAAGAGGAAAATAAAATTATCTAAAAATCGGAAATAATTGGAGTGTGTGTATATGAAGTGTAAACTCACAAACTAGTACCTCTTAATTTCACTCCTTTTGAAACTACCATGCCATTTGCTTGCAAACGACAAACGTAAATCCTTTTACAGTTATTTAATTGACGTAAACAATTCTCATTTGAATACAACGATCCGGCAGAGGGACGCTTAAAGACCATTAGAGGTTTATTTAATTCGCCACCATTACTTTTATTAGGATTTTGCGCTGCTGGGTTAATTGGGAGAAACAGTTAAAATACCCTCCTCAAACGGGCGTTAAGAACATTTTACTTCCAAACAACGTCACTGAAATGCTCCTTGGATTAAATAATATTTCTCTATGAGAAGTTTTTAGTGATGAACCTGTTTTATGTTTAAAAATATCCTTTATAATTTGTGGAAAATTATTAATTTTTCTGATTATTTGCAAAACTGTTGACCAATCGGAATTAGAAAGATTTCTTAGTTGCAAAATGTTCTTCGAGGTGAGCATAGAAGTAATTAAGTAAAAAATAACAGCGTAAGAATATATTTTTATATCCTAGTTTAAGTATTAAGTAATATATTAGCTTGAAGTCATTTCAACATTTAATTTCAGTGGTTTAGTTCTAATTTCTTACATGGCTGTAAATATAAACATACTCATTGAAAGTTGAATTTCCTGGGCGAACCGGCTATTGAGGCACCCTATAATCAAAGTCAATTAATAAACTTGCACTTTAGAGTTAAATATATTATCTCTTGTGTCGTCCAAATTCGAAGAGGCCATTTATGTCGTGTCCTATTATTATCTTTCAAGTCTCTATAATCTTTTACCTTCATTATAGTAATATAAGAGAACTGAACTCAACATATGAAATACTTGGAATTGACGGCCTGCTTTAAAATAGAATTATTTACTATTGAGGACTTCTACCACTTTTTTCTTATAATTATTAATTTTAATTTTTCAAGTCATAGGTATGAATGAATTGCAGAGGTGTTCGAATTTTTAGAGTCAGTATATACTTTAAGTAATATCTCAGCGGAAATTGGAAGCATCACAGGATGCAAGCGGAAGCTCGACTCAGAAGGCATAGATGCATTGTTTGTTGGACACCTAATTTCTTTTTAACATTACATGTCATTAACAGGAAACAATAGAAAAACTTTTCCACCGCTTCCTCCAAGCTTCCATTGGAAGGTCTGACAATTTTTTCCGCTGAGGTCCCTTCCACCAATGCGACTAAGATGAAAGCAATTGAGAAAAGTACTTTGCTTCCACAAGGCTACCATTGGAAGAACAGACAATTTTTCCCGCTGGGATAGTATACGAGTATTATACTTCAACACCCTCGAGAAATACCTCCCAAGATAGGAAACGCTCCCTCACTATTAAATGAGAGCCTTAACTTAGTCCTAGCATTCTAATATATTTGCAGTGTTCTTACGTCAAACTGACAAAAGTTTGCGCATGCATTCTAAACTACTATTCATACAGAAAAATTGTGTTCTGATAAACTTAAGCTTACTTTCTTATCTTCCCAACTATAATCAAATTTTTATATCTTTACTAACAAAATTATTTAAAACAAATTATCTTAACCAAATGACTACGATTCTTTAAACAAAAATTCTTAACTGAGTAATAATTCCATATGGGAATGTGCCGTGTCCGATGAATTCGAATCAAAATCTGCCTACATATTCGGACTATGACAACATTTACACTATTGCAACAGCAATTACTCAGGTACGCCTTTGGGAAGGTAAAGAAAGAGCCACGCTTAAAATCAGTGGAAGATTATTTTCCTGTATGGATAGAAGTTTAGCTTTATGACGCATAATATAAAAAATCAATGCCTAGTCACTTTTCTATAAGAATTAGTATAAAAATTTTTAGAGAATCGGACTAGCATGCACACATATGGATTTTTGTTCTTGGGAAGTATTTCTCGAGGATTTTGCTATATTGCAACTATATTTGCGTATACCGTCATTTTGCGTTTTAATTGTGTGTCGAGCATCATGAAAGAATTAATTTACCTAAATTTCTTCTCTGAAGGTTAAAGCATGTAATATTAAATAGAATTTTGTAATGTCAGTAAAATGAAGCTTTAATTTATGCAAATGTACTTATCTAGTCTAAAAGTCCCCTATCTGGGATCTTGGCTTTGCGTGCATACAAGTTTCATGTGAAATTTTGCCATAAAAAAAAAATACGATCTATGCATGTGGAGGCAGAGGAGGTTTTGACCTTGCCTGGTTTTGAAGACGATTTACTTCTCTCATCAAATCTCAACTCATCTCTCCGAAAATATTGAGAAATTTGTTTGTCTTGATTTACTGGCACTTAACCAAAACCTTAGATTAAGTATAAGGGCAGCGACATACGATTAGGTTTTTCCAGTCCAGCTAGCCGTCTACGGTTTTTATCGTCGCCGTGATTACACGACATACGAGACGGTTATTCTCGATTATTTGTGGATACAAGTCAGTGAAGTCAGTTCAGTAATGTTTAGGGGTGCTATAAAATATGGAAAACATTACTGATATTGAACTTGTAATTATTTTACTTTTAATTGAGAATAAAGAAGAAAAGAAAAAAACAATTGCAACGTAGATTTTCAGTGCATCCGCTAAATCAAATTAGACCATCGCGAGGACATGCAAATTTAAGCAATGATGAGGAAAAGTTTTTTTTAGCTTCTCTCTCTTCTCGCTCTTTTGATATATATTACTTCACATAGTTAAGGAAAAAATTTCAAAATCAAATACTTTCAAGCCGATCTGCGTCAGGCATTATGCTACACTAGAAAAAAAAAAACCTAAAACTATTCTAAATATCGCACGCGCACTTCAAGAACAATCTTAAATTATTTTATTAAATGTACCTACATATCGTTTCGTTCGCTGCTTCTGTACTACTGCACTGCATTAAATTTCAACAAACCGTCCGGGAAAACCGAAACGTATGTATGTCCCGTCACATTGCACTCAATGAGTTTAGAATTTCATTCGGCAGCAAACCGTATGTATCAGCCGTCATCAAACCGTTGCCAGCCACGGTTGCTTTCAGGTTTTGAAACCGGTCCGGTTTTAGCCTGATCGTATGTCGCTGCCAAGTTAATCACTTGGGATTCATTTGGTACGGAAAAAACCTAATCGTATGTCGTTACCCTAAGCCTTGTGTATAAACTATATAATGGTTACGAAAACACTTCTGTGTTAGGCCGGTCCTACACAATGTGTACATCCGTCAAATATTTGTCAATGCGTCTCATTTGACGAGCTGTGTGTAAACGAGACGCTTTGCTAAATATTTGACAAATGCACACATTGTGTGGGACCGGCGTTATAATATCATTTGTCTCCACTTGTATCATTTTCAAGATTTTTGCTCACGCTCAGCCGCTAAAAGCTCTTCAACTGAAGTCTGGCAAGGGGTTCAAGCGATAAGCCGTAAGAGCATAACCCCCCGGCCTGATGTAGGCTATGAAAGGCCTCAATTTTTTCTTAGAAATATACTGAAAATTGGCCTCCTTAGAAATTCTATGCACTTTGGAGGATGACAACGGCCCACACGAAAGTATTCTATCTGCAAATAACTCCAATCTGCCACCAAAGTGAATAAAATTTCTGCCGAAACAATTTCTATAAATTTCTGACAAGAAATGAATGCTTATTGCTCATCAACCTGCCCTTGTTCATAAAAATGTTGTTAGCAGTTTAAGCACCTGGGGTCGCCTTCCAATATTACATACAAATTTTAAGGAACATATTTCCAGTAAATTTCTAAAAAACAAGTAAAAAAGCTAGAATTTGTCTAAGTAAACCATTAGACCCACCGCTACCAATTGAATCTATCAGAAAAACTGAGAAAAAAGCTGAGAAGTTCCGAAAAAAACTGAGAAATGAAAAATCATATCTAAATCTCTTTTAATAGTTATCATGAAAACGAAAACATAAATTTAATCCAGTATATAAATTAAATAACAAAAAATAACGAGTTAACATTTAGATACATTCTTGTCTTTACAAAAAAAAAAAAAAAATAATAATAATAAAAAGTACAATATTGGTACATATTTTTAGTTCCTTTCGTGTTAAAGCAATTTATGTTCCTTAGTTTTAAGTAATCTTTCGAATAAAGAATTCCACAGAGAGTTTTACCGATGTTCTACATTAGCATAAAAATGAGGAAGGCATAACATTTCAAAAAAAGAATTTAGAAAGATTAGGGTAAATTAAATAATCGTTGTGTCTCTTAGAAAGTGATAATTTTTTAAAGAATTCCTCATCCGTTAGATTTTTAAAAGGATTAAAATCAAAAACTCGCAGCTCTCTCCATTCATCATCTAAGTTCTGTTGATCTGGTACTAAGTTTGGAAAGTTTTTGGCAAGACTATAATACTTTCATATTGGCCCCTTATATATTCTCTGGATTTATAATGCTTAGACTCCTTAAGATGGGAAATACTGAAGTCAAATCTTTGAAAAATTTGTGAAACTAATTCTATATATAATGCTAAGTAATTTTTATTAAATTTTTCAACATAACAGTGTGGTGAGAATATGAGACGACCACGCGCACCTTAAACCTATTTGTTCAGGAACAGGGATAAATTAAGGGTGTTCAATAATTCGTTTGTTCATTTACAATTTTAGTAAAAGCTGTAAGGGCTGCTACATTCCAGTCTGTCATTATTTCATTGTAACCCTTTTATGTATGTGTTATGTTATAAGAGGTTTATATATCTTCGCCGTTATTGCAAGCTAGAAACTGAAAAAAAGGTGAATTATTCTTGTACTTGTAAGGGCTGCCACAATCCATTATTTACTTTTATCTACATGCTTTTAGGTAGGTTTATGTTTAATAGGTTTAAATCTCTTTTCGCCGTCTCGGCAATCTAGAATCTATATTTTTACTACTAATGTTTTATTGTTTATGTTGCTATTTTGATACGCTATCTTATTAGCTGTTTAATGTCGTAGTGCTCAGCGTTATACGTTGCTTTGTGCAGGGGTTATATTAATAAATGCTGATTTGATTTGATTTGACTTTGAAGGACAACATAAGGAAAACTGAAAAACAGAAAAAATTTGATCTGAAAACTGAGCATATCAGGCTAAAAACTAAAAAAAACTTTGAATTTCACGGTAAAAACTGAAAAACTGAGTTTCATATAAAAAACTGAGTTGCTCAGCAAAAACACTGAGAAGTTGGCAACGGCGATTAGACCAATTCTTAAGATACCCTAGATGAATACCCGTATGTAATTTCATATGGTCACCAATCAGTGCACGTGTGATCCTTCAAGTGGTTTTTTGTATATAATTCTATAACGGATCGTCGGACAGAAAAAATGATTATAACCAAATTTATTGAACTTCTTATTCTGAAGAGCTTTTCAGTACATTAAAACCATATAGAACTGATCGTTTTGACAGGATACGTAAAAATCCTAAATTTTTATATGGCAACACCAAGAAGGGGTTGCCCGGTTCAGTCCATTTTTGAAATTGTATTTACTATTATTCTTAGACTATGTACAAAATTTCAGCGCTCTAAGTTGACACCTTCTCAGGTAGTGTGCAAATATGTAAGGAAGAACGAAAGTTACACGATTTGTCCCATTTTCGAGCTTAATTTTACTTTTTTTTTAAAGTCCATGTCCAAAGTGTCAGCTCTCTAAATACCAGCGTTCTCGACTTTAATTTTAAGCAGTCCAATCCATTTTGCTCTACCATCATTATTTCTAGGTGTTACAAACAGAATGACAAAGTTAGTATACCCCATGCACAGACAATTTACAACTAGGTAAGAAAATCTCCATATAAACCCGGATCACTTTTTAAAAGCTCTTTAGCTTTATATTCAACCAAAGAAAGCTATCAATAATAAATATTGTGAAGAATTTATGTGGCATAATACAGCAGAGAGAGACAGAATGTATATAGCTTTCTATTAGAGGGTCATTACCTCGGTTATTTCGACCGAGTTTTTGTGTGGGATTTCACATCTACATAGATGCAAGTTGTCTCAGCCCTATGATTTCATCTAGGGTATAAAAATTGAGGCCTTCCGTAGATCAGTTTGAGGCATCGTTTATTTTATATTGGAGCGAAGAATTCCTGGCTTACTCTTTGGTTACGTCAGCAAGTCGAGGCATTGTCTGTAATTATGATCGATCGTCGATGAAAACTTTAGTTTAGATTTAGTATTTTCGTCCACCTTGCACGAAATACACAGTCCACACCTATATGCCAGTTTACAACTAAAATAAATTTTATACATGCCTTTAAATTTAATTCCATCATAAAAGCGACACGGTATAAAAACAGAGTCCGATCAATATGCCGCTCTTCTCAAGTACCTACAGAATAATTGAGCACTTCTATGGCTCAGCGAAGCTTTCAAGAAAACATTCTGTCTGCAGTATAGCTCTTCAGGAAGTAACTAAGGCAAACTTCGTTTCGCAATGACTAGATAGTCCTATACACCAGGGTATAGGGTAACATAAAAAATTTCATATCTCCACAACGAATGCGATCAACTATGTAATTTAATATATAATACATAAATATATAAGGCTTACGGCTTCACAATAAAAATAGAAAGATATAGTAGGAGAGGGTAAATAATACAATTTAAAAACATTAGTTATATTTAGAAAAAAATTCCTTTGGCGTTGCTTTATTCTTTTATGAAAAATATAAAGTTTTTAGCTGTACTTACTTGGATTACAAAAATTGGTTACTCCATTCTTGAAAAATGATTTTTCCAAAATAACGTTTCATCGTAAAATGACGAATTTTCTAACCCCACTAGCGCAGCGGGGGAAAATTTCATATAAATTGGAGTTTGGTAGATATAGCTATAATTATCAAGTAGTCTGCAATCTGTATATCTCTAATTACAGTAGTTGAGATTATTTGATGCTTGTAGAGCATTACTAGTAAGGAGAAACTACACAAAAACTAAGCAAAATTTATCACAATTCATAAAGGAATAATATTGTTATAACTTTCTCAATTGATAGACAGTTTTGTCATGAAATAAATTCATAGCGAATTTAGTCAATATGAAATTGACTAAGTTTGCTGCCAAATCCGCAGATCGAGAATTGAGTGGAAAAAAACACTTGTAATCGAAAATTCTTGTAAAAAAAGAAAATTCTATGCAAAAGCAGGCGTTTCGTAATAGCAAGAACCGTATTACTCATCAGTACGGCAAGAGTGGCAAGAGTTTTTTTCCACTACATTCTCGGGCTGCGGATTTGGCAGCAAACTCAGTCAATTTCATATTGACTAAATTCACTATGAATTTATTTCATGGCAAAATTTTGTATGAAATTCTAGTCCCGCATAGACCTAATCTTTCTAGGCATTCATGTAAATACGTAGTATTTCGCCTCGTATATAATTTAGGCTTAAAAATTATTTTAAGTGCATATATGAGGTCAGCTTGGCTGTGCATTGTGGCATATATGTTAGACAGAAACCATTCCATACTGATGAGTAAAACGGTTCCTGTTATTACGAAACGCCCGCTTTTGAATAGAATTTTCTTTTTTGAAACGATTTTTCCATTGGAAGAGTTTTTTTCCGCTCATTTCTCAATTGAGAATGAAAAACAATAGGTAACATACGCTGCAGCATTAGCTTGTTGAGGCTCAGACAAAATCAAAAACTAACTTGAAGACATAAAATTCTCACAGTATTAATGCACCACAATGTTTTGATCTAAGAACAACTTAATGGCTAAATTTGTAAAAGAATTGTGCAGCGGAGGGATATTAAATTACAGCATAATCGGTTTACAGTGTCTAACTCTATCGACAACATGACAACTCAAAAGCAGTAACAAGAACGAGAATCTATTAAATTTTTCATCTGACTATATTTTTGTGATGATTTGATACTTTGCTCTGTACTATGTAATAAAAATTGAAATATTGCTTATGTTTAACTCTAATCTAGATCTACGAATACTAGTAAGTAATTAAATTCTAACTGGACTACGTATATTTTTAAGACTACTACTAAATAAGTATATCAATCTAGACATTTATATCCTATCAACATTAAACCATCTCAGCGGACCAATTATAAAATTTATATGACTTGATAAACGCCACATCATTAACAAAATTCAATTAATTCTAAAATAAAAGCTCGCTTTCAATTTCCACTTAATTAAAACTTTAACTGTACTATCACAGTCAAACTAAATTAAGAATAAAAGATTACTACCGGCATTCTTCAAGAGTTAACATTTACATAGCAGCGCAATGAATACATTTTTTTCTTTCTGTCTTCTATTTAATGCCTTTAAGCACTTTTCAAGTTAAAAATTCAATTTACACTTTTCGTTTTTACTCTTGAAACATTTGAATTGTGATATTACATAGAGCGAAAAACTCCGCGAATTGTCGACATTTTGAAGGCAGCTTAACCAAAAATTCATGACTAACGATGACGTTCAACACAAAAAACGAGAGAGCTTTAATTAAGCCAACAAACTCACTAAATTAAAGTCAACGGGAAAACTAATTAAAACTTTTACAGATCTTCGTCTAGTTATTCCTCTCATCCAACTAATTAATAACTTTCATAGTTGACCAATCAATGAGGCCAACCAATATTGTTTTCCAATTACCAGATGAAATTAACAATTTGGGGGATCTGCGGACTGTGGTGCTATGAGGTGGAAAGTTTCAATTGGGATGTATTGCCATGTTTGTATTTGAAGTTTGCCAATACTTAGAGAAAAGTACACACAGAGGGTGGTTATGTCAAATACCCCATGTTCAGATCCAGCCTTGATATAGAATGGGTATAACTATATGGGGTAAATTAATCAGACGCCGGCCGTAATGACTTGTTGACAGGTCACTTCAGATGCCGAACGAACATCCCCTGTTCACGAAATCTTTGCAGGATTTGGTTTACGTTGAAAGGAATAACGATAACTTCATGTTGACATTCTCGAATGGTCATTAATTATTGGTGAAATTAATTTCGGATACCTGATGTCACCGGGCCACCGGTTTCAATAAATTTCCTTTCGTATAACTTCTTCATCCGGAGATATCTTTCTTAGGATTTTTTTTTTATTTCTCTAACAGGCTTACTACAGGCGTGCTGATAATCGCAATCAGTCTTGTGTAATCGCTGGATCGATTGATTAATTAAGGATGCGTTCAAATTTCATTTACTGCTGTGGTTGTGGTTTGTAAGGAATTTAGCTAACTTTAAAGTGTTTATTTGGTTTGGTTTAATTGACTTCTTTAGTGTCAGGTATTCTATGCAATTCCAAAGTATATGGGTAACTTTAATATTTATGTTATTTTCTGTATTACTTCGGTTACCATTGATATTTTGTTAATATTTGTATTTGAATCTAGGTTTATCAGCTTTAGCACTTTACTTTCACAATGAATACATGGTTTGTCTTAGGCTGGTGTTATATGAGTTTGAATTCAGATTCTTGAATATTTCTCATGAAAGTGGATAGAAATGAAACTTTTCAACCCGTTTGGAATTTCTGACTAATGTTCATTTTTGTTCATTTTCAAGAGAAAAATTAAGAATATGAAAAATGCATAATCTGAATTGCGACTCATGTTACATCAGCCTTACATTAAATGAAAGCTTGAATTTCCGGTCATTTATAATAATTATTTAAGGGTTATGATGGGGTCGACGTACAATGTGATTTAATTCCGAATAATATCAAATGGATTTTGTTTTTATTGGTCACTGATTGAGAAAATATGTATTATTGAGTGTCTTAGGACTGCTAGTATTATTTAAAAAAATGTAAATTGTACAATTGAGATGTTTATTTTCAATCTGCTTCTACAATTAAAAAAAAGATGACTTTTAACACATTTCTATGTTATTTTAATGACATAATTCAAAAAACGAATTTCATAGGAAATAAAATAAATGTAAAACTAAATTAAAAATAAAATGTTTTGGTGATTTATAAATTTTTGCTCTCATTGTCATATAAATACTTTCTCCTCAGTTCCTTTGATTGAGAGGTCTAAAGAGCATTGAAAGGACTTTTTATGTAATGTTATCTTGTTTCTGTTCTGGGAATAAAGGGTAATATAGCGGTTACTACATCTTTTAGTGTTTTATTAATTCCAATGGAAGTTTCAGTTTCAAGGGCAAGAATATTGGATCTAATTTCTGTTCGAACAGTACTACATTCAGTAGTCACTTTGAAAAAGTGTTGTCGTTGTTGTAATTACATACGTGACGTATTTACATTGCAAAAAAAAAAAATATATTATTATAACATCCTGTGAAATGCGAAAAATAAAACTCAGGAAAAGTAGTTGAGTAAGTTGTTTTTAAGATTTTGAAGAAAAAACATAGGTACGTATTATTTAAAAGGTACCTAATATTAATAATAAAATAAAATAAAACAAAAATTGTTGAAATCTCCTTTTAAAATAAATTATAATAAAATGTGGAAGTTATATAGCCTACAGCAAGCTCATTACCTATAAGGAGAAACTAGAAAGAGACTTCGTATGGGCATCGTAGTATCGCAGTGCATGCATTGGGCCATCCCAGACGAGTATTCTTGATGCAAAATGCAAACCGGTTTTTTAGGGAAGAAACGAAATATTTCTTGTTCAGTGGGGTCCGAGAATTTTCATGAAATATTTGATTTCATTCTTGATTTATCTGCCGGTTAGTACAATAATGCACGCACACATTCATAGTCCCCTGCAGCAAGAATACCCAAGCGGAGGCGCGTACTCTGTTGTTAAACCGGTTTGCATTTTGCATCAAGAATACTCGTCTGGGATGGCCCAATAAGACGTGTTTCCCCTTCAAATCTCTTTTACATGAAGAGCTTCAGATAATCAGGTTTCAGTGATGATATGTATATGCGTTGTCTTCGTCGTCCTAAAGAAAGTCTTATCATTTTCCTTTTGCTGTAAATTATGTACGATGTTCAGCCAATTAATGGTGCTTGCTTTTGTACATAACCACTGGCGTATGGCTTTAATGATTAATCATAAATGGGGCATAGTTTGTGTCTAATACCATTTTATATGAAAAACATATAATTATGAGTCATATTATTTAAAATTATGTACTAGTTGTATTAAATTTTCTATGGTCCCGAATTCATTCTGCCTAATATTTGTATGTACGAGTATAATATGTAAGTAATAAAGCTTTTATGTAGAGCCCAACTGCAACAAGACATAAATTCGGGTGCAGTTAAGTATAAAGCGAGTCTTTTCTACTTGGAATTGTTCTAAAAGAAAGCAAAGCAAACTCAATGGTGGATTTGCTTTAGAACTGACAGGGATGTTTTTTGTTTTTACCGGGGGGCGTTATCATGGTGTTGAAGGGGGTCGACTTGTTTTTTCGCTTTATATAATTGAAATTAAATTCTTTCAGCTTACAAATCAGAAGTGGGATAAATATCCACTAGAGTGCCTTCAGAGCTAACGCCTTGTCAGCCGAAATGCGGGAAGCAGCTGGAAAAGGTGAAAACGAACTTGCGAATGCAATGGGTGATGCCTTTATAAATGTAGCCCTACCAGAAGACATATTTACTGGAATATGGGGAACACAGTTAAGAATAATGGAGGAGCAATTGATATCTACATAATTGATCCAACATGTTCAAATGTGATGATGTAGTTGAAGACCCCACTGGAACGAAATTATTATGGGACAGGAGTCTACTTAACGGAGCATCGCAGAAGCTGAAAAGAGTTGTACATTTCATGTTGGCGAAATTGTAATGTCTCTACAAAAGGCTACTTTAATACCAGGAAGCTCAAAACCTTTGTTATATGCTGCACTTGGTGGGTCAGTAGGTGTACCTGTACAAGCAGAGAAGACTGACTTCCTTTTACATCTGGAAATAATTATTTGTATCAAGTCGCTCATTTACGAGATGATCATGAACCTAGGTTTAGTTCAGTTGTGCCTTTGGGGAAGGAGACACGTTCTTTTTGCGCCGCGACCTCTCAAGAACTGTGTTATGATTGATGAAATGCCATCTTTTGCGCCAATTATAAGCCGTCTTTGTGTAGATTTAGCAGATGAGGATACACCGCAATTGTAATTGCTTTATTGACGAGTATCACTCCGTGTACTTCGACAAAGCTTACTGGTATCCGAAATGGCTGTCTCGGAACCTCCTGGCAACACAAGTGATGTCTGCACTGTGAAAAGAGGATAGACGAGATAACTGGAAATTCATTGGGTTAACACGTAGACAGTAATTGTGGCTACTTACATATATAGTTTGATGCGTATATAATTGTGTCGTTTGTTAATGCTACATTGGTTTAAAACATTGGTGAAACTGTGTAAGAAGCAGCAGACAGTGGATTTTTGGGCCCAACTCTTATACTTAGTTTTCATCTTTAGGCGATGATCTTCTTGTCCAAATTTATCTAGATGGGATTCAACATATTCGTGCCACTAAGGGTTTTAATAAATGTGACTACGAGTTACGTCAGGGTTTTCCCGGTAACGGTTTTCATGTATGTTGTTAAAGGTTGCGTCAGGGTTTTCCGGTAACTTTTTTCAGACATATTATTACGAGTTAGGTCAGGATCTTCCGGTAACGATATTTAGATATGTTGTTACTCGTTACGTCAGGGTTTTCCGGTAACGGTTCATGCATATTGTTACGCGTTACGTCAGGGTTTTCCGGTAACGGTTTTCATGCATGTTGTTATGAGTTACGTCAAGGTCTTCCAAAAAAGGTTTTTAATGTATGTTATGGTAATGCTAGTGTTAGTGTTACATGTGGATTGAGCGAGACAATGGTGCGAGCTTGAAGGAGTATCAGACGCAACACCCAGCGAAAGTGGTGATGGAGGAGTTGTGGTTTCTTCAGGTGAAGATTTGAACGCTTTGTAACTCGAGGCGGGTTGAATTCAGGAAGGTCGAATGTAAGTAATAAAGCTTTTATGTAGAGCCCAACTGCAACAAGACATAAATTCGGGTGCAGTTATAAAGCGGCTCTTTTCTACTTGTTCTAAAGAAAGCAAAGCAAACTCAATGGTGTATTTGCTTTAGAACTGACAGGGATGTTTTTTGTTTTTACCGGGGGCGTTATCATGGTGTTGAAGGGGGTCGACTTGTTTTTTCGCTTTATATAATTGAAATTAAATTCTTTCAGCTTACAAATCAGAAGTGGGATAAATATCCACTAGAGTGCCTTCAGAGCTAACGCCTTGTCAGCCGAAATGCGGGAAGCAGCTGGAAAAGGTGAAAACGAACTTGCGAATGCAATGGGTGATGCCTTTATAAATGTAGCCCTACCAGAAGACATATTTACTGGAATATGGGGAACACAGTTAAGAATAATGGAGGAGCAATTGATATCTACATAATTGATCCAACATGTTCAAATGTGATGATGTAGTTGAAGACCCCACTGGAACGAAATTATTATGGGACAGGAGTCTACTTAACGGAGCATCGCAGAAGCTGAAAAGAGTTGTACATTTCATGTTGGCGAAATTGTAATGTCTCTACAAAAGGCTACTTTAATACCAGGAAGCTCAAAACCTTTGTTATATGCTGCACTTGGTGGGTCAGTAGGTGTACCTGTACAAGCAGAGAAGACTGACTTCCTTTTACATCTGGAAATAATTATTTGTATCAAGTCGCTCATTTACGAGATGATCATGAACCTAGGTTTAGTTCAGTTGTGCCTTTGGGGAAGGAGACACGTTCTTTTTGCGCCGCGACCTCTCAAGAACTGTGTTATGATTGATGAAATGCCATCTTTTGCGCCAATTATAAGCCGTCTTTGTGTAGATTTAGCAGATGAGGATACACCGCAATTGTAATTGCTTTATTGACGAGTATCACTCCGTGTACTTCGACAAAGCTTACTGGTATCCGAAATGGCTGTCTCGGAACCTCCTGGCAACACAAGTGATGTCTGCACTGTGAAAAGAGGATAGACGAGATAACTGGAAATTCATTGGGTTAACACGTAGACAGTAATTGTGGCTACTTACATATATAGTTTGATGCGTATATAATTGTGTCGTTTGTTAATGCTACATTGGTTTAAAACATTGGTGAAACTGTGTAAGAAGCAGCAGACAGTGGATTTTTGGGCCCAACTCTTATACTTAGTTTTCATCTTTAGGCGATGATCTTCTTGTCCAAATTTATCTAGATGGGATTCAACATATTCGTGCCACTAAGGGTTTTAATAAATGTGACTACGAGTTACGTCAGGGTTTTCCCGGTAACGGTTTTCATGTATGTTGTTAAAGGTTGCGTCAGGGTTTTCCGGTAACTTTTTTCAGACATATTATTACGAGTTAGGTCAGGATCTTCCGGTAACGATATTTAGATATGTTGTTACTCGTTACGTCAGGGTTTTCCGGTAACGGTTCATGCATATTGTTACGCGTTACGTCAGGGTTTTCCGGTAACGGTTTTCATGCATGTTGTTATGAGTTACGTCAAGGTCTTCCAAAAAAGGTTTTTAATGTATGTTATGGTAATGCTAGTGTTAGTGTTACATGTGGATTGAGCGAGACAATGGTGCGAGCTTGAAGGAGTATCAGACGCAACACCCAGCGAAAGTGGTGATGGAGGAGTTGTGGTTTCTTCAGGTGAAGATTTGAACGCTTTGTAACTCGAGGCGGGTTGAATTCAGGAAGGTCGAATGTAAGTAATAAAGCTTTTATGTAGAGCCCAACTGCAACAAGACATAAATTCGGGTGCAGTTATAAAGCGGCTCTTTTCTACTTGTTCTAAAGAAAGCAAAGCAAACTCAATGGTGTATTTGCTTTAGAACTGACAGGGATGTTTTTTGTTTTTACCGGGGGCGTTATCATGGTGTTGAAGGGGGTCGACTTGTTTTTTCGCTTTATATAATTAATATTAAATTCTTTCAGCTTACAAATCAGTAGTGGGATAAATATCCACTAGAGTGCCTTCAGAGCTAACGCCTTGTCAGCCGAAATGCGGGAAGCAGCTGGAAAAGATGAAAACGATGATGCCTTTATAAATGTAGCCCTACCAGAAGACGTATTAACTGGAATATGGGGAACACAGTTAAGAATAATGGAGGAGCAATTGATGTCTACATAATTGATCCAACATGTTCAAATGTGATGATGTAGTTGAAGACCCCACTGGAACGAAGTTATTATGGGACAGGTGTCTACTTAACGGAGCATCGCAGAAGCTGAAAAGAGTTGTATATTTCATGTTGACCAAATTGTAATGTCTCTACAAAAGGCTACTTTAATACCAGGAAGCTCAAAACCTTTGTTATATGCAGCACTTGGTGGGGCGGTAGGTGTACCTGTACAAGCAGAGAAGACTGACTTCCTTTTTACATCTGGAAATAATTATTTGTATCAAGTCGCTCATTTATGAGATGATTATGAACCTAGGTTTAGTTCAGTTGTGCCTCTGGAGGAAGGAGACACGTTCTTCTTTGCGCCGCGACCTCTCAAGAACTGTGTTATAATTGATGAAATGCCATCTTTTGCGCCAATTATAAGCCGTCTTTGTGTAGATTTAGAAGATGAGGATACACCGCAATTGTAATTCTTTATTGACAAGCATCACTCCGTGTACTTCGACAAAGCTTACTGGTATCCGAAATGGCTGTCTCGGAACCTCCTGGCAACACAAGTGCTGTCTGCACTGTGAAAAGAGAATAGACGAGATAACTGGAAATTCATTGGGTTAAAACGTACACAGTAATTGTGGCTACTTACATATATAGTTTGATGCGTATATAATTGTGTCTTTTGTTAATGCTACATTGGTTTAAAACATTGGTGAAATTGTGGAAGAAGCAACAGACAGTGGATTTTTGGGCCCAACTCTCATACTTAGTTTTCATCTTTAGGCGATAGTCTTCTTGTCCAAATTTATCCAGATGGGATTCAACATATTCGTGCCACTAAAGGGTTTTAATAAAAGTGACTACGAGTTACGTCAGGGTTTTCCCGGTAACGGTTTTCATGTATGTTGTTAAAGGTTGCGTCCGGGTTTTCCGGTAACTTTTTTCAGACATATTATTACGAGTTAGGTCAGGGTCTTCCAGTAACGATATTTAGATATGTTGTTACTCGTTACGTCAGGGTTTTCCGGTAACGGTTCATGCATGTTTTTACGCGTTACGTCAGGGTTTTCCGGTAACGGTTCATGCATGCTGTTACGCGTTACGTCAGGGTTTTCCGGTAATGGTTCATGCATATTGTTACGCGTTACGTCAGAGTTTTCCGGTAACGTGAGTTACGTCAAGGTCTTCCAAAAAAGGTTTTTAATGTATTTTATGGTAATGCTAGCGTTAGTGTTACATGTGGATTGAACGAGACAATGGTGCGAGCTTGAAGGAGTATCAGACGCAACACCCAGCGAAAGTGGTGATGGAGGAGTTGTGGTTTCTTCAGGTGAAGATTTGAACGCTTTGTAACTCGAGGCGAGTTGAATTCAGGAAGGTCGAATGTAAGTAATAAAGCTTTTATGTAGAGCCCAACTGCAACAAGACATATATTCGGGTGCAGTTATAAAACGGGTCTTTTCTACTTGGACTTGTTCTAAAAGAAAGCAAAGCAAACTCGATGCTGGATTTGCTTTAGAACTGACAGGGATGTTTTTTGTTTTTACCGGGGGGGCGTTATCATGGAGTTGAAGGGGGTCGACTTGTTTTTCCGTTTTATATAACTGAAATTAAATTCTTTCAGCTTACAAATATAATATTGTTAGCGACGTATTCGTGTTTCTACAAATGCAACCTATCGCTAAGTAATGCATAATACGCATTATAATCAGTGCTTATATTCGAATTTTTTAACAATCAGTTTGCTTATCCAGTTACGTATCTAACACTTAGATAGATTCGTGTAATTTAGTCATGCAAGATAATTTTGCACTAGGCCTAAGTTACAAATTTACTCGTTGCTACCTTTTTTGTGAATAGGTATGATAAAAGAGTTTTTCCATAGCTGCGGGAAACAACCACAGTCGAGAGAATTTTGGGAAATAATTCTCAGCGGAGCTGCCAGGGCAAGGCAGCATGACATAATAAAGGCTGGAGGATGCAAATACATACATGCAAATACAACAACAACACTATGGGAATTAGAAAATATGTAATAATTAGCTTAATTTCAATTTCCATCCATTGAAATTTAAACTAACTATTGAAATATGAATATGGATATACTAATTATGGAAAAACACTTTCCCGTGTAATATATAAAGGAAAATTACACATACCTTTTTACCTTTGACAGTTGTCATAAGGGAAGACAATTTACTCAAAAATCGAGTTTACAAAATATTTTAAAGCGCAGTAATTCAATAAAACTGAAACTTATGAGTTATTGAAGAGATTTCGTACACAAAATCAACTTCCCGCGATGATTTTCTGCGAAAAACAACAAAAGAAAATCTCACATGAAGACAGGCTAAGATTGCAAATTTTCTCAATAAACGATGTTTCTTATAAATTAATCACACATGCATACACTAAGTAATAAGCATAACACTCTTTTCACAACTTACCATTGTATCATCTGCATACTTTCCCCGGAAAATTCACGGAAAACTTTCACGACCGCGGAACCACGAAATGAATTTATAAACACCCCGGAACTGTCAAATTTCATGTACTGCCAACATATGATACATGAAATTGGTATATTTTTTACCGAGGTATACGATTGCGACATTAAAAAAGTACCAAAATATCTTCTTTAAAATATATTTAATAATTTATGAATTCTCATTTAACTAATGAAAAGAAAAGCAAGTGGAAGCGAGATAGTTAAAAATACGTTTCACATTAAAATTCTCTCAATATGGATGACAAGAATTTAATACGCCATGTTATAGCACAATTTTGAATTTTTATTTTAAATAAATGAATTTAATAAATGAAGGAAGTTTTTTGATGGCAAAATAAAGATGTCAAAATTCGGCATCGAAGATGAAATAATCTGAGTAATTTGCATTATGGTCGCGGGTTTCACACAAAAAAATGACGGTACAGACCCTATATAAGGCCGAGCATTTGGATGGATCGCTCTCTTAAGTTTTTCGAGCTCAAAAAGTCAAGATCGTGTTAAAGTTATCAAAGTGTTTTTATTCAGTTCCTTTGCTACTTGTGAAAATTTTGAAATCGGCTTACAATCTACCCATGGTAGGAGTAAGATCATATGCAGCCTTGTGGGCAGAATATTCACTCCTAACATGGTTAGATGCGTCATTGGCACATTTAAGCCCCTTAAATCTGCTGGAGGGGACGGCATCTTCCCCGCCATACTACAGCAAGGTGTTGAAGAAATACTCCTTCCACTATAAAAAATTTTTCGAGTCAGCTACGCTCTAGGGTACGCTCCCCAATTTTGGAGAGACGTCAGGGTGATATTTATACCCATCAGCCTCTCCTCATTCTTACTTAAGTCCGTGGAAAAAATCCTAGACCTGCACATTCGAAGTGAAATTTTGATTAAATTACCACTTCATTCTAAGCAGTTCGCTTATCAAACTGGCAAGTCTACCGAGACTGCTATTCACAACATTAGTCAAAGACCTCGAAAAAGCACTTGAAGCAATAGAGGTGGCCTTCTGTGCATTTGCGGGCATAGAAGGAGCCTTCCTCTCCTGCGGTCGATCGTAATTGATGAACTGCTAGAGAAACTTACCAGTTCAGGTTTTAATGTACAAGGCTATGCAGATGACCTAGTAGTCAGAATATGGGGCAAGCATGTTAAAGTCATATCCGATCTCATGCAAAACTCCATCTCCAAAATCCGCACGCGGTGTTTAAAACAAAGCCTTAGTATAAACCCCAATAAAACGATTATCGTTTCGTTTACAAGAAGATCGAAGCTTTCAATAACGGCTCGTCCTCTTGACAACAAACCCCAATAAGACGATTATCGTTTCATTTACAAGAAGATCGAAGCTTTCAATAACGGCTCGTCTTCTTGACAACAAGGAATTGATATTCTCACACGAAGTCAAATATCTGGGGGTAACTCTAGATAAGAAACTTATCTGGAATTCACATCTGTCTAGAGTGACGAATAGAGCGGTGCAACTCTCTACACGTGACGTCGCTTCATTGGCAAAACATGGGGTCTGAAGCCAAAAATGATGTAGTGGATGTACACCACGGTTGTTAGACCCATGGTCACTTATGCGGCCATCGCATGGTGGCCAAAAACAAATCAAAAAACGGCTGAGGCTCTGGTCCAAAAAACCCAGTGGATATCCTGTCTAGGAATAACTGGTGCCATGAAAACCTGTCCTACAGCAGCCATGGAAGCCTTACTAAACCTTCCTCCCCTATATTTGCAGGTGAAAAAGGAAGCGATCTCCAGTGCTATTAGAGTGCAAAAGGAGTAAAGCCAGGCGATCTGGTTGGTCATTTAAGTATCTTAAAACAGATATGTTTTAAGAAAATGACAACAATATCTGATATAATCACACTCAGGGTGGATTTTGTAAGACCATTCCAAGTGGTTCTGGGTGACAGACAGCAATGGCATTCCACTAAACCGCCCTTCCAACAAGGATCGATGGTGTGGTATACAGACGGTTCAAAAACGAAAATTGAAGTCGGAGTGGGCGTATACGGCCCCAAATGCCATATATCAAAGGCTCTGGGCTCTACTCCTACCGTATTCCAAGCCGAGGTATTGGCCATAATAGAATGTGTCAATATCTGCATTAAAAGAGCCATAAATGGCTCAACCATTAATATCCTCTCGACAGTCAAGCTTCCCTCATAGTCTTAAAGTCCTACACTGTCAAGTCGTGGATAGTCTGGGGATGTTAAAAATCCATCAAAAACCTATTAAGGAGAAACAAAGTTATCCTCATGTGGGTACCTGGACATGAGGGCCACAAAGGCAATGAAATTGTTGATGGCTTAGCCAAAAGAGAAGCGGCAACTAAGTTTTTCGGACCAGAGGCATTTTGTGGCACTTCAAAGCTGCACTAATCGACTGGGAGAATAAACACAAAAATCCCTGTACTGGGAAAGTCTACAAGGACTTCGTCAGGCAAAAAAGTTTATCGACACCTCTGGCGGAAAAACAAAAGAATCCTACTCCTTAGAAGAACAGAGCTTAAAATGATTACTGAGCTCTTCTCAGGCCATTGCCCATTAAGGTATCATCTAAAATAGCTAGGCTTGAATGAGGCTTCATCTTGCCGTTTCTGTCAGGATGCTCACGAAACCTCGGAGCACTTGCTCTGCAACTGTGAGGCATTTGCAAGGCGGGAGACTACTCCACCTCACACATGCTTTTCCACCACCAACCTACGTGTGGAACCTCAGTCCCAGACTGGTTCTAGACTTTATTAAAAGTCTGAACCTAGAAATGGAGTAAATGCAACGGGGCGAGGCTAACGCCTATATACCCCTTCACAAATCTAATCTAATCTAAGATTATATGCAATTTTAAGTGGAGGAAAAATAATTGTATTACAACTCAGTGATAGTTTTGTGAAATTTTCAAGTGAATTAATATTTAATAAAGTGACTGAAATTACTTATTTTAAGGTTAATATCATTGTACAGAATAAATTCAAGTCAGTTATTCCTATACTTCCAATTTGCGTTAGCTGGAATATACATGCGAATTTTTCTTTCTTTGCCTTTGAATTTTTAATTTGATCAGTAATTGAATTAAAATTGAATAAAGTGATTTTTAGTTTTCCTAGAATTAGCCATATTTCAAGTCATAATAGTTTTAATATACTATTAATTTGAATTTACCTTGTGCAGAACAATTTCAGGACAGTAATTCTTACACTTCCCAACTTGGGTTAGCTAGAATACATATGCGAGTTATTCTTTGTTTGCTAAATTTGTAATTTGATTAGCTTTTAATTTCATAAATGCAAGGAAACTTTATATATTTACAGTACTAATAAGTGGCTACTGTAAATTAGTGTGCTTAAGCACAACTTCAAATGAATCTTTAATTAAATTGAAATGTAAATCTATTTATATTGGTCTGACTTTAACATTTATCGCTACACTAACACAATCCACCAAACATAGATAATATTATTACATGTGACTAGTGAACGGGTCTACATAAACTGTTCCATTACGTACGTGCTGCAAGCACAGTATTGTCAAAGCAACAAAGGGTTTACATCAGCTTCTTATACAAGCACATGGTGTAGGTATCCTTGCGTAAGAACTTGTAGTTCAATCAAGAACTGACATTTTTAATGATTCCATTTAGGAATCACATTATTTACATAAAATTTTTTGGTGGTTCCATCCAGGAACCAAGATACTTACATAACATTTTTTGGTGGTTCCATCCAGGAACTATCCCTTTGCGTAACAAATATACTTATCACAATATGTACAGGAAAGTTCTTTGAACTCATTATATGATGTGAGGAAGTTGTTGTGACTTATAATGTCTTTATCCCTCATATAACTTTTCCACAATTTATTCTTTCTATTTTTAAGACGCTTCAGCTCTTTATTGAACCAAGGTGGAGATGTTTTAAAGTGTCGCTGAACGTGAGAGGAAAATAAGTCGAAAAGAATTATGTCAAATTTAAAAAAGCCTTCGTCAACACTACTGCTAGACAGTAATGTGTTGTTAAAGTCAATAGATATAAGTCTACTAAAAAGTTCCGAAGAGTTAGCCTTTCTAAAATTTATAAAGTATTGTTTTTCGTCACAATTTTTTAAGTTTTCGGTTTCATAGCAATATGTAATTAGTAGAGGGGGGTGATATTTGTCAAGAGTAGCCTTTATAAATGGGGTAGGTTCACCTAATTAATAAGTTAAGTTAAGACGATTCAGTACCAAGATTTGCAAGTTTCATACATTTTTCAATGCGAATTTCAGGCGAACTATTTGTAGGAGAATAATGATATATATTTTTAAATTTAAAGGTAATGACGAAGTCTAGTAAACGTCGATAAAATAAAAAAAAGTTGAATTAGCTCGGAAACTTGTAAAAAATGGTAAAAATTGAAGTTTTTTTAAATCAAATTCCTCTTAGTAGGTATTCTCATTTCTTTAGATTGTGACTATTTTAGAAAGATGAAGCCTAAATCTAGCAAATAACGTCGAGTTTTTTCATGTTTAGCTGCGCTTTTTTTAATTATTTGACTCTAATAATTCTTGTTTTTTCTGGCGATATTTCACCGACTACAAATTACTATACTCCGTGGAGAGTTGTTAAAATACAAAGCAAAATAGTATATTTAACAATTATGTGAAAAAAAAATTTAGGAGAGTTAATTCTTGTTAAAAATTTTCAATTTCTTTGAACTGCAAATATTCATTTTTCATCTTAAATTGTCGCATGTTGGGTTTCTCTAATTTACGCTAGATGTCTCTAAAGTGGTCTTTGGTCTAGGTCTAGGCTAATTTTAAAGGGTTTTCCAATAAAAGGTGTTATTTTAATTAGCCCGCTATTTCGGTAGATGTCACTTTTGGAGCTGTCATTTTTTGACATTTGACAAGTAGAAACTACGCCATTAATAAAAATGGAACGATACACGATTCAACAACGCATTGAAATTATTAAAATTCACTATAAAAATGGTGAAAATGTGGCAGAGACGATTCGTAAAACTCCAACATTTTTGGGTCGTCGTGAAACACCTTGTCGGACCGCAATACAGAAATTGGTAGAAAAATTCGAGCTGTCGGGACAAGTTAGTGATGTGAAGAATAAAACCCGTGCACGTCGCTCAAGAGCAGCCGAGAATATTGCTGCTGTAGCCGAAAGTGTTGAAGAAAACCCAGGTTTGTCCATTCTTCGTCGTTCTTTGGAATTAGGCATTCCACAAACCTCATTACACCGTATTTTGCATTAAGATTTGCGTCTTAAGGATTATAAAGTTCAGTTAACACAAGAACTCAAGCCGGCCGATCATCAACAACGTCGAGTCTTTGCTGATTGGGTCCTTGAAATGCATGAAAATGATCCGGAATTCCATCGAAAACTCATCTTGAGTGATGAAACGACCCATTCCGAAATGAATCTATATTTTGTTTAATACCTGTAGGTACAAAAGTGGAATATGATTAGAAGTTTTTCTGAATACATATTGGCAGTGCAACATCTAATGACGTCTAGGTAAGAACGACAAGGTGACGTAAAATAGCATTCTTGTTTTCTTTCCAGAGGTAGAGATCCCAAATCCGATTCCTTCATATTGTGAGTCTGAATTTATTATTTGCATGAGAACAGCCGACAATTTTGCTTGTCATTTGAAATGTTATTCCAATCTATTAATAAATATTCATCGGAGATGAGTTACATTTTAAACATATTTGTATACTTTTTAAGAAATGATCATTATAACAGGTTAAGCCTGTCTCCATATATGAAGATAGAGGAAAGCGGGCTGATCAAGGAAGACAGAGCATTGTAAATACATGAATTTTCTCATTTTTAGGACACAAACCTACATATAGTATTTTTTTTGCCTACAGGTTTGCTGCTATCTAAATTAAAACTGTACTATACTGACTCCTTTTAAGTTCTTCACAATACTGATTTGGCTGAGATCAAAAGATGAATTAGTGTCAAGGAAAAGTGATTCTATTATTGTCAAGTTATTATGTGGAAGTTAGTCAGCGGCAACTTCATTTAGTACCCGTTGTATATTGGGTAAGTTAAAATCACCAATTAATAGTCATTTATCAAGAGATTGTATCTTACTATGGATAAAATTAGATGTTGAAATGAGTTGATAGTAAATATTCTGACATTTGTCTTCAACAATATGTATGGAGTCTGGAGGAATATAACAACAAATAATGTATAAGTCAGATTTTAAAAGGGATAGTTTAAGTGCAATAAGATCAATGTCGAGAGTGTTGAAGAAACTGGTAAGCTAAACCTGGCTGTAATTAAACTGTATGTAAATTAAACAGTATGTCTATCTTTTCTAAAAATTTGATACGAATTATTAAAGACTTAAACATCGCAAAGTCCATGGTACAGCCAAATTTCAGTGAA